>SZWC01000804.1:51558-87450 GCA_023375785.1 Penium margaritaceum
ACGCACGCACGCACGCACGCACGCACGCACGCACACACACACACACACACACACACACACACATGCACATCCACTCACCTTCCGCGTCGTTGAAGCGCAGCAGTGCACGGCACAATGCGAGCGACTCGACGACATGCCAGCGCCTACTGCTGATGCAGCAGCTGCAGCTGACTCCCTTGGCCGCAGCGCCACCGGATGCTGATGGAAGCATGACGTCAGCGACGACAACTCCGTCGACAAAGCCATCGGTTCCGAAGGTCCAGATTTGGTATGTGCTTTGGATCGGGGTAGCTCCAGCCAGAAGAACTAGTGCTCAAGCTAACTTTGCGATGTGCTGCTGCTCCTGTTGATGCTGCCACGGCAGCTGCTGCTGCTGCCGCATCCGCCGCCACCGCCGCTGCCGATGCTGTGGATGCTCCTGGTCTTGTTAATGCTGCTCCCGCTGCTGCGGCCGCAAGCGCTGTCGCTCCCGCCGCTGCGACAGCTGCTGTTGGTACTGCTGCTGCTGCAGTGCAAAAGTGGGCAGGAACTCGCCAGGTCGAACGGGAGAGGCAACTTTCCCAAGCCCTTTCACAATCGTTTCGTTAAAAAAAAAATCTTGCAAGAAAGTCGTGATTGGTGGATCGGTCATTTTCTTGACGTGTCGACCAATAACAAGCGATGATTCTGGCGGATGTAGGGCTCAAAAAAGGAATCGTACAGCCGGACGGGAAATTCAGGGTTTTTTTCAACAACAACGAACCGGACGTCACGGATTCCACCAATAACATCCGTGGAGTACATTACGTTTAAGTGTTGGTTTGGCCTAGGTCGACTCAAGGACACGGATTCACGGATACTCGAAAGTGCAAGACGTATTCATACTTGGCATTCAGCGACTGGAGGCATCAACGGGGATCTCCGTCAAACGCTCCAATCGTGTTTAGTTCCACGTCAACACCCTAATCTAGACGGCTCGGTTCTCCGTCTCTGGAGTAGGAATTCGTCTGGCCGTCTTGGCTTTCGGCCGGGGCCAAACGCACCCTAAATGGAGGAGCTCTGTTGTTTAAGTCAGCTCTGCGTCGGCTCTGCGTCGGCTCTGCCGATAATGCCCGTTTGTCACACGGTTCTCAGTGCGTCGCATCTTCATAGAGCGAAATTACCCATTTGATGTTACGACGTACATTCGCGAACTAAGTTATGATGATGTCACAATCATATCCGTTGTGACACCCACTTCATTTTGTACTCTGTTTTCTCCTATACGAAAGTCTGTTTTCATATGTTTCTATCCGTCAATGGAATAACTACAATGTATGATAGGTTTCATGAAACACTCTCATGTGCTTTCTAAATATCACTGTCTATAATGCACTCTCTTTATAAAAGGATGCATCGCGACATCTCATTCGCGATCTTCGGTCTTTGTCGTTGTGGAAGTTGGAACATGACCTCAAGACCTCTTTTGTCTTTTGTGACTGCTGTGTGGCCCCTAAAATTGTCTATGGCAGCTGACATGGTCAAGTTTGGCTAGAAAATTTTAATTGAATGAATGAAAACTTAGAAAACGTTTTCACTCTACATTCCTCCCCCATTAGGACCAAATCGTCCCAATTTGTGATCTTTCTTGGAGAAAAAGAAAGACCTGCACATCACCAAAAAACCCAATACAGAGGTGGAAATGTCTCATTGGCATGACCGTCATGTTTGTTAAACAATAGTTTACTTGAGGTCTAGTGGCACTTTGAAGCACAATACAAGATTTCAACCTTTGACACGGGATGGCAACGCATCCTCCCCCTTTGGAAAGGAGCGTGTGGAAGGGTGGTAACCTTGAGGGCACGTCGTCGTGGATGAGCAAGTAGTTCCTATAAGTGCCCGGTTCCAGTTACTTTTGGCATCCGAGACTCTGGCTCGCATGAGTTGTGTTCAGGTCCACAACCAACCCGATGCACAAGGTACACCTTGACCACTCGTGTGTGGAGTGCACACTCTCGGTGCTGGAGCATACGGTGCACCTTGCATTGGCCTTCAACGGCAAGTACTACTGGCGGGGGTGATTGATCAAACCCATCTGTTGTGTATGGTGCAAGAAGGCTCATGTTCAAGACGTTATGGACACGCATGGCGAAGGGGAGCACCAGACGGTACACCAGTGGTCCCACCTCATGCATGATCACTAAGGGTCCTAACCAGTATTTTAACATCTTACGTTCACCAATCATCTTCGGCCGTAGGTTTTTTTTTTTTTTAGAAGCACTCGTTCTCCAACGGGGACTTTGACCTCACGTTTGAACTTGTCACTATAGACCTTTTGACATTGTCAAGCTACGTATTGGTTTGCTTTTTCATCACGCCACAAACCGTCCATTTTCTCGACAAAGGTCTGGGCGGAGGGAACCTGGTCATTGCCACCCCCGCGGTGCACCATTGTTCCGAGTACCATCAGATGTCGGCCATGATTGAGAAGGAGCGGTGTATAGCCAGTCGACTTGCTCACGGCGTTAATGATAGCAAATTCTGCTGGTGTAAGAGAATCATCCCAATCCTCCATCGAAGGGTTGCAATACATCCAGAATATCTGCCTCAATGTGCGGTTCATGCGTTCAGTTTGTCCATCTTTCTGTGGATGGAATGGTATTGACATATTTACTCCTGTTCCGTATCCCTCATTGAGTGTTTGCCAGCAGCGATTGAGGATTACGATTGGAGATGATCTGGAGTACGTTGTCATAGACATCATAGAAGAGGCGTGTTGTTTCCTCAGCGGTCACCCTTGATGTCCTGCCATACATACTGCACAATCGTCCACTACAAGTATTGCATCAGGGTCCCTCTTTGTTTGTGGGAGGCCGGTGATAAAATACGTGGCCAAAAATTCCTACAGGGCGTTGGGAAGCTCCTATGGTTGGAGAAGTCATCCTAGAGCTTTGTTGCTTGCTATGTTTTGGATGTAGAGGTCAGAGACCGCACAATATCTTCACATCGCATCGCTCTAACCCGACCATCAGTAATGCTTTGAAAATGAATATCATGTTTTCTTTGGACCCACATGTCCGGCAGCTAGGGGGTTTATGGAAATCTACCAGTATCTGGTTGCAAAGGTTGTTGGCATCTAGGAATACCACCTATTTGCCATGCCAATAAAATCACTAAACCTTGACCAAATAATGTCGCTCAATGTTCGGAGAGTCTTGGAACCATGGATCGATCGTGTAATCCATGCGAATTTGATTCTCGAAGGTGTTCACTTGAATGAGTGGTCTGGGCGTCGGGCGTAGTGGGTTCGTGTTCTGATTCACTACAATTACTACCATGGCAAAGGTACGGTCAGAGGGCTTTTGACAACTCACCATTGTTGGAATTCTTCACACCCACAGCAAAGGCTGAGTAGGCCTTGTTGACGTTACATGACCCTGATGTGCTTAGCTAGACATGTACACGCTGCAAAAGAAAAAGGAAAGTGCGCAAGCTTGTTTTTTCTGTGAGATTTTGATTGTATTATGAAGATACAAAAGTACATGTAGAGTAGCACTATGTACTAGTCTCACAGCAGCATATGTACAGCACAAAGCTCTCACTGTGTTCCTGGCCCAAACTGGGCGCAACGTCTTGCAAGGCGTCCAGCCCTGGACAATAGTCTTGGCGTGTCTTGCAGGTAGACGGGTCTTCAGGAAGTCAGGGCCCCTCCTAGCCAAGCTGGCACTGTTGCGAGGCTCACTGGGTCAACAGAGGAGAACTCCAGCAGGATCTGGAACTGGGTGCAAAGTCAGAAGGCTTTCTTTGCTGGCGATAGCTGACACTCAGCTCCTCCAGGATGCTGAGATAGAAATGTGACGGCTATTAGCCCCTCCTTTTATACTACTATGCATTAGGGGAGTCTGCTCCCTTCTGCTCCCTTGTAGGTAGTAGTCTCAACAGCACCACCTACTGATGCAGTAAAGCATCGTCCAGCATTGGAGGACGCGTTGATGATGTAGTATTTCATTGACGAGGTCGTGTACTGGCTCAGACGACCTCGGTGCTGCCTGTACAATGTCATGCGCACACCTCGTAGGGTTGCATACTCCAACCTGCCTCATCTGAGGTAGTTGTCGAGGTGTCCAATGTAGGTGAGAAAACCGAGGTGGTCACTCCTCTCGGACTTTCCAACGGAGTTATATACACTTCCTAGTCATGAACACAACACTTGCGAGATTATTCAAGTAATCAACTGGCCTGTACAGTGGAAAACTCACAAGAGGAATTTTCCCGACAAGTCACGGAAAAAATCTGCAACTTCTTGTAAGAACCTTCAAATCAAGAATTGACTGCGCCAGTGTGTAGCATAAATCCAGCGCAGTTATCGCTTCACTCCAACATTCCCCCTCGATAAGTGTGCTGGTGATGACGGGCACCTTGTCGATTTCACTCAGAGGTGAAGAATTCAATGATTTCTTCCGTAGCCATCAGAGCTGGTTCGATGAGAGGGATGCCTGCGTCTTCGTCAAAAGCTTGAGTCTCAGAGATGAAGTCCGGGTATTTTATCGGGCGGAAGAAAATCTGTCCGACTCTGATCTTAGCTTCCGGGAGCTCGTAGAACATAGTTCGGGTCTCCTTGGGCTCTTGTCTGGACTCCAACTGTGATCCTAAAAAATTGGGGAGGCCTGGAACAACGTTGGGTACCACAATTGTCACTTTTTCATGGAGATTGTCAACTCCTGACACCTCCTTGATGTTGACTTTCGCTTGTGAAAGTTCTACCTGTGACAGGACACGAAAACTGGTCATCCTGTCTTGGGAAGGTCGCAGGTGAGGAATCCTGTCTTGGAAAGGTCGCAGTTGAGGAATCCTGTCTTGGAAAGGTCGCAGCTGAAGAATCCTGTCTTGGAAAGGTCACAGTCGAGCTGGCAGGATGGGACAGATTGCCAGAAAACAATTTTTGACCCTGTCCGGACTTGGAGGTGGAGCAGAAAAAGGCAGTTTCATACTCCAGATGTTCATCCCGTCGTTTTTGAGTGCACAGATGCGGGTTGAGGCCGATTTTGTTGTTAGTCGCTCTCCCTTGAACGCTGGGTGACGATCGTTCGTCCCTGTCTCCTCCTGAGAGGGCAAGTTGTTACTTGGGAGTGCAGTTTTCGGAGAGAGAACGCTACTCCACTTAACTCCCTCGTGGTCGCGTAGGTGTTCCTTGTCGTACTTAGTCTCTAAATCGTGTTTTTGGCTTGTAGTTCCGCCGACAGCTGTCTTTCGTCCTGTTCCTCCGCCTATTGGTCGTGTAGTGGTGGAGGTGGTTACGGCGGCCGGACTTAGACTCGCAAGAGGCGAGCTGCTCGTCGCCGACATCGTTCTGAGTGGAACTGCACAACTTTGCTTTCTGCCACTTTGCTCTCGCACCCTCGCGCGTCCTGTTGCACGGTCTCAAACTTGACCGTCTCCACCGGTCGGGGCGATAGTGAGCTGGCAGTCGGTGGCTGCGTTCAAAGCTTTTGGTGGCCGAGAGCTTGACGTTGCGAGGTGAGCTGCCGTCCCCGTGCCCCCTCCGCCGGTTTGCTTCGCTGCAAAAGCCTCTGTCGTGCTGTTTTTCTTTATCTCTTTTTCTTTTTTGCTGTTGGTTGTTGCCGCGCTTCTGGAGGCCATGACCTGGCGGCTTCTGGATGGGAACGCCGCGGGGTCGTGGTTCCCCACTTTGCTCGCTCGCTTGAGCGAGATGCAGCTCGAGGGAGCGAGCAAGCTTGGGTCGCGAGCTGAAGCTTGCGTTTGAACGCCGCCGCTCGGCGTTGGCGTCTCGTTTTTGTCGTGCGATGCAGCCGCGGTGACTTGCTGACATCGTCGTCTCGAGCGACGTCCAGCCACGGCAGCAGAGTGGTCAGCAGGTTCTTGAAAAAACTGCTGCGACGAAACTTGCTGCGACAAAGTTTTCACCAGGAATTTTCCAGCTGCTACTCCTTGCTGCTACTGCTGATTTTGAAGCTGTTGATGGCGCATTTATGCTGCATTCAGCTGCTCCTCAGGAGGCGAAGAGCCACGAGCTACTAGTTTCAATGGCGGCGAAGTCAATGAAATCAACGCATCGAAAACGTCGTGAATCGCCAATGGTTGTGGGAATGCAGGAGATGGCGTACAGTTGACTTGAGGAGCTAGAGTGTTGGCGACGACAGGCTCTTTTTCCTCTCTCCCCCTGTCAACTGCTCGTGGTACTCCCCATGCTCCATACACCATGAAGCACCTGAGCAGGTTGCCACTTGGTTGGACCGCCATGGTGAGGGTGCGAATCTTTGTCTTCCGCGTGCCGCAGAGCTCGGTGTGATTCCGTCGGTACTGTGAGAGTGCGTTTGAGGTGAGTCCGCACTGAATAGCGCATCGATTGAAGATGTCTTTTGGAACTGTCTTGGTTAGGAAGTCCATTGCTTGCTCTGAACCAGGCACATGCACGAGCTGCACAGTGCTATCAACGACTTTTGACCGGATCCAGTGGCCGCGTATGTCGATATGTTTTGTGCGTCCTTGGAATTTGGTGGAGTTCGCCAGGTCGATTGCAGACTTGTTGTCAATGTAGATTTGAGTGGGTTCTCTTGCCCAAATCCGATGTCGTCAAGGAGGTTCCGTAGATAGGTCACCTGTTGTGCGGCTGATGTTGCTGCGACGTACTAAGCTTCGGCAGAGCTGAGTGTGATGATGTTCTGCCGCTTGCTTGACCATGAGACTACAGCTCCTGACAAAAGGCATTCAAAGCCGGTAGTGCTCCGCCGGTCCTCCTCCGTGCCTCCAAAATCTGCATCAACAAAGCACTTGAGCTCCAGGTCCTTTGAGGTACCGCATCGTAGTGTTGTGTCTTTTGTGGCGCTTATGTACATAAGGGCTCGATCGAGCTCCTTACAAGCCTGCGTTGTACAGGTCTCGTTTCCACGTGTAAGGTTCTCCACAGCATAATGTAGGTCCGGTCGAGTGCAACTTGCAGCATGCATGAGTGACCCACCCTGCTGCGGTAGTCGGTCTCACTCCTCCCCCTTTGTCCCTGATGCATCAACTGCTGCTGGGTTAAGGGTGTTGGTACGCGTTGATCAGGCACATCAAAGCGTTCAGAGACCTTTGCGCAGTAGGTCTCTTGGCTCAGCTCCAAGATACGCAAGTCGTGATTGCGCTTAATGTTCATGCCAAGGTAAAAATCGAAGGACGGCATGAGCGTGATGTTCACCTCTTTGGCCATTGCTGTAGCTGTTTCTTTGATGAACTGTGCAGATGGGCCGATGATGAGGATGTCATCCACGTACACAAGGGCATAGCAATCTAGACGAACGTCGAGTGCGGGTCGGTGAAGAAAGAGACAGTCGTCGTAGGCAGATGGTCGGAAGTCGAGGTTCTCCAGAAGTGTTTGTAGCTTCGTGTACCAGAGAAGTGGACTCTGCTTCAAGCCGTATAGGCTCTTGACCAGCCTGCACACATTTCCATTGCCATCGTTGTATCCTTTCGGCTGCTTCATGAACACGGTAGTGTCCATCTCTCCGTGCAAGAAGGCGTTCTTCACGTCAAGTTGCTACACAACGTAGTCCTTAACTGCTGCGATGGCAAGCATGATGCGTGTTGTTGTGTAGCGGCTTACAGGCGCGTAGGTTTCAAAGAAGTCCTTTCCTTCCACCTGTGTAAAGCCTTTTGTAACAAGTCGGGCTTTGAACTTATCAATGCTCCCGTCAGCCTTGGTCTTGATGCGGAAAACCCACTTCACCCCCACAGGCCGTGCATGCGGTGGTAGTTCAGTGAGTTCCCACGTTCCTTGCTCCATCAGACTGTTGTACTCTGCATCAAGTGCTGCTTTCCACTCTGCTGCATGCTCACCACTTAGAGCTTCTTGTAACGTCTTTGGCTCAGGTGGGAGTTCCTTCAAAGGACGTGACACAAGTGCAGCAAGGTGTGTTGTAGAAAATTCAGCAAGGACGACCTCGTCCTCCTTGAACACTGAGCACGCTGTTATGGCAAGGTTGTGCTCCTCCTTATCATCTCCCTACATTTGCTCCATTTGCTGTTGCAGAAGGCGTGTGAAACGTCGATTGTCCACAGCGAGTGGAGGCTGAACCTTCCTCGGCGGCTGTAAACCATCTTGCACGCCCACCATCTGGGCTTCATCGTGCCCTACATCAACCGACTCATTGTCATGGGTGGTGCTTTCAAGGTTGTGAGTGCCGAAGGGCACACGCGCGCGCACCGCCTCATTGTCCGCCTCATCCAGATTCGAAAGGGTGAGTGGATGTGTGGCCGCTTCTTCTTCTGTTTCTGCAAGGGACTCAACATAGGAGTCGTAGAAAGTCTGTAGAAGATCTGTGGCCATTTTCCGCTTGGCCTCCCATGTTGTGCGTGTCAGATTCTCAGAAAATATTGCGTCGCGGCTGACGATGGTGTGTTCTGAGTCTATCTCGATGAACTCTCATCCTTTCATGTTGGATGCTTGCCCCATGAACAAGTCCCAAGACGCCTTGTCAGTCAGTTTCCTCTTTCGCTCCTTTGGCACGTGAACAAGTGCCATGCAGCCAAACGTCCGTAGCCCTTTGATATCTGGCTTGTCTCCATGCCATGCTTGAAACGGCGTCATGTTAGGCAATGCTGTGTGAGGTACGCGGTTACGCACCCAAACTGCTTGGTTGAGTGCAGATGGCCACGAGCTGTTGTCAAGTTGTGCTCGAAGAAGCATCGACTTGAGCGTCTCTTGTATCGTGCGGTTTGCACGTTCTGCAACTTCGTTCTTCTGTGGTGTGTAGGGCACAGAAAACTGCTGCATGATACCCATGTCTTCTAGACGAGACATGAAGTCAGTGCTGGTGAACTCTCCAGCATAGTCAGAGCGTAGGACTTGAAGCTTCCTGTTGCTCTGCCTCTCTGCCATAGCTAGCCACTTGAAAAAGTAGGTCGATGCGTCGTCTCTTGTCTTCAGAGCGTAGCACCAAGTGAATCGGGTTGCATCATCGACAAAGAGAAGAAAGTATCGGAAACCCGAATTCATCGTGGCTGCTGGTAGTGGTCCACAAATGTCAGTGTGGACCAACTTGAGTTTGTCCGAAACGTCGCACTTGCTCGTGGGCGGAAATACTTGTCGTGGCAGTTTTTCCTTCACGCAGTTTTCGCAGGGATCAGAAGTCCTCTTGCCGTCATTTTCCTTGATGTCAAGTCCATGAACATGCTGCTGCTTCCTCATGGTCTCGACTAGCTGGTAGCTGATGTGGCCTAATCTTTTATGCCACACGCTAATGTCTGCACCAGAAGATTGGTGTAGACTTACGGCAGCAAAGGGAGACTTTTGGGCTGTTGTTGCGGGAGGGCTAAAGTCGAGTCCGATCATACCGCATGGCAGAAGACGGCCTTCGGCGAACACTTCCCCTTCATTGTTCCGTAGGGTGATGTTGTTGCCGTTGCTCACAATGTGAGCTCCCCTCTTCATCAGCTGTCCGAGTGACAGTAGGTTGAGAGCAATCTCAAGGATGTAGAGAACATCTCCAAATTTCATTTGAGCTTCGTCGTAGCCTGTCACTACCACTCTGCCTTTTCCCAACACTGGGACTTGCTTGTTGTTGGCCACTGTCACAAAGCCTTTTGGACTAGGCTGGAGGTCCTGGAGACAGGACCTGTCAAATGTGATGTGTGATGTGCACCCACTGTTGAGGTACCACACGTACGAAGAGCGAACGAGGCCATTGCTCTGCACATCCGAGAGTTGGAACACGGCAGCTGAGTAATCAAACTCCTTCTTACCTCCGTTGCCTTTCTTCAATGACTCCTGAGTCTCCTTCTCCTTGTCACCATCCTTCTTCTCCTTCCCTTTGTCTCCAGGCTTTTTGCCTTGGTAGCCTTTTTCCCTCTTTGCCAGCGCCTCATCCGCAATCCGCTTTCTGCAGTCTATCTTCTTGTGGCCAATCTTCTTGCAGTAGCGACATTCAATTGTTGGTCGTGATGCTGTACGTTGGCCACTAGCATTGCGGTTGTTGGCGTTTGGACTAGGCCGGGCAGTGACTTGGGAAGATGCTGAGTTCATCATGGGTTGGCTCTTCCATGACGAATGAGCTGGGTTGACGTGGGCCGTACTTGCTGCAGAGAAAGGTGCATTGGAAAGAAGCCCGGCCCTCTCCTTTGCTTGCGATCGCGATGTTCTGTGAGCAATGTCTTACACACGTATGCCTCTGTCAACTCTGATTCTTGCTTGAACTTCAGCACATGCATAACATTCTCCCAGTCTCCTGTTAAGCCATTGAGAAGGAAGGTTACGAATACGGGCTCCGAGATTGGAGCATCCGTTACCGCGAGCTGATCGCGTAGGGACTTAACTTTGTTGATGTAGTCTTCAATGTTGCTGAAGTTGCTGAGGTTGATGTGCGATAGCTCCGTAAGAAGGTGAGACTTGAAGGTTGAGTCTCCAGCCAAGTAGGTCTTGAGCAGGTAAGACCAAGCATGTTGAGCAGGTTCAGCCGATCCTTCAAACATCCTGATTGCTTGTTGGATGCGCAGAGTGAGTTGATTATCGAGCACCATGTACGCAGCCTTGGTGAAGTAGTTGAACTGTGCCACCACTTGTGGTGATGAACCCAATGGTGGCGACGAGTAATGCCCGTTGTAGAACTCCCATAGGCAGTGGATCTGAGCGACCTGTTTGAACTTGTGCGTCCAGTGTGGGAAGTTCTCTCCGTTGAACTTGTTGACCTTGATCTTGTGCAGCTGCAAGGATGCCGCTGTAGCAGGTACTATGATCTCCAAATGTTGGAATGTGATTCTTTGTCCTACCAATGGTTGGATAGGAACAGGATACTGCTGCATGGGTGCAGCTGGTAACACCTGACCTTGAGCCATTCCTGCAGCTGCTACAGGCTGAGCCCCAGAGGCTTGCGGTATAGGAGCCGGTTGAGCCTGTTGGTGTGATGCCAATGGTGGCACCCCTGGCATCCCATGAGAATTTGCCAAGAACTGCTGCTGCACACCTCCGTTTGCAACTGCTCCAGGTTGTACCTGCTAGGAGATAACAGGTTGAAAGACGGGTGGAGGATTTGCTTGAGAGCGATGGGCAGAAGATGCTTGTGACTGCTGTTGCCACGGCATCTGCACTTGTTGCTGTAGTTGTTGTTGTTGTTGTTGTTGCACCATGTGTTCATGCATCTGCTGCTGCTGCAGTTGAGACTGAGTTAGCTGCTGTTGATGTTGTGCATTCTGTGCTACTAACGCTGCATGCGACTGTTGCAACTGCTATGTGTGTGACGCATGAGCCGCATGTGTGAGCTGCTCTTGCTGTTGAAGGAGCTCTTGGGCTCCAAGCTGCTGCCTCAATGCCTCTCGTTCCTACTCCACAGCTTGACGCGCCAATGCTTCCTGCTGCGCCATCCGTTGCGCTTCCTCAGATAAGCGTTGCGCTTCTGCTGCTTGTCGTTGTGCGTGATCTGCGACATGGCGTCCCTGCTCCTGACCCATGCGTAAACCATGCAGAATTGATTGATTGTAAAGGGGAGGGGAACCTCCCCCTTGATTGTCAAGGGGGTGAGGACCTCCCCCTTGGTTTTCAGGCTCCATACCACTCATTGGAACTTCTATGGTTGTGCAATGTGCAGGTTGAACTGCAAGGCGAATGCAACAACCCAACCTGCTACCGCTTACTTGTATAAAGGCGCAGAGAGCGTCTCAACCTACTACTATTCCTACTATGCTGCTGCTCCTTCTGTGTTAGCTGAAAGCACGACCTCGCTCTGATACCATGTTGGAATTCTTCACGCCCACAGCAAAGGCTGAGTAGGCCTTTGCTAGATATGTACATGCTGTAAAAAGAAAAAGGAAAGTGCGAAAGCTTGTTTTTTCTGTGAGATTTTGATTGTATCATGAAAATACAAAAGTACATGTAGAGTAGCACTATGTACTAGTCTCACAGCAGCATATGTACAGCACAAAGCTCTGACTGTGTTCCTTGCCCAAGCTGGGCACAACGTCTTGCCAGGCATCCAGCCCTGGACAAGAGTCTTGGCGTGTCTTGCAGGTAGACAGGTCTTCAGGAAGTCAGGGCCCTTCCTGGCCAAGCTGGCACTGTTGCCAGGCTCACTGGGTCGACAGAGGAGAACTCTAGCAGGATCTGGAACTGGGTGCAAAGTCAGAAGGCTTACTTTGCTGGCGGTAGCTGACACTCAGATGCTCCAGGATGCTAAGATAGAAATGTGACGGCTACTAGCCCCTCCTTCTATACTACAATGCCTTGGGGGAGTCTGCTCCCTTTTGCTCCCTTGTAGGTAGTAGTCTCAACAGCACCACCTGCTGATGCAGTAAAGCATCGTCCAGCATTGGATGATGCATTGATGATGTAGTAATTCATTGACGAGGTCAAGTACTGGCTCAGACGACCTCGGTGCTGCCTGTACAATATCATGCGCACACCTCGTAGGGTTGCATACTCCAACCTGCCTCATCTGAGGCAGTTGCCGAGGTGTCCAATGTAGGTGAGAAAACCGAGGTGGTCACTCCTCTCTTGGACTTTCCAACGGAGTTATATACACTTCCCAGTCATGAACACAACACTTGCGAGATTATTGCAGTAATCAACTGGCCTGTACAATGGAAAATTCATCAGAGGAATTTTCCCGACAAGTCACAGAAAAATCTGCAACTTCTTGTAAGACCTTCGAATCAAGAATTGACTACGCCAGTCTGTAGCATAAATCCAGCGCAGTTATCGCTTCACTCCAACAACCATGATCACCACACAGACATGATTACGATTCAATGCAATTGCCACATTGATGAAGCTGGGCCGGTATTGCCATGTGAAAGTGGACCGGCCCAAGTACTCACTCCACCATGCCTGATGTCTTCACTAGTTGGGTTATTTTGGAAACATGTAAGGAGATTATGGTCTGTGACCACCGTAATCTCCCATTTTTCTCCCTCAAGATAACATCGGCACACCTTGAAGACGTGCACAACTATAAGGAGTTCTTGATATTCTATGGTTTAGCATGTTTTTGCATGAGAAATCTTTTGGCTTTGATATGCTACTGGATGACCATCTTGCATGAGGACAGCTCCAACACCAACAATTGGTGCGTCACATTTGAGTTTCCACATCTTTTTGGGGTCAGGAAGGACAAGTACAGGTGCTGAGGCCACCATCTCTTTGACTTTGATGAAGGCTGCCTCGCATCATTCTGTCCAACGCCAAGCGCGTTTTTTGTATGAGACATGTGAGTGGGCTGACCAAGGTTGAGCAGCCCATCATGAAGCATCTATAATAGTCTGAGAGGCCAAGAAAAGATCGGATACGGCCCACGTTCAAAGGGTGAGGCCAGTCTTTTACCGTTTGCACCTTTTAGGGATCCACACGAATGCCTTCATCACTCACAATATGTCCAAGGTACTTAAGCTCTCTTTGTGTCAATTTGCACTTAATTGTATTTGCAAAGAATTTGCTCTCAAGTAGACTCTCCAATACCTCTTGGAGATGCCTCTTGTGATCCTCTTCTGTTTTGGAGAAGATGAGAATGTCATCCAAGTACACCAACACGGACTTTCCCAGCTAATTACAAAACACGGTATTAATCATAGCATTGTTTCTGGTGCATTTGTTAACCCAAACAAGCACACAAAACTAATAGTGTCCCAAGTGTGTATATAAGGCAGTCTTTCATACATCTTCCTTTGTGATTTGGATCTAGTCATACCCTTACGAGAGATCAAGTGATGAGAAGATTTTTGCTCCTTTGAGTTGATCAAAGAGATCTTCGATTCGTGGCAATGGATAGTGATTATTTACTGTGAGCTTGTTTAGTGAGTGATATTCCACGCACATTCGCAAGCCTCCATCCTGCTTACTTACAAAAACAATTAGTGCATAAAGGGAGATGAGCTTGCCTCAATCCATCCCTTATGCTGGTACTCTTTGATGTATTTCAAGAACCCCCAACTGGACAACCACCTTTGAGGGAAATGGGTCACACAATCCCACTAAAACCCAATGCAACACCACCTTTAGGAGGCATGTATCGGCTCAATCCGGCCGAGCGAGTATGTTTTTTCTCGGCCGGACTAAGCCAATACATGCCTCTTAAAGGTGGTGTTACATTGGGTTCTAGTAGGATCGTGTGACCCACTTCCCTCAAAGGTGGTAGTCCATCTGGGGGTTCTTGAAACACATCTTGAAAATGTGAACTGATGGTCTTCATACTGTGTGGAAAACTAGGTACAAGTTCTTTTTCAGAATCTCTTAATGTGGCTAGGAAGCAACAGTATCCTTGTCCCCATCCCCGCTTCTCTTGTATCGTAGTCAACGCAGCCAGTGTGTACTTTTCAGGTTTCTGAAGTTGAGGCATTGGCGAGATGGTGATCTTCCCTCGTCCTTTCATCACTTGCAAAGTCTTTGAATTAAAGTCCATATTTGCCTCGTGGCTCACCAACCACGGGTCTCCCAAAATGACATCAAATGGGTCCATCGGGTCAAGAGCCATGAGACGGGTCTTTATGCTCAATCCTCAATGGGAGAGCCAGACCACACAATCATCGATTATTTCTACATCTCAGTTATCGCCCACCAATACCTTTCCTTGTCGAGGGGTGTATTTGAGACCAATTACACTCAAGAACGTATCTTTCAAAAATGAATCTTCAGCCCAAGTATCACCAAGGATCCAGGCTGGTACTCCATTAACACTTCCTCGAAATTGCATGGTCATGTTTGAACTAGCCTTCCGTACAGACAAGCTCACTGGTGGCTTTGCCGACAAGTGGGGAATTCGGCAGGCATAGGAGGTTCGTCTTAGCTCCATTGTATCGTCCACATTTTTCCACATTGGATGACCATGTGTAAAGGTTGTAAACAATTTCCACTCATTCAGCTGTGACCTGTCACTTCGCTCATGTACGGGCACAACAATCGTGACTACTATCACTGACTGCGTCTCATGAGCTTGTTGTGCCTCTTTGATGATGTCAGTCATGTTTTCCTTTGTAACCATGACAATGCGTGAATGGTTGTCCTAATACGCCTTGGTGGCGTACATTAGTGGCCGAAAACAACTGGAGTAAAGAGAGTCACATTGGATGAACAATGAAAAGATTGTTGAAAAACATTGCGATGAAAAATCTCAAATCGCTTTGTATCGTCATCCACAAACATAAATGTCCCCTCATTTTCCATGCCGTCAAGTCCCTCGGGTAGTCGCCCAATGTCTCCTGCTGAGGGTGGCAAAAATCATGGAGGAACCCACGTGGCTCAATACCAAGATGCTTGTAACCCTCAACCTCGTCTGGCACACGAGGGCGTCCACGAACACGCTGTCACCCATGCACCCGGATCCTCGAAAGAGCTCCAAAGGCTGGCTGCTGCTTTACTCAAGGTGCATGACCAAAAAAATTGTTGCCTCCTCGAGGACCAGCTTGTTGCTCACCAGGAGCACACGCTTGTGCTCCACCACCAACGCCTTGACCAGGCCGTGTACCACCATGCTGGTATCCCGGCATCCCTTGTCGGTTTAGGCCCCCATGAGGTCTGTTGTCTTGTCCTTATCGGGCTGTTGAAACCGGTGGCGGACCATGTTGTTGACGATGCAGAAAATTTCGTACAATGTGCCCTGGTTCATTGCACTCCCTACAGGTCAAAGTGCCACTTTGCTCAGGCTTCTCATCCTAGAAGTGAGCCTCCTTGCGTTTTCCAACCTATCCATTGAAAGGATTTTTGTTGCCGTCGTTCCCGAAGGAGACCATGTGCCTTATTTCTTGTTGCATACACTTGAGTTGATGTATCCCACAAGGCCCAGTTCTCATTCTATGTCTTAGGAACGTACTTTGTAGCTGCTAGCAAGCTTGTCCACTGCTTATGGTCCTTCTCTGTAATGCGGTGGAACTTGAGTTGTTGGCTGGCCAACCCATTCAAGGACAGTGATTCAAGAGCCTGTTTTGCATTTGTTTCTATTCGTTGGTGGAATAATAACAATGTGATAAGAAAACTCTCTGACGTGCTCTGTAAACATCAGTGTCTATTATGCACTCTCTTTATTAGAAGATGCACCGGGATATCTCATTCACGATTTTGGGTCTTTGTTGTCGTGGAAGTTGTATCAGGACCTCAAGACCCATTTTTTCCTTTGTGACTACCGCATAGCTCCCAAACTTGACTGTGTCAGCTGGCATGGTCAATTTGGGCTACTAGATTTTACTCGTATCAGCAAAAATGTCAAATGGTCTATGGTGACAAGTCCAGATGTGAGGTCGAATTATCCATTGATGAACGAGTGCTTCTTAGCACCAAGAACTCATGGTCGAAGACACCTGATGCACGTATGATGTTGCCAAAGTGGTAAGGAACCTTCGTGATCATGCATGAGATGGGACCAGTGGCCCACCGTTTGGTGCTCTCCTCCGCCATGAATATCCATAACGTCTTCCACATGAGCAATCTTGCATCATACAGATGAGATGGGTCTGTTCAACCACCCCCGCCAGCACTATTTGCCGTTGAATGCCAATGCAAGGTACACCGTATCCTCTAGTACAGAGAGCGTGCATTCAACACATGAGTGGTCAAGTAGTACATTGTGCATTGGGGTGGTTGTGGACTTGAACACAACCCATGCGAGCCAGAGTCTCGGATGCCAAAAGCATCTGTAACCAGGTGCTAGGAGGAACTGGCTGCCTGTTCACGATGATGTGCCCCCGGGGGTACAACCCTAGCACAGACCCCTTCATGAGGATGTGGCACAATACCTTGGCCGCCGCATTGTGTGTAACAGGGACACCTGAACACATGTCGCAAGGACGTTACTTACCAAAGGGGGAGGACACGCTGCCATCCCTTGTCAAAGGTTGAAATCTGGTATTGTACTTCAAAGTGCCACAAGACCTCAAGTAAACAATTGTTCAACAAACACGACGGTCATGAAAATGAGACTACTTCTCCTTAGTGTTGGTTTTCTTGGTGATGTAGAGGTCTTATGTTTCTCCAAGAAAGATCACAAATCGGGACGATTTCGTCCTAAAGGGGGAGGAATGTAGAGTGAAAATGTGCTTGAACTTTTCACTGATTCAAGTAAGATTGGCTAGCCAAACTTGACCATGCCAGCTGGCACGGTCAAGTTTGGGAGCCATGTGGCAGTCACAAAAGACAGAATAGGTCTTGAGGTCGTGTTCCAACTTCCATGACGACAAAGACCCGAAATCGCGAATGAGATGTTGTGATGCGTCTTTTTGTAAAGAGAGTGCATAATAGACACTGAATTTTAGAAAGCACGTGAGGGAGTTTTTATGAAACCTTTCACACATTGTAGTTATTCCACCGATGGATAGAAATGTATGCAAAACAGGCTCTCCTCTAAAGGAAAGAGAGGCACAAAATGAAGTGGGTGTCACAAAGGATACGCTTCTGACATAATCATAACTTTGATCGCGAATATACGTCGTAGCTTTTAAAGGGTAGTGTCCGTGTGACAAACGGGAATTGTCAGCAGAGCCAACCTTATTCGTGGCCATTCGCGACTGAAACACCGAGAGATCCTCCCTTTTGACGCGACATACTCCACCGATTTTTACATTGGCATCAGAGCCAGTCGCCTTTCAAGGTTAGCCCTAGCACACACTTGTCTCATGGCGTGACACGGTCGAGCCGACCGCGACTAGTCTACCACATGAGACGCACTAGGAGACATGAATGAGGATTGCAAACTCTACAAAGGTTGGTTCTATGCCCTTTCTTGGCATACAGCTGCAGACACGGTCGCTGGAGCAACTTTGTGTGCAAAACAGGCCCCGGCGGAGAGGCAAGACAAATAGTCTGGTAGTAGCCTATTCTGCTGCGACAACAAGGGTTCTTGCTGCGACAACAGCTTCTATGCCGTGGGAAAAGTGAATTGAGCCATCATCCACGTTTTTCCGCTCCATGGAGGTTGTCATTGTCCAAGAGGAGCTAAAAACCGGGACCAGAGGTGGACCTTGGCCCAAGAACTTAAAAGATTCATTCCTTCCACAAAGAAAACTCCAATTAAAAAGTCGTTTTTTTTTTTTCATTTTGTACTGAAAAGCTTTATATTTTTCTAGGTAATTAGAGGCCTGATTGTGCCACTCGGCTTTGGCTAGTTTAGATCTTGTTGATATCTTTGCATGTTGTGGTTTCCTTTTGTTCCTTACCTCTTGAACCTCCTTTACATTGAGTGAGTACATCTCCTCTTTGATTAAGAGAGTGGTCTAGTAGTTCTAAGAGTGCGCATTCTTCAAAGTGAGTGAATTAAACTCCTCCTTGTGAAAAGGCACACTTGAAAACAACATGTGTGTGTGTTTGTGTTTCAAAGTGCGTGAGTGAAGCTCCTCCTAAGGGAATCCATTTCTAAATGAGTGACAGAATCTTTTCCTTGGATTTTGTAGTTAGCTTCACCTACAAGAGAGAAAAGCCGGATCTTGTTGAGAAAAGGGGGTTCAAAGCGAGTACCATCACATAGTTGCGAGTGTGTTCTTCACCAAAAGATAAAGAAGAGAGGGAGGGACAGAGCGGACATAAAGTGGATGGAATTTTCAGAAGCAAGCATGCACTCTAGCCACAATCTTGACAAGGAGTCGTGAGATACTTGGATTATCAAAGTCATGGCTGCTCGGGCTACTAGCTTATCGACACTCATTGGCGGTCCGCCTTCAAAGGTGGCCCAGGAAGGGAAGTGCATGGGTAGCTCCCCAAATTCTCCACACACTATGAAGGGGAATGGACCATCCTGTCCCAGTTCCATCAACGTTATTGCGATGGGAGAAGGGATGGGCGTCGAGGTGAAGACCATGTGACCTGTCAGGGGTAACCTCTTGATTGCCCCCATAATTACCGCCATACACGCTTGAGGTGGGAGATGGCTATGAGCACTTGGTCTTTAGAAAAACCGAGAGACGTGAGGAGTCCTACGATGATCTTGAGCACGTGGATCTTGAAGAAACTCCCAAGCCTACTTGAAAGCCAACAACAGAAGATGAACATCCTTCCAACATGGTGGGTGGTGATGCTGACGGTGCAGATCCTACAAATCCGGATGAAGCAGCAGCCAAGGATGTGGTGATAAGTGACAAGGAACTTGACAATGGTTTAGCTGGGGAAGAGGAATTCAACACTTAAACTGAGCTCAAAGCAAATGACATCGTCGATGAGGAATGCGAAAAACAACAGCCTGAGGACGATATGCATGAGACGGAAGAAGCTACACATAGTAACATCCCCGGACTGGTTGGAAGGCATCGTTTTCATTTTGTGGATGACTCAGACAACGGGGAAGGATATTCATCTTCAACTTGTGGCATCCGCATTGATGTTGTGAGGCAAGTGCTCGACACAACCGGCCCCGTGCTTGGAGCTATTGAAAAGCGACATGATGCTTCTCACCTACACGCGATTGAAAGGAACAACCTCCGCTGGATGGGCCTTGCCAGCTCTCCAAGTATCCATTGTGCTCTCCTCAAAGCCATCCGTCTTCATGAGGCTGAGGAAGATGTTTTGGGGCTAAATGACAACCTCAGTTGTGATGACTACAACGTCATTGTGGGCATCATCAGTGAAATGGCAAAAAGGCCATGAGAAGACAGTTGTCTCCCTCACGACAAATGTCAGCCATGCTCACATAATGAACCGCAAGCTTTTAGAGGAGAACATCAAACTCGACAAAGAGCTTGCTTTCGCCTTACATCGTGCTGAAGAAGATGTCACCACCTGAGAGATACTCAAGGCAAAGGAGCATGGAGTGCCAAAGATAAATGAGGCAGCAGCAGTTCATGCAATACGAGAGGCGTCTAAACGTGCTTTTGAGCGTTAGAAACAGATTGAGGCCAAAAGTTGCCAAGCAAGCCAAGCCACCATTCAGCGTGACACAATGCAGCCTAATTCCAGCAGTGAACCAACAGTAGCAAGCTTGACAAGCCGGTCCATGTTTGACTTGGCTGATAGATACGATGGCAAGTCAACTGTTCACACGTGGATGAATGGATTTAAACTCCAGATGCAGCTGAGAAAGATCCTCTTAAAGAACTGGAGGGAACAAGGAATGTTGGCGGTGAACAATGAACAGTTGAAGAGCTTGCAGAGATATGGTTTACAAAGAACCAGGAGGGAAACCCCACATAGGAGGAGTTTGAGGAACTCATGGGAGAGCTGTTCTCTCACCCTACTGACTCGGAAGCAACAAAGGTCGAGCTACAAAAGTTCAAGCAGGGGATCATGACCCCAATTTTAGACGTGGATCACTTTTATGACACGGCCCAACGAGTCGAGCCACGACACATGAAAGAGGAGGCAAAGATGACACTGTTCTTGAATGGGTTGGCCAGCCAACAAATCAAGTTCCACCGCATTATAGACAAGGACCACAAGCGACCGATGAGTTTGTGAGCAGTTACAAAGAACGTTCTTGAGACATACGATGAGAACTTGGCCTTGTGGGATACTTCAACTCCAGTATATGCAACAAGAAATGAGGCACCTGGCCTCCTTGGGAACGGCAGAAACAAACATCCCTTCGATGGAAAAATTGGACAATCCAAGAAGGCTCGCTTCCAAAATCAGAAGCCTGAGCAAAATGGTAATCTCACCTGTAGGGAGTGCAACAAACAAGGGTACATTGCAAGGAATTTTCCGCATCGTCAACAACATGGTCCCTAGCCGGTGCCAGCTGCCCGTCAAGGACAAGGCAACGGACCTCATGGGGGCCCAAACCTACAAGGGATGCCGGGATATGAGCATGGTGGTTGGCGGCCTGGTCAAGGCATTGGTGGTGGAGCACCAGTGGGTGCTCCGGGCGAGCAACAAGCTGGACCTTGAGGAAGCAATGGTGCTTTTGGTCGTGCACCTGGAGGGCAGCAGCAGCCAACCTTTGGAGATGCTCAGTGGATCTGGGTGTGCAGGCAATAGCATGGTCGTGGACGCCCTCGTGTGCCAGACGAGGTTGAGGATGATGAGGATCCTGGTATTGAGCCACGTGAATTCTAGTATGATTCTCGCCACCCCCAGCAGTAAACAGTGGACGACTGCCCAGGGGACTTGACGGCATGAACAATCATAGGGTATCTATGTTTGTGGATGACGATGTAAAGCGGTTTGAGGTCTTGTCATCGCAATGTTTTTCAAAAAACTTTTCATCGTTCATCCAATGTGACTCTCTTTACTCCAATTGTTGCCGTCCACTATAGTATGCCTCAAAGGAGAGTCTTGAACACCATTCATGCCTTGTCATGGTTGCAAAGGAAAGCATGGCTAAGATCAGCAAAGAGGCACAACAAGCTCATGAGACATAGTCAGTGACAAGAGTCAAGATCATTTTGCTCGTACATGAAGGAAGTGTCTTATCACAGCTGAAAGACTTGAAATTGTTTGTAACCTTTAAATGTGGTCATCACATGTGGGAAAAGGTGGGCAATACAGTGGAGTTGCGTGGAAGCTCCTATGGCTACCAATGTCACCACTT
This sequence comes from Penium margaritaceum, assembly GCA_023375785.1. Taxonomy (NCBI): domain Eukaryota; kingdom Viridiplantae; phylum Streptophyta; class Zygnematophyceae; order Desmidiales; family Peniaceae; genus Penium; species Penium margaritaceum. The sequence continues at coordinate 72,939 of SZWC01000804.1, forward strand.
GCAGGCAAAGCCGCAAGTGAGCTTATTTGTACAAAAGGCTAGTGCAAACATGACCATGCAGTTTTGAGGAAGTGTTGACGGAGCACAAGCCTATATCCTTGGGGATACTAGGGCTGAATCAAACCAAGGCCAGTCACAACCACCGGACATGAAGGATTGGGTCCCATCCTTGAAGTGAGTGTTTTTGCTAGACTGGTCAAACAACTGATCCCAGCAACACAAAGTGAGGACAGTAAAATGTGTTTGTGGACATTCTTTGCAAAATATTTTGTGTAGAATCAAGAGCATGGGAAATCTGTATATTTCTACTGTAATCTATGAGAAACTCATATGTAGGTTTTGTTATGCCTTGCAGAGCGTAGATGGTGAATAGGTAGAAGTTGCAAGGCAAAAAAACATGTAAAAGATGGGACACTTGAGCAGTTTATAATTAGCAGTAAGTGTACTTTGATGGCAAGTTTCCAAATGATCAAACATATACATATACAAGTGTGAAGTTACGAATGAGGCATAGTCAAGGTCGTTGGTTTGGTCATCAAGCGACGCGTGTGGAGTTGCGTCCTGAGTGGTCGGATTCAAGAGGGTCCGCTTAGAAATCGGGGGTCTTTCATAATCGACGGTGAAGATGGGAGATGCATCTTTTGAAATCTAAATTGGTCTTGGTGCTTAGAGAATTTGACCAAAAGGTTGTGACGCTTTTGTTGTAGGTTCTCGAAAGTGGTCAAAGTTGTCAGAAGCTCCAAGAAGATTCATCTGAGGGTGAGGACAGTTGGTCGATTTGCCCTTGACCGTCAGAGTGAATATTGAGGTCTTGCAATACAGTGGACCATTTGTGTAAGGACAAAAATTCCCAATCGGAAAGGTTAGGGACTCATGTACGTCTAGTACGTAAAATTTCTCCTCCTTTTAACCGCGATGTCCCCGGGCGCATACTTAGAAAGATGGAAGTGTAGCCGCAGATTAGGTGATCGATGTCTTGGAGGTTGTTTTAAGGTTCCTAGCTGTTACGCACGGTGCCATAGCCGTGTCATTTAAAGAAAAATTCTGTCGTTTTTCCATGTCGCCGGTGGTCTAGGATGTCCTTCATGACGTACTCCGTGTCCTCGTCCACTTGTACAGGAGGCGGGAGAGGGATATCCCTGCTAGGAAGGTTCTCTCCAAGATCTTGGTCATGCTTGAGTCTGCTGACATGGAACACCCGATGAACTTGCATAGTGTCAAAGAGTTTGAGTCGTGCAACCATAGGGGTTTGCATGCACTTGATCTCAAACGGTCCCAGCAATTGGAGTTTGGGCTTCAAACAGTCGGCTCCGCAGAGTGATGTTGGCCAAACTGAGAAGAACCTTATCACCAGTGAGAAAAACGTCGTCGCTGTGATGTTGGTCCGGTACTCATTTCATCGCTGCTTGTGTCTTTGCAACATTTTTCATGTTTCATCCCAGATGGTGGAGAAGTCATGGTGTTGGAAATCGACCGTGGGAATGTTGCTTTGGCTGTGTAGTGTGACAGGTGTCGCGGGAAGTTTTCCATACACCACTTCAAATGGATTTTTACTCGTTGCGGTGGAGATCGCCGTATTGTATGCGATTTCTGCGGTCGGGAGTTTTTGTGCCCAATAAGTCCCATGATGTTCGCGTAATGTTCGGAAAGGTTTTTCAAGTGTTGGATTGGTCCGCTCAGTTTGGCCGTTTGTTTGAGGATGAAACGCCATTGAAAGCTGAATGCGGCTGCCGTAGCGAGTCATCAGTTCGCTCGTGATGGTTCTCGGTATGCCGTGTAGCCGCACGATGCTGTTTAAAGACAGTCACGCTGTTCCCTTGGCGGTGACGGTGGTCGTTGTTGGAAGAATGTGGGAAATTTTGGAAAACATGTCAACGACCATGAGGATTGCGTGATAACCCTTGAGTGACCGGTAGTCTGGTGACGAAGTCCATGGAGATGTTTTTCAATAGTTCCATTGGTATAGGGAGCGGCTATAGAAGTCTGGGTAGCCATGTGCGATGAGATTTCTGTCATTGGCACGTGGCGCAAGATTTGCAGAACTTGGCCAAGTCGGATTGCATCTTGTCCAGCGAGTGGTGTTTTGCCAGCTTCTTTAGTGTTTTTTCTTCTCCAAAGTGTCCACCTGGGCCGGTGTGGTTGAATTCATTGAGCAGCATACGGCATTGCTTACGGGAACGGTCACCTGGTGAGTGAATCGTCGTCACCAATAGTGATCTTGTTGTAGTTGTAACATTATTGCCTCAGCCATCAGATCAGGTCGGTGGCCGAGTGCGTCTGCAGGGTTGATGTTTCCTAGCCGATACTCAATATCGTAGTCGAAACCGGATTCACGGAACTCCAACCATCGGGTTTGACGTATTAGCTACTGAGCTAACACCTCTGGCAATGAAGCCGCAAAACTGAAATAGCTCACAAAGGTTTTTAAGCCTTCTTCCTTTGTTGACATGTGTCATGCACCCCAAACTTTACCAGGTATACACTTCACCTTCAAGAGTACTAACGCCTTAGCATTACATCTCAAGAAAAACTCAATTCGTCAATATGCAAGAGAGCATCAAGCAAGGGTTGATTGATCAGCATGCAACACAAGTCATTTTATTTCTGTCTGTCCAATCCTAGAACTCAAAAGCACATTCCTGGGATGTGTCCTGAACCAACCACATCACCAATAGACTTGCTCTGTGGGCTTGACACATAAGTATCCTAGTTTCAAGGTGAAAGACCAGCCATGTAGCATCCAAGAAGCTATAGAACTTCTTTCTTGGAAGCCTCCATAGCAACCAAGATGTGCATGGGGCCAAGATCAAACTCATGACCTCTCACTTGACCAAATCAACAACATGGCCAAGGTAACAACTCACCCACATGGTGTACTCACAGGTCATATCTCACATGAGACATAGCATAGTTGATTCAGATCACAACGGATTGCGGGGTCATACCTCCACAAGGGGAAGAGCATTCCTCATCTGTCCTACAACACTAAACAAGGGGCAAAAACAATAAACAAATCTCTCCCTTGCACCTTGCCTCAGTGAGCATCATCATTCGTCATCACTTGCGCTGACCATGGTGATACCCTGCCTGCCCGCCTGGTGGAGATCCTTTTTCAGTGGTTTTGTAAGCATGTCAGCCTGGTTTAGCTTGGTACCGACATACTTGAGCTCCACTGTCTTCTTGTAGACCAAGTCTTGAGCATAGTTGTAGCAGATTTCGATGTGCTTTGTGTGCCTGGACAGGAAGGAGTTCTTGGACATGTCAATTGCACTCATGTTTTCAATCTTGATCACCGTTGCTGTTGCATGTGGTGCCTTCATCTCAGATAGCAAGCTTCGTAGCTAGTGCATCTCTTTCCACACCTCAGCCAAGGCGATGTACTCAGCTTCAGCTGTTTACAAAGAGACATAATCTTGATTGCGACTTGCCCAACTGACTGCACCTCCATTCAGCATACACACTGAGCTAGAGGTAGATCTTTTTTCATCATTATTCCCTCCCCAATCAGCATCGGTGTAGCACATGAGACGGAGTGACGCGGATCGAACGATGCCTCCAAATTGGAGCCCCACGTGCCACGCTCCCTAAAGGTAGCGCATGATGCGCTTCACGGCCTGCCAGTGAAGTGGAGTGGGATTGGCTACAAACCGGTTCACCTGCCCAACAGCATTGGCTATATCTGGTCTGGAGGTGACCATGGCATACATCAGACTGCCCACTGTAGACTGACATGGGATGCCCAGCATGTCAATTTTCTCCGCTTCGTTGGATGGGGACATGGAGGTGGAGAGTTTGCACTCCAAGCTCATGGGTGTACTGGCTGGCTTGCAATCTGCCATGTCATATCATTTGGGGGTGGAGTCGATGCATTTTGTCTGGTTCAAACTAATGGCACCTGCTGCTCTGTCCCGCTTGATGGCAATTCTGAGATAGAAGTCAAGAGGACCCATGTCCTTCATCTCGAATCTGCTACTCAGCTGCCCCTCGAGATCGTCTAGTAGTTGCGTTTAAGAAGAGCATAGAATCAGGTCATCAGCATACAAGGCGACCAGTATAGTCCCTTTGTCGCTCTCATGCACGTACATGCTAGGGTCATTGTCACACTGCATGAAGGACTCCTTGGTCTGAACGTGTCCATCTCCTGGTACCAAAGTCTTGGCGCTTGTTTTAGCCCATAGAGCGCCTTCACCAACCTGTACACCTTGCCCTTGGGAGCATCAACCCCCTCTGGAACCTCCATCAATACCTTCTTGTCAAGTTTGCCGTAAAGGGAGGCTGTCTTCACATCCATCTGGTGGACCTCCATATTCTCGACAGCAGCAATGGCAAGCATTGACCGGATGGAGGCGAACGTCACACTTGGAGCAAAGGTCTCATTGTGCTCTACGCCATGCTGTTGGGAGAACCCCTTTGCTACCACCCATGCCTTGTACTTGTCTATCTTGCCATCTTGTTTCATTTCTACTTTTAACACCCACTTGGACCCCACAACGTGAGCCCCGGCAGGTCTGTCCACCAACACCCATGTCCGATTCTCCTCTATGGAGCTGAGTTCACTACGAATTGCTTCATCCCACTCTGCTTTGTCAGGCCAACTGAGTGCCTCTGCGACAGACGTTGGCTCCTCTTGAACAAAGAATGAATAGTTGAGGCCTTTCCATTCACCCCTATCTGCATCGTAATGCTGTCGAGGTACTTGACGGCTTGAGCTGCTGCTTGAACCTGCTGGCTAGTACCGTGGATGTGGAGGCCGGAGGTCTAGTTCGTCGTTGATGATGGAAGAGGCATCCTCCTCATGTTTGGGAGGATTGAATACATCGATCAGAGTCTGATTCTTCCGATTCATCTTCATGAGCTCCTCTCATTTTTGGAGCACCCATCCCATGCTATTGTACAGGTGCTTTGTCTCCCTCCTCAAGGAGAGCGAGCCATTCTCCCTATTTTGGAGTGTTCTCAAGTTTGAGAAGCTCTCCCTTACTCGAAGACCTTTTGTGGAAATCCACGTCTTTGCTGCGGATGACCTTCTTGGCTCCTTGGTCCCACAGTCTATATGCTTTGTGGGCGGTGTCATAGCCGATGAAAATGCACTTTCGTGCTCTTGCACCAAGCTTTCCAAGGCCCTCACCGGCCTGGACCTTGGCAAAACTGGTGCAACCGAATACCTTGAGATAGTAGGCGTCCGGCTTCTTGCCAAAACATGCTTCTTGAGGCGTCTTTAACTGATGTGTCTACTTCTTGTTGCCTCTCCATTGTAGAGCTGCACCAGGTGTGAGGTTCACAAGATAGGTAGCCGTACGTGCTGCTTCTGCCCAGAACCTAGGAGACAGCTTGGCGTCAAAGAGAATGCACCTTGTCATGCCCAGGAGGGTATGGTTCATCCTCTCTACTATGCCGTTGCTCTAATCCCTGGTGTTCAATGCCCTGCGAACTTGAGCCAATCCCTGCAGGCTTTGTACTCTCCCCCATTGTTTGTCGTGAATTCCTTCACCTTCTTTCCACTCTGTTGCTCAACCATAGTGACAAAGGCCTGCAGATTCTCCTTCACCTCACTTTTCTTTTTGAAAAATTATATCCAAACTTTGTGGCTGTTGTTGTCGATGCATGTGAGGAAATTTGTACTACCTCCATTTGACAGTATGCAAAAGGGACCACACACGTCAGAGTGGACGAGACCAAGAGGTGAGAGAGCACGCATTCCATTGCGCTTGAAGGGTTTCCTTTTCGCCTTGCCTTGAAGGCATGGCTCACACATGATCCCGGCTCCCTCTGCCTCATTACCTAGCTCCTTCCTACGCACTAGCTACTGCTTTCCCATGAGCTCCAATGTCTGATGAGCCACGTGCCCAAAGCGCCCGTGCCTTAGGTTCTCGGAGGACGTACTAAGGCTAAAATGAACAGCCCCGGTGGTTGTATTTGCTTGCGGTTTTGTTGCTGAATCATCTGCCGCCAGTGCTTTCGGTGCTCCAACATGTCCTTCCTCATCTGAGTCTACATCATTGCTCTCCTCATCATCACTCTCGACTGAAGATTCAGCGGTTGAAGTTGTCATTTTGGTATGCAAAACACACAGTCCATCAACGCGAGGAAGCTGTGCAACAAGCTTCTTGGCAGAGTAGGAGATGTTGATGTCCTTGGTAGGGACTATCAACGCTTCCTTCTCTGTAAAGACCACTCTTATTTCATGGTTAGTTTTCGTAGAGATGGAGAGTAGGTTGGCTGTGAAAGAGGGCAAGTAGACCACCCCCTTTAGCTTGAGGTCACAATCTTCACTGTTGACACCCACTGTGACCAGCTTGTCATCAATCCCCTCAGCTGCCTCAACCTTGCCTTTGGCGACTCTGAAGTTCTTGTTCCATGAAGCAAGAGAGATGAAGTCTCTCTTCTTGTAAGTGGTCTACTCGTTTGTGCCTGAGTCAAGGCCGTAGGCTCCTTGCCTGAGTATCTCCCTCCCTTTGTTGGAGGCACACTCAACCATCAAGCTTGTGGGATCCTCTCATCATTTCCTCCTCGCCATTCATCCTCGTCCTCCCTCTCTCTTGGGTGCACGGCACTATCGAGCCTAGTGTCCAGCCTTGCCACAGTTATGGCAGTTTCATAGCCACTTTTCACCCCTTCCACTGTTGCTAGTGCTTTTGTTTCCCTTGTACCCAGAGGAGGAGGTATTGCGGAAGGTGCCGTTGCTCTGTGAGGCAAAGGCAGCCATGGTTGCTTCACTGTTGCTACAAATCATGGCTTCATTCCGCACGTACTCGGAGACAGTGGTGTAGGAAACTAGATCTTCAGTCTACCCTCCAATCACACATATCATGGGGCCTCAGCTTTCCGGCAGAGTCATACAAAAAATCATGGCTTGCATATCAAATTTCAGGTTCCACGCCATGCTGGTGGCTTGTTGCAAGAGTGTCTCAAACTTCTGCATAAAGGCATAGACATCCTCCCCTTCACCAAGCCTCATGCTAATAAAGTTTTGTAGAATGAAGAGATAGTTGGAAAGTGAGGAGGACTGAACACCTTGCCGAGATTGACCTATGCCGCGGCTGCCACTATACAACCGCTGATGTGTGAAAGGACTGAGGGTTGTATGGAGGACACAAGAATGGCGAGAGCCCTCTTGTTGATCTTGACCCATATCACAAGGTCAGCACCCTCCTCCTTTGGTATTGGGATAGTTTTGTCAAAACATCTTAGCAGATCTCTTACATCCATGTTGATGTCAAACTGCCACTTCCACAGCACAAACCCCTCTCCATCAAACTTGAGGATGGGCGAATGATTTCCTTGTTCCCCCGTCCCTGCCATTCCTACAACTACAACTGCTACAGCTGATGTACTTGTTGTTGATGCCGATGTACTTGTGTTTGAGGCCGCTGTAGGCTGTTGGTGAGAAGAGGCAACTGCTTCCCCTATTCAAGTTGGCCGTTGCAAGCAGATGTATGCTGATGTAGGCTGACGTAGGCTGATGTCAGCTCCCAAGGTGGAAAGGTGCAGATGTGTTGCATTCCCCTATGGCTGATGGTTGACCTGCAAATAGAGCGAAGGCACTCTTACTGCTTGCGACTTTAGCGGTTGCGTGCATGGAGTGGGTCCATAACACTCTGTTATCTACTAAGCAAATACGTATGGCAGAGACGCCGCAAAACTGAAAAAGCTCACAAAGGTTCTTAAGCCTTCTTCCTTTGTTGCCATGTGTCATGCACCCCAAACTTGATCAGGCATACACTTCACCTTCAAGAGTACTAACGCCTTAGCATTACATCGTAAGAAGAGCTCAAGTCATCAATACGCAAGAGAGCATCAAGCAAGGGTTGATTGATCAGCATGCAATACAAGTCCTTTCATAGCTGTATTTTGAGTCGTAGATCTCAAAAGCACATCCCTGGGATGTGGCCTGAACCAGCCACATCACCAATAGACTTGCACTGTGGGCTTGACACATAAGCATCCAAGTGTCAAGGTGACAGACCAACCATGTAGCATCCAAGAAGCTACATAATGTCTTTCTTGGAAGCTTCCATAACAACCAAGATGTTCATGGGGCTAGGATCAAACTCATGAACTCTCACTTGGCCAAATCAACAAAATGGCCAAGGTAACCACTCACCCACATGGTGTACTTACAGGTCATATCTCACATAAGAGAGAGAGCATAGTTGAGTCACATCATAATGGATCCAGAGATCATACCTCCACAAGGGGTAGACCATTCCTCATCCGTCCTACAACACTAAATAATGGGCAAAAACAGTCAACATGACGTCGACTGAGGTTTGGTTGCATCTTGAGATGATTTAGAGCGTGGTGGTCAGTGCGTACGATGCATCAGCGACATTCACGATAGCATTGCCATGTCTAAAATGCATGTACGACTGCTAGCATCTCTTTCTTGTGTACGAAATAATTGAGTTCCGGTCCTCACAATTTTTGTTACATGTATGCAACCGGTTGCTTGCCGTTGCCATGATCTTGCAGGAGGACTGCGCCAATGGCTTGATCTGAGGCGTCCGTAGCCATGACGTAGTCAATCGTTGGATTGGCTAATCATATGGGTGGCACCGAGGTCAAAGTGTTCCGTAAAGCGATGAATGCGACTTTTCTCCCCAACGCCACTCGTTTTCTTTTGCAAGTGAGGTCGGATCCAGGAACTGACACTCATGCATAATCCCGTACAAAACTCCGGTAGTAATTATGGAAGCCGAGAAAAACTCGAATGTCTCGAACGTTGGTTGGTTTCGGCCAATCAACAACTGCGGCCACTTTTTTTGGATCCATGGTGATTTGTCCGCTGCTCATGACGTGACTTGGAAACTTGATTGAACGTCGACCAAAGTCGTGCTTTGAGATTTTCACAAAAAACGTCTCTGTCTGTAAAACTTGGAGGACATTTCAGAGATTCCCACCATGCTCATCCGGGGTGTGACTGAACACCAACACGTCGTCAACGTACACTACGGCAAAATCGTCGGCGTACGGTTGGAAAGTTTTATTCATTACTGCCATGAACGTCGTTGGGGCATTTGTAAGTCCAAATGACATGACCGGGAACTCAAAGTACACGTAGCGGGTTTTGAATTCCGTCTTCTTGATGCTGGCGTTTGCCATACGGATGTGGTGATAACCGCTGCGTAAGTCAATTGTGGTGAAAACATGAGCTCCTCGGAGTTGGTCAAAAATTTTGTCGGCTCGGGAAAGAGGATATTGGTTCTTGATGGTTGCGTCGTTCAACGCCCAACAGTCCACAAACATCCGCATTCTGCCACTTCTCTTTTTTACGAACAGTACAGGTGTGGCTTATGGTGATGTGGTTGGGCAGATGAAACCCTGACTGAGAATCTTGTTGAGCTGTTTTTTTCGCTCAGTCAGATCGTGATCACTCATCCGATAGGCCCCTCAAACTGTGGTTTGGCTGCCTGGTTTCAGCTGGATGCGATGGTCAACAACTCATTGAGGAGGTAAGATTTTTGGAGTTTGTCAGGGAAAATGTCTGCAAACTCTTGGATTAGTGGTGCGAACTCCTCAGGTTCTATCGTGAACTTTGTTGATGCCAATGAGGCCAATGAGACTGCTGAGTTAGCTGCTACCACTTCCACTTTCTCTATTGGTTCAAGATGTATGAGCCACGCGCAAGCTCCTCATCGTATGCAGCGTTTGGCCACGTTGAGCGGTATTAGTTGCATAGGTTGTCGCTTCTTGGTCGTTGCGACTTCCTCTGTTGCTTCCACCTCTCCTACTTCTGTTGTTGTCTTACTTCCCTCTCGTACAAGTTGTTTAGTGCCATTGACCTCCACGTAGATGTTGCCGTTGTTCTGATAAGCATATGGATTGTGTCGGTACAGGAAATCTCATCCGAGAATGATTTTGTGATCGCTCAGTGGACAGAACCTCTTGACTGTACTCCTAGTGGTTTTTGGAGTCTCTGTATTTGCAATCTCCCTTTGATGGATTTCCTTGAAACACCCTTGGTTCTGTGTGCAAATCCATTTTTTGATCTATGTCATTGCTCACAAAACTGTGAGACACCCCTCCATCCAGTAGTGGCGAGACCATTCTGCAACTCTTGTAACCTCAAGGTTCTGCTATGGGTAGAATCGCCAATTGGTTGCCCTCGTACCCCTCATCAAATCTTGTGATCTCATAAACCCTCTGTGGCATCGTAAGCTGTTCAAATGGGTGATCGTTTGGCACAGATTGCTCCTCGCGGACAAGAGATGCGCCTTTCACTCTTGCCCTTTTTTGTTTCCCAGCTCATTGTTCTGGGGCTTCCCCCCCCTTTTTGCCTGCTTTCTTCTTTGGTAGTTACGAGAAAGGTGCCTGAATTTTCTGCAGTTTTAATAGGTTTGCGTCTCTCTCTGGTTGACAGTTTCCACTTCCATCAGAGTCGAGGAGTCCCTCGGCTGACTTCTTGTGTTCCCACGATAATTGTGGATTGGAGGTTGCCAGTCGTATGATTTTTGAATCCGAGCATTTTTGTCAGCGCTTTTGATCCGTTCTATTGTTGCAATCATCCATTGTAAGTCGTTTTGGATGCCTAAAATGGCAATCGCATGTCGGCTGTCTCGTTTGAGGCCGTTATTGTATTGAGAACAGAGTTTGTTGGGTGATGTTGGCACCAGCGATGATCTCGTAGAACCTTCGTGTGTACTCTGCCATGGTTGATTGCTGACGGTGACGCTGAAGCTTGTACCGAGATTCAGACTTTTCATTTAACTGTCCAAATCGTGTGAGTATTATGTGCAAAAACTTGCTCCAGTCGGTTGTTGGCCTCGGCGCGTCTTTCGAATGCAAGTTGATCTGCTCCAAGGGTAGAACGCCTGCGATAGACGATATGAGATAGGCGCCGTTGGCCATTGATGAGGCCCTACCATCCTGCTGCTGAAGGATGGCCTTTAATTCAGAACACCAACTTAGCGCCGTGTCACGCAAAAGCGCGGCCGAGAGGTCAATCTATTTTTTTTTGTTGTTGAACCCAACAGCGGTGAAGTAAACCTCCAAACTCTTCAGCCACATCCAAGCCATCTATCCTTTAGAATTTGCATGATCGTACGGTTTGGGTGGAGCCAGACAAGTTTTGGGTTTGCTCAAGAGTTGGAATTTCTCTTGATGAGCACCGCTTCCCGTGCACTTGCATTGCAAAGGGATTCCATTGCCATGTTGAGATGTTGGCGCAAATGGCTGTTGATTCCCCTGAGCGTGGAGATTCGGTTCACTGGTTTCTTATTGATCCGTGCCTGTTGTTCGGTGCTACTTGTCGCTCCTGTTGCAGACGTTGAGGCTGCTGGTGGAGGTGGCTGGTTCACTGCCATTGGATCCGTGACCGGATTGGTCGTTGGAGCCGTAGGGTTTGATCCAGCTGCCACATAGCCAGTCACACCACTATTTGCTGCTGCTTCAGGACTTGCGTGCATACGCATGTTGTACTCCTCCATTGCCAAAGTCTTTGTCAAAGATCTGCTCCTGATTGTGGGATGCGCTTGATTGCTTCATATCGTAGTCACAAAGTCTGCAAAGTCTTGACGTGCGAGATGCGCTGACGGCTTCTGTGGGGTAGTCCTCTGGATGGGTAAAGTAGTCAGATGCCTCTCCAGCACCGCTTTGCTTTGATAGCAAGTGTTATGCTGTATGGAGCGTAGATGGTGAACAGGTAGAATTTGAGAGGCAAAACACGGCTTCGAGTATGGGACACTTGAGAAGTTTATGATTAGTGTTTAGTGTACTTTGATGAAAAGTGTCAAAATTATTGGACATATATAAACAAGTGCTGAGTTAGGAATGAGGCATAGTCGAGGTCATTGGGTTGTTCGTCAAGCGACACATGTGGAGTCGCATTGTGAGTGGTTGGATTCAAGAAGGTCTGCTGAGAAATTGGGGGTCTTTGAGAATCGATGGTGAAGATGCGAGATGCATCTTTATAAATCCAGATTTGTCTTGGTGCATCGAGAAGTTGACCAAAATGTCGTGACACTTTTGTCGTAGGTTCTCGAAAGTGGTCGAATTTGTCAGAAGCTGCGAGAAGATTTGCCGGAGGGTGAGAGCAGTTGGTCAAATTTCCCTTGGCCATTGGAGTGAATGTCAAGGTCTTGGGATGCAGTGGGCCATTTGTGTAAGGAAGGACATGGCCACTTGGAAAGATTGGGGACTCACGTATGTTTTGAATGTAACATGTAGAGCCTACAATTTGTAGCATAGAAAACTATTTTAAGTGGCCAACATGACTAGGAAATACCACCATAAACCTCCATAACTGGCCAACCTTGTGGCGTTAATTCCTTATTGGGTCCACGATGAGGGCAGTTGACCAGTCCATCTCAAGAGATATGAATGTGGATTATGTTGCAGGGTTACAATGTAAACCTATGCACGCTTTAGGTGCAGCACTCGGCTCTTGTTTTTTTTTTTTTCTCCCCGTCCTTGTGTCATGAAAACTGGGAGCTGGAGGATCTCAAAGACCCCAAAACAAGCCCAAGAATCGCACCAAAACATTCAAAAAGTTTACAACTGGTGTATTTTTTTGGTGTTTTCACCATCGGTGGAATTTCGGCGTGATGACAGTCGCCATGTTTTCCCTGACTTTCAGTGCACCGCAAAGGAAGGGGGCGGATGATATTCCTGGAAGGAATTGTTGATGATATTTTCCTTCCCTCCGGAAGGAAAATCTCATCAGAGCATGACATAAAAGAGGTGGTGTGGGAGGATGTTGGGGACAGCTGGGATCGGGTTGCTCTTTGTGTTTTCCCATCCTTGTGGCCAGAGTCGATGGAGGATAGTGGCATGTCTAATGTCCCATAGCAGCCCTTCTTTGGTTGGTATGGTGGGTCTGATTAGGATGTTGGGTAATGTTGGTGGGGTTGGGAAGAAGGCAGCAAAGATCGTGCGGAGGCGGCTGTTAATCGGTTGATTTTCTAGGAATCAAAGGAAACAATGCTCCATTATTTCTGATGTGTTGCAGTGTGGACAGAGAGCAGACGATGATGGCGGAGAAAGTGGTATCGATGATGAATTGAATGGATCTTTAGATTACCGTACTGATCCTTGTATTTGTTCAAAAGAATTATTTTTCATCTGCCAGCAAGCATCTCCACAATTGTTTCTCTACTTGTCGAATCACTCCTCTAATTCTGGTACATCTGATTCCATACACACTGATAATATGATGAATTTTCAAAGTTAAAACACAGGGACCAGTTCATGTTGCACAAACTGCCAAGGAAAAAGTCGATGACGTGGTTGCTCTGACATGCTGGCTGACTAGTGCCCAACCACCGGAGATGTGTCAGCAGAGAAGATTTGCAGTTCAATGGCTAGAAACTTCGAGTCTTCAAAAGGCTATCAGTTGCTCCAAAATCTTGAAGTCAGGGGGTCAACAAGGCATGAAGAAAATTGCATGATCCAGGGAAAACATGGGAATGTGATGGGAGTATCATTACCAAGATTCCAAAATGCCCAAATCTGGGCAAATTATACGATCACTTGACTCATTAAAAGAAAGAACGAATGCAAGGATCACTACAGTATTCAAAGCATGATGTCTTGAGGTCTGATTTGGAGGGGGATGTTAAGGATGCAATTATGAGTATGTTGGCATTGAAATATTGTGGAGCGATTTCTTCCTTCCCAATTCTGTTTGTGTGTGGCTGTTGGGTCATTGGATTTGAGAAAGACTTTGCTGAGTTCTTGGAGGGTGGTGTTCCTAACTCTTTATCCAATAACGTGGGATGTCTTGGTGGTGTGGTGTGTTAAGAAAGGCCTTTTTATTTACGCAAACTGGTTTACTGTCTATGCCACAGAGGGGTCTATGTTAGGCCCATGGGTGATGACGTGTTTGTCCTTTGGTTGTGCGGATTTGGAGTGGAAGTCCCTAGACTTGGAGGCCCCTTTGGTGCAGTCTGTCAATTATGTTGATTGGGAGTCTTGTGAGGGAGATGAGAGTGATGTACTGGGTCTATTAGTACATGTCAAATGGAGGGGCCGATTGTAGTGGTGGCAATCCAAGAGAGAGGTAACTGTTGTCTCAATTCATCAAGGACTGCTAGTTGGCTTAAGGTGGGGTCCTTCCCAAGCTCCTGGATGAGAAATGTGCTTTTTGAAGAGGTGGCGCAATTGGATTTCATTTTTTAGGAGGAATTGTTCTCGGGAAGGAAACGTGAAAAGTATTTTCTCCAACGTTCACTCAGGTAGAGAGATTGGAGGTTGAGGATTGAAAGATTTGAGAGAAAGAATAAGCCTTTTTTTGGTAGTGTTTGGGTTTCCAAGACTGTTCTTTTCCACTTGTTGTGTGGCAGTCTTAGGAATTTCGTAAACCCATTTTCCCGCTGTGTATGGATTAGGTGGGGGGGGGGGGGCAGACATTTCACAGCTAGACCTTTCTGTGAGGCTGTACATGCCATAGATTTGTGAAAAGCCTGGCGGGGTCAGCGGGGGCTCTATAGGACAACAGTAATTGAGTCAATTCGTTGGTTGGACTAGTGAGGAGGTCCACACTTCCCCCTCCTCCTGGTGGGGGGGGGGGGGGGGGGGG
>SZWC01000804.1:87566-97914 GCA_023375785.1 Penium margaritaceum
GGGGGGGGGGGGGGGGGTGGGTGAGAGTGTGGATGCGTAATACATGAGTTTAGGGTTGAGATGTGCATTGATGGAGATGACTTTGGTTTGGATTGAGCTTAAAAAAATGTTCCGAAGAGGGATTGTTACTTTTGTTTCGTTTATGATTCGGTCCCATGCCAAGCGTGAGGTAGGTGTGGAGTGGAAATTGATACCCGTTTTGCAGACCAGGCCTTGTGTCACTGGGTAGGGGGGTCAAGAGAGGATGCAGGTATGGTCTCCAGTAGGTAGAATTACTCTTTTGGTTGGACTTACCCTTAGGCCTGGATGGGTAGCTATTGTTCAGAAAATCTGATGGGTTCGGTTTTACTCTTGGATTGGAGGTATAGTTGACCAGTGTCTTCATAGACACACATTGACCTATGTACTAGCCCACTCATGCTCTCATGGTAGTTTCTTACAGGTTTCCTAGGACAGGTGTATGTTGTACACTTCCATACATTCCTTTTGTGAGTGATCACTGAGGGAGTGAGGGATGAGGATAGGATGAGGGAAATTGTGTTTTTGGTAAGTGTATGAGCAAGCGTACTATTGTTTCTTTAGAATTTTATGATTTCTATACAGTAATGCATTGTACCCTACAATGGATTCCTTGATGTGAGTGATCACTCGTGGTAGTGGATAATTTAGCCATGAGGGGTGGGAGGAGAAGGGTTAGGGGGAGGGAAAAGTGTATAGGGAAACTTCATGGGGTAGTGTATCACTATGTGGATGTCATTACATCAGATGTATACGCTAGTGTATCATACAGACACATGTGTATCTTGGTGCCAGTGATCACTGGAGATGAGAGGTATGGAGAGAGGGGAAAGTGTATGAGGCAAGTGTATGGGATAGTGTATCACTGTCAGGGTACTAAGTGTATCTTATTCATACACTTGTGTATGGTAGAGTTGTATGCATTCCTTGGTTTGCATGATCACTGATGGAGATCAGGGATGGGAGGAGGAAAAAATGGATTAGTTTAGTGCATAGAGTAATCTATCACTGTCCAAGCTGTAGTGTATCAGATGAATAAACTAGTGTATTGTACCCCTTCCATGTGCTACTTGATAGTGGTGAGTGTAACAATGGTGGGTAAAGAGTGAGGTACATGATGGGAGGGGAAATTGTATAGAACATTTGTATGCGGTTGTGTATTAATGTCCGAGTATGAGTGCATCATATGTATGTACTAGTGTATAACAAAATGCCATGTGTTACTTCAACTAAGTGATCACTGGTGGGAAGGGAGGGATGGGGAGAGGAGAAAGTGTATGGGAGAAGGGTCTGGGGTAGTGTATAACTCTCTAGTTAGTAAGTGTATCTCATTCATACACTTGTGTGTTGTGAAACACTAGTTTAGAATAGGTTGGCACAAAATCCTCTGTTTCAGAGCATTTTGATTTATCTTATTACTCTCACTCCTTCACATGAGTAAAAAACATTAGTGCAAGAAAACGTTTAATCACATTTCTACATGTGCTCAATGTTTTACAGAGTTGGATCTTTTAATTATGAGATCATTACCAGGAAAGGTTCGCGGTTTCAATACTATCCATGGTTATGAATAAAAAAATTGCATTGACGTTGTAAACGTTTTGTGAAAGTCACATTATAGCATTAGAATCTTCATGCTTGTAAACTCCAACGTAGACGAGTCCAGTTTTTACAAAATGAAACCATGGAAAATCCTGAAAAAATCGTTTTTTTTCACAAAAAGATGTGTGGTCCTCGTAGTTGACGCATGTGAGGATCTACGTGCTCTGTTTGGCCTTTTCTGTGTTTTCTTGCGCATAGTTGAGCACAGTTCCTTTACTTAAAGCAAATGCAGCTTGTTAGCAGAGTTTAGGCTTTGTACGCACCCTGAAGAGGCATTTGTGTGAGCTTATCTTCTTTTTGACAGAGGAAAGACAGGTAGGTGATGGAAATTTGTGAGACTGGTTTTGATGAATTCACATGTGTACTTGTTTTCAATAAGTTCAATACAGCCGGCTCTACACTTGCTCAACCACAACTCAAATATATCCACGCAATCCGGGAGGGGGGGGGGGGGGATGCGTCAGCCCAGAAGTGCATTGGGCGACTATTGGGCGACTATACGTGGCAGAGCAAGGGACTAGCAAGTTTCTTGTACACTTGTATACGTGAAAATGTTGCGGGCATTGTTGCATGTAACAAACAAATAAGACAACATCCATTAGTGGATGGTATTCTAATAGGATTGCCTGCATTGTTATGTCAATCACACCCGGCCACACAAACAGAGGTGATGAAACAACCAATTGAGTCTTATGCAAATGGCCTCGATAGCCGCTCCAGGACTCGTCATGGGTGTTGACCAACGGGGGAGAGGACGGCTAACCATAGTCTAGCTCCTCCATCCTGACTTGTTTTGAATGGAGATGGATTGGCTAGCCACCTAGATTTTCAGCAACGCTGAATGAAAAAGTTTAAATGTGCCTTGTTTTCTTAGAATGAGTTGTCTATCGCCTGCATTGAGTGACCACCTGAACAAGTCGCTGCTTCTATAGCATGCACCAAAGTTTTGGTTAAGTAACTGAATGTGACCCTTTTACAAAACAGCTGACCAGCCAAGAACGACTGATAATCTATTGCAACAAGAGTTTCCATTGTTTTACTATTTGGTTTAATTTCTTCTTAAACGCTTTGCAAAGCGTGTAGAAAAAAACAATCTATTGCAACAAGAGTTTCCATTGTTTTACTATTTGGCGCATGTGTCAGCCAAACAGTAAAAAAAATGGAAACATCCCACAAGGGGTGCTTGCCAAAGATTTTATTCCAATGGACCCTTGACGTGCCCAACATCAAGATCAGTGGCAGAGATAGAAAATTACGTGAAAACAGAAACAATGACATTCCTGTTTGAGCACTTCAGCAGTTTTCAACCAAACTAAATGTTTCCTTTTACTGGTATCCATTGACAACTGCTTCCTAGAAGCTTCCAAAATTATTGAAAGGTCGTCAAAAGAGACTCTGGAAGATTCAAAACAAGATTTTCATCATTAACTGACTATGTCCAGTCATACTATGTCATCCAAAATCAGTTTTCATTCTTTCATCCCCTCGCTCCGTCACTTCGCTCCTTCAATGAGCTGTGCTCCCATCAACTCAAGTTCTCTTCTTCTCCCCAAGGTTCTCTTGGTGTGCCCTCTTCTATTCCAAGTTGAGCACTCTACCTGGCCTACTTTGTATCTACTTGTATCTTCGTATCTAGTCGAGCACTCTACTTCATATCTACTATTGCCTCATTTCTGCCTAGCGTTCTTGTCCTTTTTCTTCCATCATGCTCTTGTGCTTTCACACCGTTGGCTGCTTCTACCTGCTTCCACAATTACTTGCCCTGGCCGTCTTCTTCTGATGAATTCAGCTTATTTTAATCCCTAGAAATACTTACAATTTTTTCCTCAAGAATTTTTGGCCAAGTGCGAAGGATTTTGTACAAAAAGAGAAGATTTTCCAAAACTAGAATTGTAGCATTTTTATCTGTTCTCATGGATTTTCTTGCATTTTATCTCCATAAATATGTTCATTTGTTATAGCCTCTAAAGTCTGGGATAACTTGTTGAGCCAGTTAAGTTTTCTGATGTGATTTACCCTTGCCTTTCTTTCCATTTTGGAATCGAAAGCAACATGGACATTGAAGTGTAGCATCTAGAGGCAAGAGTGTGCTCTGAAAAGTCAAATGTAAACATTTGACACAAATCAAATGGCTGTCCCCCCTTGTTGGGAGGAATCTTCATTGCTTGTGACGTCACGTCTTGTAACCCCACTTGAACCTATGTTGTTGCTTTTCTTGTAAAGTTATGAGTTGTATTTACTGTTGTGATCATATGTTTTTCAAGAAGCTCATTAAGACCAAAAATCGATCTTACTGTCACATGTTTAGGTCAAGTTTGACTTGACCAATTCATCTTGGTCATAGAACATGTCAGCCAGCCTGGCCCAAAGGCAAAACAATTGCAACAGGATGCCTTGACCTTCATGTAGGACGTTTGCGAAAAAAAAATGCATTGTTTTCTAGTCATACCCCTTTAGCTACTAACCGTCCTTGGTTTGATGCTAGCTTTTGTGATGGGGTTGGATACAACCTTTCATCATCTTTATTGATATCCCCAATAAGTGGAAAGAATAACATCATGATTTGGCACTAACACCTTTACAGGTTGTTCGGCCTTCTAAGCAAAACGTTTTTGCCATGCTTTCTCCCCCTTTCACAAGAAGCATTCCCGTGATAGGTACCCAATGATCCATGTGACAAGCTACCTGAAGTTAACCAATAATGAGCCAAAGAGTCGATGACGTTAGCCACTCAGGGAGGTCATGCCGGGATGGAACTCCCAAGGGCATGTTGTTTTCATGAGCAGCCAGTTCCTCCCAGTTCTTGGTAATTGCTTCACATGGCACTCCTGATTCTAGCTCCCAAGTATTGTGATCAGGTCCATAACTGACCATGTGCATGACGTACTCCTTAAGTATTCGTGCATGCACATTGCATTCACAATGTTGGAGGATGCGGTACACCTCACGCCGGCCTTATGTGGAAATGAATGTAAGCGTTCTACCATGATCAAGACAACATCATGGCCCTCCGTGGTCTCTAGGAGTCTCATCATGAAATCTATGGAGACTGACTCCCATGGGTTGGCCGAGTGTTGGAGAGGTTGAAGGGTTTCTTGTTGAACCTTGTTGGAGCTCTTGATGCGTACACAGAGGTCACACGTCATAAGGAACTTTGGAATGTCCGTACCTCAACACAGCCACCAATTATCGCCCAACAAGGGCATGTCCATTTTTCTTTGGTCCCACGTTCCTGGGTGATTGAGGGTTATGGAATTCAAACATTAATTCTTCACAGAGGTTATTAACACTTGGGACTATCACACAATCACTACTCTATTAGAGTCCCCCATACTCGACAAGGCCATGACATTCAATGTTTGTAGGCTTGGTGAACCAGGGGTCCAAGGTGTAGCACATTCAGATTTGGCTCTTTGAAAGGATGAACCTGGGGTGGCCAGAGTGGGGTTGGTTTCAGCGTGGTCTTATACAGAATTGATGCAAAGTTTCAGTTGATGATGATCTTGTTATCTGCCACAAGGGCCATGTCGAATATGTGTCAACTCAGGCAGTTGGAAAGACTAGTACAGCCAGGTTTTCAATTCCTCATGAATCCAAATCGGCTCAAATATTTATCCCACCGTGCCTGTATTTTTTAGAGGTATAGTTTAGCCTAGAAGAGAGTGAAGGGGTTATGGTCAGTGACCACGGTAACATACTCTTCTACAACCTCAAGGTGGCAACACCATGACTTTAAAGCATGCACGATTGCCAGGAGTTCTTGATCCCGCGTGGTGTAACTGGTCTCTGTAGCAGAAAGCGTATGAATCGCATAGGAAATGGGGTGGCCATCTTGTATAAGAACGCCTTCCAGACCCGTAACTGATGCATTACAGTGTACTTCACAAGGTTTATTTGGATTAAGAAGTGCACATACCGTCATCAATATCGACATTGACTTCATGGTTCCAAAAGTTTTGATACACTTTGCTGACGAAACCCATACCTTTTGAGTTAGGGCAGTGAGGAGGCTAACCAAGGTGGAGTAACCTATCATAAACCATCAAAAGTAACTTTTGAGAACAAGGAAAGAGTAGAGTTTGCCCACGTTCTTACATTGATGCCAATTGTTTATAGCTTCCAGCTTTCGGGGTCCACCTGGATCTCATCATCGCAGAAGATATGACCAAGATACTCCAACATTGGTTAAAAAACGGTTTCACTCTCTTCTTTGAACAAAAATGAATTGGCTCAAAGGATCTTGAGCACTATGCACGAGCATCTTTCATGTTTCTCATGGCTTTTGGACAAGATCAATCTATCAAGATAGAACAAGACTGGCTTGCCAAGGTCATCCCAGAATACATTGTTCATCACGGCTTGGAACATTGTGGCTGCTCTCGTGAATGTAAAACAAAGGAATCAAAATTGGTGTTATTCTAGATGGATCATGCTTATCGTTTTTGGTACATCCTCCTCGGTAATCTAGATTTGGTGGCATCGTTGTGAGAGGTAAAGATATGTGAACACATTCACTCCATGGAGTTGGTATAAAACATTGATGCACCAAAATAAGTACTAAACATTTTCAATGACTTTTTTTAATGCTCGGTTATCTGCACACACCTCATCCCCACTTGTTTGTGCACAAAGAAGATGGGGGCCCTAAGAGGGGATGAACTCTGCCTAATCCAACCCTTTTGGAGGTATTCTTTTTTTTTTTTGGATAACTGTGATTCTGTTCGTCATAAAGGTTACACCTATCAAAAGGGGGGTACATCTCCCAGTTTTCATGGGATAGTGTGTCTGATTGCACACCAAAGTGGCAACCCATCTGGTGGAATTTTGAAGATGTCAGAGAACTTGGAGAGGATTTCAGTAAACCTTGATGGTACTTCACTTTCTAGTTCATCATGTAGTTTCTTCAGGTTAAGAAGGAAAAAATGATAGCTGTTTCTCACCCGCCACTTGACTTGGAGTACTGTGAGGCTAGCTTGGGTTAGGGATTTGGAGCATTGAATCTGAGGGAGAGGGAATAAGCTGCTAGTTTGCTGCCCACTACACATTCACAACATCTTTGAGTTGAAGCACGTAAGTGCTTTGTAACTTACAAGCCGTCAAATTCCAAGCACAAGAGGAGAGAAATTCATGAGTTCCAACATCGTTAGGAAAATAGTGGTTGTGAACCTCGGCAATCTGAGCCATGCAATCACCAGTCACTAGTACGTCCCTGTCGACGCCGGAAACCATAGTGCCTGTACAAAGCGTGTACCTCAGCTGCCACTTACGGACCAAAGTTCCACTCACAAAAGAGTCATCTGCCCCAGTATCAACAAAGATACATGCTAAAGCACATTCTAGCCTATTGTGGAACTGTATGGTCATGCTTGTTTCCAACATACATAGGAAAAGACTCCATGGGAGCTTGCCCATTGCGTGATGAATGCCATAGACATGAGTGCTTCTCCATGTAGGAGACATTTTGGTGGCAGTTCCAATGTATCTAACTATCTGTTGTGATTCATGTCTTCCTTTGGGACGAATCTAAGACTGAGCATGAGCTTTCCGGTCGCCTCACGCTTTGTGAGCAGGAATGTAGAGACAGTCAGTTTTTCCAATGGAACAACACCGATGTTCATTAGTTTAATAACATGGACATGATCTTACAGTTTTTAGGGGTAGTCATAAGCTCTCCAACGCACCAAATCGTGCACAATTCAGCAAAGCATAGCTCAAGTTATGCTTGCTGAAGCGTGGGTCTCACCCACCATTGAAATGCCTAATGCCTCCATGGTGTGCACACACCGTGGTGCCTTTCCTTACGTGCCAAGCGCCCTTCTGGAAGCACAGATCCCTTTGCACGTGATGGAGGGGTCCCCTGCACCTTTTTGACACATCTTGGTGACTTTTGTGTTGATTTTGATGATGGGGTTTGACAGGGTTTGAAACCTGTCCGCGGACCTGCGGTCAAATGTTTTCCTATTCCCAAGAAACAAACTATATTACTGAGCTGCGGACTCCGAGCCAGGATTTTGGCCGTCCCCAAGTCAAAGATTTTAGTAGTATCTTCTGGCGGATTATCTACCGGAGTGACTCGGCAGTCCTCCTGGGAAAATTCGCCAGATGTACTTCTATTTGTCACTTTCGGCAGATTTTCTACCAGAAATGAAGTCGCGGCCAACTTAATGAGCTGCCGTGCACACCCCATCTTTGGAAGCGCATGTTTCCCTCGTTATTAGTCTGATTCTAGTGCTTCAACTTCCACTGGATTCAGAAACTTGTCAAATTTCAGAATAAATCATTTCTTTTAGATTTGGAGCAATTCTCGAGCCACTAGATTGAGGTGTGAAGATTTTCTTCTCCCTAGCAGCTTGTCGGTGCTTCCCGGCGCTGCACGTGGGCATGCGGAGGGGCAAAGTTTCAACACTTTGTAGCTCCAATATGCCATCGATCTGTTTCTATATACAATTTCCTTCTATGAATGAGGTCAGTAGCTTGCATTATTTGAAGGAAGAATGCTCAAATACTTCTTGTGGGCATGCTCGAGATGATGATAGCATCTTATAGCACCTCACTCAAATTTCTAGTCTTCATGATGGGACGTGCATGTCAAAGGAGGCCATTGACTGCCTCTTGATGATGCATTGACGTGCTACTTGGCTTTCGTGTTGCCCCCCTTGGGGGCATCCATAGCCTTCTAGGAGATTTGGATTTCCCTCGAAAACTTCTCCCTGGTATTGGCCTCCATCATTTGGGTGGTTGTTGCTTCTACCATGATGGTGGCCATTGCTATGGTGCTGTTGCCCATGTTACTGCCCCTTCTACTGCCCCTTCTTCTACTATTGATCATGCCGTGGGCAGTTTCATGTTATGTGTCCAAGTTAGTGACAACTCATGCAGATGTTAGTGACATGGAAATGGTTCTTGCCATTGTGATGGGTGAGTGCCTTT
This sequence comes from Penium margaritaceum, assembly GCA_023375785.1. Lineage (NCBI taxonomy): Eukaryota > Viridiplantae > Streptophyta > Zygnematophyceae > Desmidiales > Peniaceae > Penium > Penium margaritaceum. The sequence continues at coordinate 96,117 of SZWC01000804.1, forward strand.
GACGGCTCCAATGTTTCCTCTGCTTTACACTTCAAAGCAATTCCCGCTGGTGTATCACCAAGACCTCTATTTTTACACATGTCACAATCCTAAAGGCCATAGTTCATCTTTACTCATTACAGTTTCTTGAAGATAGTAAACGTAGGCTCTCCCATTCTATTCTGTCATCATAGAGGCTTCAGACAAAAAGCTGGGGGCTCACTAAGGCATCGAGGAAAAGGTCAACCTTTGCCTGCTCCGTCAGATGAAATCCATGCACTTCCTTTTCAGTCTTGAGGAAGTCCTCGAAATAAAGTTCAAAGACATGTCTCTCTGTGTGTAGGTGCCCAACTCCTTCACCTTCTATGAGCCATTCTTCCTTGGTAACAGAAGGCGTAGATCTTCAAGGATCTTCAAGAACATGTGCATGCCCCTTGTGCTATCCTAGCCATCGATGGGCTCAAGAATCACTCCGCCACCTATCGCACCCAACCTGTGTGCTTGAGGTGGTACTGTCCCAACCCTTGTCCTAGGTGTATTGGCCACCGGCTGGAGCACGGCGCATGTTTTAAGGGACTCTGTGCACAATATCTGTACTTGCTTGCTCACTTTTTTAAAAAAGTGGTCAACTTCCACTTCAACCACATGGCGTACCTATTCCAATGTTGTGTTTAGCACCACCGTCCGGTTCTCGAGGTTGTTTTCAAGGAGGGCCTCAATTGTCTCTATTGCTTTGCTCGGTGCTCAACCGGTACAATCTCCTGCACCAACTTGCTGTTCTCATCATACAAGTCCTTACTTGTTTTCTGTATTACAAATGAATTTTCATGGAGGGTGGCCCGTATTATGTCACTGTCATATGCTAGTGCGCCCATGACATTTATGGCAAAGGTGAGGTCTTCCATCAAGAGATGGGTACGTAGTTTGTGGAGTTGATCCTCAACATTCAGGCGATGCAAATCGCTATCAAGTGCTCACCATACTGTAGCCATACTTGGAAGGCTCACCAGTCGGGCTCACTCGCCTTCAATAGAGGCAATTCATCAACACGCTTGAGTGCTTGATCCATGAAGTTTGTGCCCCTGACAGGTTCCTTTGGCACACACATTCCGGCCTCATTATGCTTTCTGACAGTGTCATGGGCGACACATTTTGAACTGCCTCTTGCTCGGCTTCGAGGACAACGTGATCCGCGAATTCATCAGGGGACTCATCACCCTCCCCGCTATACTCAGCCACCTCCTTGAGGTTGCTTTGGTTTGCTACACCTGCCTCAACGGCCTTCTTACCCTCATCACTTGTGTGAGAAAGTGGCGTGGGTGGATTATCGTTGACTAAGTTGAGCTCCATGGCCAACGTTCGGGTTTTTCTTTTGCCTTGCGGTGATTAAAGGGGAAGCCTGATTATGATGTCCACTTTTGTGCAACCTTGGCATTTCATCTCTTGGCAACAAAGGTACAGGACCTCCTTAGGTCTTCGTCTCTCGGCATGTCTTTGTGAGGTGGTTTGCGAGTGCCAACGTCTGAAGCGACCCCTTGGATCTCAAGGGCATGCGTTCATTCGAGCGTCGTGGGTTCTTGTTTGGAAGATGATCCATCACAACAGATAGTCCAATCCTGAGGCCCGCCATTGCTAGCGTGAGGCCTCTCACCCATCTACATCTCTATCCTTGTAGCCCTCTATGGATCCCTCTCTACTCCTTTGCTTTTTTCTCCCTCTCCTCTTACTCTCTCTCTCTCTCTCTCTCTCTCTCTCTTTCTCTCTCTCTCTCTCTCTCTCTCTCTCTCTTTCTCTCTCTCTCTCTCTCTCTCTCTCTCTC
>SZWC01000804.1:98081-115492 GCA_023375785.1 Penium margaritaceum
TCTCTCTCTCTCTCTCTCTCTCTCTCTCTCCCTCTCTCTCTCTCTCTCTCTCTCTCTCTCTCTCCCTCTCTCTCTCTCTCTCTCTCTCTCTCTCTCTCTCTCTCTCTCTCTCTCTCTCTCTCTCTCTCTCTCTCTCTCTCTCTCTCTCTCTCTCTCTCTCTCTCTCTCTCTCTCTCTCTTTCCTCGAAGGGGTTGGTCTCCACTGAGAGATCAATCCATGTAGGGTATAGCACCAAAGTGTCAGAAATGGAAGGTTGCCAAAGCTCCTACAACCGAGAGGGAAAGTAGGGATCAACGTTGAAATAGTGAAGTCAGCGGAAAATGGCACAAGGATGGCCTCTAGATCACCAGATAATGTAAAGAAAGAGTGCCCCAATCAAATCTGTAGGGGTCAAGTCATCGCGGTTTCATGCTTTCCTAGGTCAAGGATCCTGTTGAAGTGATATCACTCTATCGATGTCTTGTTCCTCCAGAACCAAAGAAATGTACATTGCCACAAGAAGCTTGTCCTTCCCTCAAAGTATATGCTAATGTACTAAAGCCTTTCCTATGTCAAAGAAAAGGCCCTTCCCGTCATGTCCCCCTTTGGCCCTTCCATTGAGATGAGTGTGAGTGTATTTTCACACTCAAGTGCAAAGGGTGCAGGTGTGGAGTGAGTTTCAGGAGGAGAAGAGGGGAAGGGTGGATTGTGGGTAATGGCAGGGGTGGATGTGATGATTGCGAGTCACAAAAGTAGGTGGTTTGCTTGCGAGTAGCTTTCTTCTAACTCCATCACAAGGTGTGTTGCTGCTTGATGGTGTGAGTCCTCTCTCCATGGAAAGTGGCACATTTCACGGAGAGGTCAGAAAAAAAACCATGTGGTCACGATTAATTTGTTCTTTGATGCCAAAACTTAATGCGAGCATTTGGACTTAGCGTCGAAAGGTGAGTGAGAGAGAAGGAATGTTCATGAAATCGAATGACCATCCTCCTTGCCGAGGGGAATATTCCTTAGGTATATTGTCACAACTTGCTACACCACTCAAAGCCACGGTTTTGCTTTGTTCATAATGTTAAAACTCACCAGCATTGTTCTTATCATTCCATTCTCTGATCTAGAAGGATCGATAGAAAATTGTGTACCACGTTTTGAACCATGTATTCATTTTGGGAGTTTCATTGCTAGTACCATGAGACTTGGGCAGTTCGACCTCAAGGTGACATTTAGTCCAGTGGCTCAATAAGGTAGTCCGTTTTACTCCTTTAAGAACCAAGGGACCCCGATGGCCAATCTCATGAACCGCAGAGTCCTGTCATTTAATTTCAGCAACACCAGAGCCCTTCGTGTGGACTCTCCTCATAATCACGTTCGGGTCAAGTCAAGGGTTGACACTAGCCCTTTTGCACCGACCGGTGCAAAGGGTGGAAGACCAGTTGAGCCATTTTGTGAGCAGCTGAATTTGGTTTTTGTATGGTTTATCATCAAGTGTCATCTTTAATGCTAAGGGTGCACACCAAATGACGGGATTTGCAAGCCTGAACCGCAAATCCAGTCCCGGTATCAGAACCGCGAGTCCCAATCTGGGCTGTAGAACCGTCTTGGAACCACAAAACGTGACATTGTATATTGACCTATGCAAGAGCATGTTATCGTGGTTGTTTTGAATACAAAATGTGTAAAACATGGCATGAAATGACTGACACATGTTGTTTTAACATGAAAATGCTCATTTTATGCTTTGGATACTAATACTTGTGAACTGCTTGTGGTTGACTTCATGACTTTTGAGTTGGACTCGTAAGTTTTTGTCTCAAGATTTGAGAGTCTGGAATCATGACCTCGCGGTTCCTGGGAACCGCGGTTCTCAAATCCGGAGTCGCGGTTCTGGTTCTGGCTTGCAAAACCAACTCGCAGATCCGGTTCCAAGACCAGATTTGTGATTCTGGCATGGCGTGCACCCTAATTTAATGCTGCTTTGTCCTGCACCATCTCCTACACCATTTTTTGCACAATGACTACGCACCCATGTACTTGCGTTGGCGCTGACACCATGTCTTGCATGACACCCGTGCGAACGCAAACTCGTTATGTTACCAACCACGGCCTTGACATGTCTGGAAACACATGGTTACGGAGCCGTGAGTTTTCCGATATTGGAGACAACATCCACTGCGATCATGTCCATAAAAAACAATGACTAAATGGTTTTGTGGACACCTGAAAACTACTTGAAAATGTTCTCTAATAGTCCTCACCGCCGCCGATCGTCAGAATGAACTGTTGAAAGAAAATGCTACTTGTTGTTTTTGTAGATATTGAAACCAATAGTGCTGAAGAACCCAGCAAATATACGTTGGACCTGTGCACAGGAGACATGAAGTGCCCAAACATCTGGGTCTCTTTCCATCATACATTGATTGCTGTAGTTGATTGTTTTACCCAAATGAACACAACCTCCTGATCTTGACTACGTTGATAGGGTACTCGTTATCGAAGGTTTTGGTGCCGTGGATTTTTTCGTGGAGGACTATTAGTCACATTCGGTTGCTATGTGATCACTGGGGCCCCGCTACAGAGGGGCCCCAACAACAATAGAAGGAAACACTAAAGCCCACAACCTGTTATGTACCAGACGTACACGAATCCCAAATATTCTCAAGTGGGCATTTCTCTTACTACACAAACACCCCATCGCGTCACAAGAACCGCGATGTTCACTCCGATTGCCAAGGGAAAACTGGCAAATTGCCCAACCCTCAGTGAGTATTCTCAAACCTTCTGACAACTTCAACCATTCTCGCGAACCTACAAACAGAAGTGTCACGAACGTTTGGTCAACCTCTCAACGCATCACGACAAATCTGGATTCATAAAGATGCATCGCGCATCTTCATCGTCAATTCTCAAAGAGCCCTGACTTCTCGGCGGACCTTCTTGAATCCGACCACTCATGATCAGGGGAGATATCCAACATGCAATCGCTGTTTTCGGCATCCAGAATGACTTGCCACGGATGATTGCAATAGCAGAAAGGATCAACAACACCGACTATAACGCTCTCATCCAGGATTCCTAGGGCTGGCAACCTCCTAACCATGATCATCGTGGAAATGGAAAAAACCAGTCTGTGGACTCCTTGACTTCGATGGAAGTTAACATCGTCGACCAGGGAGACACGGAAGCCTGCTACAACTGCGGAAAAGTCAAGCACATTGCTGGAAATTTTTGGAGCAATCAGCAAGCCAAAAAAGGGGGGGAGACGTAGAAAACTGAGTCGGGAAACGGCAAAGGGCAAGAGTTAAAGGCGCAACTCTTGTCCATGAGGAGCGATCTACGCCAAACGATCGCCCATCTGAATGGCTCGCAAAGTTCAACGAGGGGCACGAGGATGACCAACCGGCGATACTACTAAAAGTTCAGCCTCGAGGATGTAGAAGTCGCAGAACGGTCTTATCATTATTGGATGGAGGAGCTTCACACGGATTCATAAGCAACGACATGGTTCGTAAGCTGGGTTTTCACACCGGACCAGGGGCATTTGAAGGAAAAACTATGGACGGCGGACTAAAGATGCGAAAACTTTGAGAACCACTAGGACTAGAAGTGGTAGATCTTCGTGTTATAATGGTCAGGAGGTCTTGTCAAAATGAGCGAGCATAAGATCATCCTCGGACGAGATTTCCTATACCAGCACAATTCACATGTCGACTCGAATAGCGGCAATGTCTATGTGGAGATTGATGACGCCAAACAACAACTTTCACAAGCGAGACGGAAGCCAACAGAAGAACCAGCAGAGGTGGAAGTAGTAGAGGAAGCCATAAAAACCAAAAAGCGAAAACCAGTGCAGCCGATACCTCTCAACCTGGCCAAATGCTGTCTACAATGAGGAGCTAATTCGTGGCTCGCACATCTTGAGCCAATGTGAGAAGCGGATGTGGCAGCTGATGACTCATCATCAACCTCATGAGCCTCATCGGCCTCCACAAAGTTCGCGATGGTATCCGAAGAGTTCGCACCATTTATCAAGGATTTTGCAAACGTCTTCCCCAACGAACTCTTTAAAACTTTACCTTCTCAACGAGACATCATCCATCGCATTGAGTTGAAGCTAGGCAGTAGATCTACCGTTCAAGGGTCCTATTGGATGAGCGATCATGAGTTGAACGAGATGAAAAAGCGGCTCGACGAGATGCTTGGTCAAGGATTCATCCGCCCATCCATGTCACCTTCCGTAGTAGTAGTTTTATTTGTGAAAAAAAAAACTGGCGAGATGCGGATGTGCATGGATTATCGGGCGTTTAGCAACGCTACCATCAAAAACCACTTTCGTCTTCCCTGAGCCCATGAACATTTTTGACCAAATCCGAGGAGCCCGAATTTTCAGCAAAATCGACTTACGCAATAGATATCACCATGTACGTGTGGCAGCCGCCGATATTGAAAAGACGGTGTTCCAAACTTGCTACGGGCACTTTGTGTTCACGGTCATGCTCTTCGGCCTCATAAATTCCTTGGCGACGTTTACGACGTGTAACGGGTCGAGTCTCCAGCTCCTGCTCTGAAGTCATCGTCGGACTTTGCAGAATCGCATTCTCAGTCCGCGTCAGGGGTTTACCCCCTTCGCAAGACAGAGGGGCAATCGTCATCAACGACCCAGAGCAGGGAGACTCAAATATTTCGAGTCTCCGGAGGCCCATTTCCGTTTTTAACCAAACACCTGGTTTTGGGACCCAAACCGGGGGTTTTTACCTCAAACTCGTGTGTTCGTACGAGTTATTTTGTTTGTTTTATGTCTAAGTTTGTCGTAAACAAACTTCCATTTACGTTTTGTCGTTCTGGCGCAAAATCGTTGCGTGCGAGGCACGCTGGCGATTTCGCTCCAGCTATTTCGACCTCACCCTCGCTCCCCCTATCCCTCGTCCTCTCTTGCTCGTTTGCAAGGAGGGCGAGGGGGGACAAGGACACGAGGCCACGAGGTCTCGCCCTCGAGGCCCTCATGGCCCCTCAGCCGCCAGCCGCGATCGGCGGCTGGCGGCTGGCCAGCCGGTGACCGGATGGTCGCTTGGCCGGCCGCTGGCTGTCCAGCCGTCCGGCAGCGAGCTGGCCGACGGCCAGCGAATTGCTGGCCGTCAGCCAGCCCTTGCTGACGCGAGGGGTGGTGCGCAACCACCCCTCGCTTCAGCGAGGAGGGAGGGCCGAACCGGCCCTCCCGCTACATTCCACCCCACTTACTATGAACCGTCCCGGTTCATGAACAACAAGTAGGATTGTCAGTCAGTGAGTCATCAACATTGTGAAAGAAAATAATGTCAATCACTAGCTAAACATGAACACGTGCATGGTACTTAGACCTAAGCTGCAGCTTGTAGGTTAGCACGGCTAGCGGCCTCCCTCCTTTAGGCTGGAGCGTCCGCGCGACAACCATGTTGGGCGTACCCAACCTCCTATGGTCGCTGTCCATGAATGATGCCCTGTGGAAATGTTGTTCACTTTTTCCGTGTTGAGGTGGTACCTCCTACCACGCGTCCATCTGTACGAGCTGCAAGCTCGCTCCAGTACTCGTTGACCACCCCTGTGGGCAACCAAGATTCGGGCTCCCATGAATTATGTTCAGGTCCACAACCGGCCCAATGAACGAGGTACTCCCCGACAACGCACAACCGAAGAGTACGCTCTCGGTGGTGGAGTAGGCGAAGGACCTCGTATTGGCCGTCGGCAGCCAGGACTGTTGGCGGTGGCTGAACGCTTCCTTCTGCCGTGTGTGGAGGCAGCAGGCTCACATGAAACATGTCATGTATCTTCATACTCGGCGGAAGTAGCAATCGGTATGCCACTGGCTCGATGCGTGCCACAATGGGAAACGGCCCAATCCACTTCGGTAGAAGTTTTCTTACCCCTGGCAACTTCAGCCGAAGGTTTCTAGTGCTAAGCAGCACTTTGTCACCGATGTCAAACGAGACCTCGCGGCGACCTTTGTCGGCATATGCCTTTTGTCACTGCCGAGCTGCTTGAAGGTGACCCTTCGCCTCCTGTAACAAGGAGTTGATGCGCTCGGAAAAGGCTTGAGCGGAAGGAACCTGCCCTCCTATACTCCCACTCTTCACCAATGAAGAGGGTATAACTGGATGCCGACCACTGTACAACACAAACGGTGTGAACAGTGTGGACTCGTTCACCGAGTTGTTCACCGCAAACTCTGCCGGTGCTAGGAATTTGTCCCAATCATGCATGGAAGGGTCCACGTGCATGCGGAGCATCTGCTCTAAAGTGCGATTCATGCACTTTGTTTGTCCGTCAGTTTGAGGGTGAAATGCTGTCGACATTTGCGACTCACTGCCGAAGTATTCGTGCATCATTTTCCAGAACATACTAGCAAAATTTCAATCTCGATCGGAGATAATGCGCAAGGGCAAGCCGTGGTACTTTACGATACCATCAAAGAAGAGACGAGCGGTCTCCTCTGCGTTCACGTCAGTGGTTGTAGGAATGAAGTGTGTCATCTTCATCAAAAGATCCACAACCACTAGTATTGCATCATGGCCACGGGCCGTGTCCGGAAGACCAGTAATGAAGTCCACGCTGACGCACTCCCATGGAGTCCCAGGAATGGGAAGCTGTTGGAGGAGTCCAGAAGGCTTCTTGTTGCTAGCCTTATTCCAAAGACATGGGTCGTATGTTATGCAATATTTACGGACATCAACACTCCACCCTGGCCACCAATAGTGGTCTGAGAGTGCTTGTCCGGTCTTTTGGGATCCCACATGACCTGCTACCGGCGGGTCGTGGAACTCGGAGATAACCTTTGCTAGAAGGTCTCCCAAGGTTGGCACAACAACTTGTTCTTCATGCCAAAAGATTCTTGCGGCCTCCACCAAGCCGTACTTCTCCAGATTTCAATAGTCTTGAAACCAAGAATCCACACAGTATCCCATCCGGATCCTGTTTACAAAACCATTATAATGGATAATCTCTCGTGGTGGTTTCCGCAAAGGTGCAAGGGGATGTGGTGGTAGTACTGTTGGTGTTGCAATGGCCATAAAACACACACTGACCTCGGTGGTTGCTTTGATTTCCACAGGCTGTCCGCTTAGTGGATTGGCCACATTGATGCGTCCTGGCCGATATTCCCATGTGAACGAGAATCGACTCAGGTATTCACTCCAACGCGCCTGCCGTCTTGACAGGTTCGGTTGCGTTTGGAAAAACACCAATGGATTATGGTCGGTCACAACCGTCACACCCCCTTCAGCACCCTCGAGGTAGCAACGCCACATCTTGAAAGCGTGTACTACCGCAAGGAGCTCTTGATCCCCAGTCGTGTACCGCGTTTCCGCGGGNATTTCCACAGGCTGTCGGCTTAGTGGATCGGCCACATTGATGCGTCCTGGCCGATATTCCCATGTGAACGAGAATCGACTCAGGTATTCACTCCAACGCGCCTGCCGTCTTGACAGGTTCGGTTGCGTTTGGAAAAACACCAATGGATTATGGTCGGTCACAACCGTCACACCCCCTTCAGCACCCTCGAGGTAGCAACGCCACATCTTGAAAGCGTGTACTACCGCAAGGAGCTCTTGATCCCCAGTCGTGTACCGCGTTTCCGCAGGAATGAACTTTCGGCTCTCATACGCAACTGGGTGACCGTTCTGCATGAGGACGGCTCCGAGTCCTACTACCGATGCATCACATCGAACCTTCCATGGTTGGGATGGATCCAGAAGAGCTAGGATGGGCACCGTGGATAGGAGCTCTTTGACCTTGAGAAAAGCGTTCTCACAATCAGATGTCCATTCCTAACGCACGTCTTTTTGCGTGAGCCTGGTTAGCGGTGCTACCAGGGTCAAATACCCTTGCATAAACCGTCAAAAGTAGTTTGCAAGGCCAAGGAAAGACCGTATCTGCCCAACATTCTCTGGACGTGGCCAGTCCACAACGGCTTGGACCTTTCGTGGGTCGACACGGATGCCGTCCTTGCCGACGATGTATCCAAGGTATTCCAGTTCATCTTGTGCAAACTTGCACTTGCTCACTTTCGCATAGAACTTCTGTTCTCAAAAGATTGCGAGAACTTGACGGAGATGTTCTATGTGCTCTTCCATTGTTTTGGAGAAAACCAGGATGTTGTCCAGGTAAACAAAGACAAACTGTCGGAGGTGCTTGGCAAACGTTCGGTTCATTTCTCCTTGGAAGGTTGCCGGGGCATTCGTAAGCCCGAAGCATAACACTCGGAATTGATAGTGTTCCATGTGCATTCGAAACGCGGTTTTGGGCACATCATCTTCCGTGATGCGGATTTTATGGTACCCTTGAGACAAATCCAAGGACGAAAACACTTTTGCGCCTTGGAGTTGGTCAAAAAGGTCCTCAATCCGTGGTAATGGGAATCAATTTTTCACCGTCAGCTTGTTCAACGCCTGGTAATCCATGCACATGCGTAAACCACCGTCCTTTTTGTTCACAAAAAGGATCGCCACACCGTATGGCCAGCTACTGGGCTCGATCCACCCCTTTGCAAGGTACTCTTTGATTTGGCGTTTGGCCGCTCGCCTTTCTGCTGGACTAAGGCAATACATGGGTCTAAACGGAGGAGTCACCTCCGGTCGCAGCGGAATCGTGTGGCCCATGTGTCTTTCTCGTGGAAGCCCAGCTGGTGGGTCTTGAAATACATCCAAGAACTCCGCCAACAGAGATCTGATCTCTTGTGGCGTGCCTTCCGTCATGTTATCCTCTGCTTTCTGTAGCTTGTTGAATACGTCTCTTGACTTGCATTGCAAACAAGCTGGCATGGACTTTGAGTCGGGTCGGTGATTATTCCGTACTTGGAATCAACGTAAAGCGGCGTTGTCCTTTTTGGAGGATCAAACGCTTTGATTCAAAACACAATAGAGCCTTGTTGTCACGGAGCAAGGGATCACCTAGCACCATGTCAAACGGGTCAAGAAGGTTAAGTACCTTTAACTTGACACTCTATGTGTACCCTTGAATACAAGTTTTTGCTTTACAAGTACCGATCACGGGTACCGTACGGTTGTCACCGACAACAACTGTACCATTCGATGGCTCGTACTTCAGGCCAACCTGTCGGGTAAAGCCAAGGCTAACAAAAGAGTCGTCCCCTCTAGTGCCAGCCAGTACGTTCACGGGAGCACAAGCTAGGTGTCCTTTGAACTCCATCGTCATGTTGCCTCCACTCTTTTGTGTGAACAAACTCGACGACGGTAAGCCAAGTTTGTGATAAATACGGAATCTGTACGATAGGCATCGCAACTCCCATGATTCACCCACTCGAGTCCACATCTTGTGGGCACGTGTGAAATCGGCTAGCACCTTCCATTCTCTAAATTTGACTGGGTCGAAATCGTCGACTAAAGGTACTGCAAACGTGATTGAACTCATTGCTTTGAGGGCGTTTGCTTTAATCACTGTGTCACACAACTCTTGCACAGTGGTTGGTGTCGCCACCACTAAGCATGTACGATCATGCATCTCGTCCGGAGATGCAAAGTTTAGTGGGCAATGTCGGTCACCAAGTGTAGAATGCGGTTCAACAAGAGGAGAGAAGACAACCGAGAAATTTGAACTCGTCAAAAAGTCAAATTGTTTAACATCCTCATCTCAAAACATGAACCCATGCTCGTGATCCAGTTTTACCCCTGAGTGGTCCCCACTGACGTCACTCAGGGGTGGGGAAAACCGGCCCCACGGCCCTGTCCGTTACCACGGCCGGGCCCATTGTCGCGACCGCGACCCTGTCCACGGCCCTGCCCGCGACCTCCTGCTGCACCATCCCCACGAGGTGCTACTGCTGCAGCTAACGCCGCGGCCTCTTGTCCACCTCCAGCAACCTGAGGGCACTGAGCCCTAAAGTGGCCAGGCTCCATGGAGTTGTGGCAGAGCCCTTTGCGGAAGGATGCGTTGCGACGCTCACGCGCCGCCTGCAGCTCGTCATTCTCGCAACTGCGCTTGTTGTTGGGACCCTTGTATCCACCAGCCTTCTTGGCTGGAGGGTTTGCAGGCTGCTTGCCCTTGGCCCCGCATTGCTGTCCAGCTGACCCACCAGCCCTTGCAACGTCCATGCGCATGTCGAGGCCTTGCTGTGCCCGTGCGTTCGGCCGTGCATCAGAGTAGTGCTTCGGGTTCGCCGAATACACTTCGCTCATGCAGTCGCGTAACGCCCTCCAGCTTGTCCAAGCTTGTCCAGTGGCTGTCGTGGTGGTCTTGTCCTTCAGCTTCTTGCTGGCGAGACCATCACGTAAGTACTCTAACAGCATGCACTCCGGGTACTTGAAGGTCTGAGTCCCATCGCCCTCGCTGAAGCTTTCGGCTTCTTCCACGAGTGCTGCGAACTCGCTCAAGTAGGATTCGAGCGAGCTGCCCAGCTGCCTGAAGTCCTTGATCTTGTGGAAGGCGCGCTACGCCTCCTCACGTTGGGTGCACTTTTTGCGCATGATCGCGGAGAAGGCCTCCCACGGCATGGGCTGCCACTCGAGGTGCGGCTGCTGCGCAGTCCACTCCTTGACCATATACTTGAAGAGTTTGTCTTCAAGACACGTCGTGGCAAGGTCGCCCCACTGGCCGAGTGGAGCCTTGTGGACACGTAGGACGTGCTCCATGCGGTTCAGCCAGTTGGTCAGCTTCACGTCCTTCCGGAAGATCTCCACACTGTGGAGGAAGGACGTGTTCATGACCGACCCCGAAGTCTTTGAGGTAGGAAAGTCGTCGCTGCCACCGGCAGTGGCATCCGCAGCTACGGTACGCTATGCTTGCTACTGCATCCGTACCTTGGTCACACTCTGCAACGTCTTGTCGGGGTCGTTGCATCGGCCGCTTGCCTCATGGACGGCCAAGCGCTGCATGTGGCGATCACGGTCAATGTCCGTGATACTCTGCCCGACGTGGGCTAGAAGGTTTGCAAACGCGAACTTGAGCTCTGATGTCGTCAAAGCATCAGCGATAGCCTCCAAGGCCTCGCGTTGTCCGTGTACCCTTACCCACTGCAAGAGGGTACGGGTCGCGTACACGCCTCCAAGGAGTCCCAGCTTTCGGAGGAGACTGTCGTCGGCGACGACGCTCGAGTGGGCGCTACCTTGCCCCATTGCGGCCGCATGGTAGGAAGGAGGGTCCGCCCCCATTCCTCCGAGTGGTGTCGTATCTCCACCATCAGTGGTGATCTTGAGTCGGCATGCGGCCTCGGCAGCAAACTCCGCGAGCCTATGACGGTCATCGCGAATTGCCTTCGCGGTGACGTCGTCTGGCTCGTTCTCGCGGGATCTTCCCGTGTGGCTCCTTTCAACGCCCTTGCTGCTCTCGGTAGTCTCGCTGCTGTTGGCAACTTCAGGCGATGTGGCGGGCGTCTTGCCCTTCTCGAGCAATCGGCTCGAGCTCGTCGCACGACGATGGCGATGGTCACGATCCTCGTCGCCGTCGCCATCGTCGACGTCGTGCTCTTCGTCTGGATATCCCCCCAGGAGATCCGCCTCCATCGCATCGTCCATCGCGTGGGGGTCGCCCACGTGCGCGTTGACGTGCTTGTCAAGCACCTTTTTGGCCTCTGCACGCTGCTCGGTATCGCCGAGGTTGGCGTCGGTTTCCTTCGGCGGTAGGGTTGCCCTTGGCGGTACGGTTGCCTTTGGGTTTGCAATCGTGCTCACGGCGGCGGCTCCCAAAATTTGGAGTCCGCCGAGAGCTCATGGTGAGGCCGTCACCACCTTGCCCTTGTTTGTCTTGGACGGTCCGGCACTTGCCATCTCGTCGCTCGTGCAACTAGCACGTGAAGGTCGTTGTGAGGATCACCCCACAACGAGGAGGAATCACCTCCTGAGATGTTGGTCTCACAATCGATGAGGCAATTTCAATATCAATTTCTATTTTCCTAGGCCGCCACGTCGGCACAAGGTCGTGGGTTTAGAAATTAATCCTCATAAGCCGTGATTCACGGCACTTGGTAACAACTAGGATCTAGGAAAACAGAAAATCACAATACGAGGGAGCAACAAGAAGTGTGAGTACCGCTCACAAAACTGAGACAAAGAGCAAAAAGACAAGCAAGTACAAGGTCAAGAACGAAAAGACTTATTTTCTTCTTGTATTCTTGTCTTCTTGTCGTATGGTCTTCCTTGGTCTCTTCTTGCGTTTTCTTGTCACGTCACGCGCCCATTGGCGGCGTCCTCCTTGAGCCGGCGGCGTTGGGGGAGCCGCCAAAAGTCCCCAAGGTGTCGCCCTCCTCCTTTTTAGGATGCTCTCAGGCCGTGAGATTCCATAAGCTTGGGGAGGGGCGCTGTCCCAATTTTTGGATGACGGGGTTTTGAAGGAGCCTTGAAAATGGAGAGGATTTTGTGGTTTTTAGGGTGGAGACTCCCCATCCCGCCCGAAAAAAATCTTCCTAGCCCTCTAGAAGTGAGGAGAGGCTGGAAGGAAGAGTCTCCACCAAGTAGAGCATTTTTCAAGCTCTCTAACGCACTTTACGGCGCTTCAATCCGTAAAGTGTAGATGCCGTAGTCCTTTCTGGCGTTTTTGTTGCTGCTTGTAGCTGCCGGCGGCGTTTTATCTATGTTGTAGTCGCCGTTTCCGTCGGACCCTTGGTCGCAAGGGTCGTTTGGCTTTGATACCACTGTAACAAGTCGAGTCCCCAGCTCTTGCTCTGAAGTCTTCATCGGAGTTCGCAAAATCGCGTTCTTAGTGCGTGTCAAGGGTTCACCCCCTTCGCAAGACTGAGGGGCAATCGTCATCAACGACCCAGAGCAGGGAGACTCGAATACTTCAAGTCTCCGGAGGCCCATTTCCGTTTTTAACCAAACCCCTAGTTTTGGGACCCAAACCGGGGGTTTTTACCTCGAACTCGTGTGTTCGCACAAGTTATTTCGTTTCTTTTATGTTGAAGTTTGTCGTAAACGAACTTCTATTTACGTTTTGTCGTTCTGGCGCGAAATCTTTGCGTGCGAGGCACGCTGGCGATTTTGCGCCAGCTATTTCGACCTGACCCTCGCTCCCCCTATCCCTAATCCTCTCTTGATCATTTGCAAGGAGGGCGAGGGGGGGGCGAGGGCACGAGGCCACGAGGCCTTGCCCTTGAGACCCTCGTGGCCCCTCAGCCGTTGATCGGGCTGAGGCCGCGATCGGCGGCTAGCGGCTGGCCGGCCGGTGGCTGGCCGGTCGCTTGGCCGGCCGCCGGCAATCCAGCCGGCCGGCAGCGAGCTGGCAGACGGCCAGCGAATTGCTAGCCGTCGGCCAGTCCTCGCTGACGCAAGCGGTGGTGCGCAACCACCCCTCACTTCAACGAGGAGGGAGGGCCGAACCGGCCCTCCCGCTATATGACGACAGTGAACAACATTTTTTGTTTGTACCTTAAGGATTTTTGTCTTGGTTTACCTCGACAACATTTTGGTGTATAACCGCACCCTGAAGGAGTACGATGGGCATCTTTGAAAAGTTCTCAAAGTCTTACAAAAGAGAAAAGGTTTTAAAAAAACTTTCAAAATGTGACTTTGTTTGTTCCTCGATCAAGTTTTGGGTCACGTCATCAATGCCATTTTTCTCGGATCACCATGGATCCGAGAAAAATGGCAGCAGATGCTCATTGGCCGACACAGACCAATGTTGGAGAAGTCCAACTTTTTCTTGGATTATGCATTTAGTACCAGGGATTCGTACGAGACTACGCCCGAGTGTCAGCGCTTCTTTCTGACTTCATTAGAAAAGACGAGTGGCAGTGGGGAGACAAGGAACAAGAAACGTTCACCGTTTTGTAGAACACTCAGACCTCGACGCCAGCTGTAAGATTGGAAGATCCAATGATGGACTATGTCATGGCTATGGATGCATCAGACTGACCCATTGGCGCGATTCTTTTGCAAGACCATGGCAAGGCCAAACAACTGGTCACTTACATGTCTTGAGAATTACAAGGACCGGAACTCAACTACGAAGTGCAAAAAAAGGAGATGCTCGCAGTTGTGCACGCATTCAAGACGTGTTGATGCTATGAGGAGTGTCGCCAATGCATGGTGCGCACCAACCACCATGCGCTGAAACACTTGAAGACGCAACCGAATCTTACCCAATGTCAAACCCTATGGATGGAATTCCTTGAGTTCGGGTTCGATTACAAAATCGAGTAATCACGCAAACCCAATTCGGCAGACGGACTAAGCTACTGACCAGATTCAATGGTGGACGTGGTTACCCTACAACTACAACAAGACCGATAGGTTGAGCGATTGTTCACACGAGGCTACGGCCAGCAACGTAGATATGATTAGAAAAGGTTTTGGTTCGAGGCACCCTACTAGCAAACACATTTCACTCGCCAAGTGGTCGTTGCCCCGAACGATGAACTTTGCCGTATGCTACAAGAAAAATGCCATGACACCGGTCGAGGTGGACACTTTGGAGAGGACAAGACGCTATAGAAGCTGTCAAAAAACAATTGGTGGGACAAGATGCAATCCGACGTGACCAACGTTTGCAAAACGTGCGACACATGTCAGCGACAGAAATCTCGTCGCATGAGGCCACGTGGACTTCTGTATCCGCTCCTTGTTCCGACGGAACCATGGGCAGACATCTCCATGGACTTTGTCACCACATTATTAATCACACCCAAGGGATATGACATCAACCTCGTGGTCCTCGAGAGTTTTTCTAGAATTTCCTACTTCATCACGGCAACAACCACCGTCACCGTCAAGGGAACAGCACTGATGTTTCTAAACAACATTGTGCGGCTACACGGCGTGCTGAGAACCATCACAAGCGATAGAGACGGTCGATTTACTAGCCGTTTATGGCACGAACCGATAAATCTCTATGGTAGCACAATTCAACTTTCAAAGGTGGTCCATCCTCAAACCGAAAGTCAAACCGAGCGGACGAATGAGACGCTGAAACAACTGCTCCGAATATTATGCTAACCTCATGGGACAGATTGGGCACGAAAACTCCGGACCGCCGAGATCACATGTAATTCGAAAGTCTCCACTTTACCGAGAAAAACCCAGTCTGAAGCGGTGTATGGCAAACTTCCCACCATATCAGGTGGACTACAAAGCCGGAGCAACATTCCCGTGGTCGACGTTCACCGCCGAGACTCCACCGTTGTCAGGGACGAAACACGCCAATCCCTTGTGAAGACAGAAGCAATGATGAAAAGAGTAGCTGACCGACATTGCAGCAGCAACATCTTCATTTAGCTAGTGACAAAGTACTCCTCACCTCGGCGAATATCAAGCTCTACAAAACTATTGTTCGAAGCCCAAACCCGAATGGTTGGTAGGATTTGAGATTGAGCGCATGAAAACCCCTGTGGTTGCACGACTAAACTCGCAACATTATGCAAATTCATCTAGTGCTCCATGTTTGCAGACTCAAGCACTACCGAGACCCTGAAGAGAACTTCCTGGCAGTGATGTACCTCGTACGCCTCCCCTTCAAATGGACGAAGACACGGAGTACGTCATCCAGGACATCCTCGGCCATCGACGACTAGGTAAGACGGCCGAGTATCTCGTTAAGTGGCAGAGCTACGACGCTTCGCATAACACTTGGGAACTGTATGACATTCTCTAAGACGTCAATCATCTCATTGATGGCTACTACCGCCGTCTCCTGGCCACATCTTCATGCACGCTGGGACGACGTGGCTAAAAGGGGGGAAAGTGTTACGTACCAAACGTACGTGAGTCCTTAAGTGGGCAGTTGTTTTATTACACAAACAACCCATGGCGTCGGAAGAACCGCGATGTTCACTCTGACGGCCGAGGGCAAACTGGCCAATTGCCTCACACTTAGCGAATATTCTTGAATCTCTAACAACTTTGACCACTCAAACCTACAAACATAAGTGTCACGGCCTTTCGGTCGATTTGTTGACACATCACGATGAATCTGGATTCAGAAAGATGCATCGCACATCTTCACCGTCGATACTCGAAGATCCCTGACTTCTGGACGGACTTTCTCGTCTCTGACCACTCACGACGCGACTCCGCACGCGTCGCTTGATATTCGACCCAACGATCCCGACTATGCTTCATTCGTAACTGGACACTTGTATATGCATGTTCGGTCATCTAGACACTTGTCATCAAAGCAAACTTTCCGCTAATTTTAAACTGTTCGAGTGTCCCAAATTTTAAATCGTGTTTTGCCTTGCAACTTCTACCTGTTCAATGTTTACGCTATGTTCGGCTAACACAACCTGAACTATTTGATCTTGTTGGAGGACGTATTAGTTGTTGTCTTTAGGTTATCCCTACAATGTCCTCGTTAGGTAGTATCTGGAGGTCGTGGGAAACCGCCCACTTCAATGGATGTCCATGCAGATGGCTTGCGAGGTGGAGGCCTCCACGTCGAAGTACTTGGCGATTGCGAGCTTATTGGAGGGCACAAATCTGTTGCTTCTAAACGCACCCTTGGATCAGTTGGGGCGTCGAGTTTCGTTGGTGTCAGCAACTCAATACTCGTCGTCAGGGTGCTGTCACGCTGACGGCGAGTGCTGTTGCATGCTTGGATGTCGGCGGGTATTGCACGTGCAAGCTCGCTCTGAGGTGGCGGATTCATAGTGCAAGGTCATCTACAAGAGGCCAAAAAAAAAGGCAAAGAAGAGAGAAAATGAAAAGGGGAACACAAATCTTCCTGCACATGCAATTGCGAGCGCAGAACGTCATCCATCCAATGCTTCTCCTGACATGGCGGCATGAGCGAGCTGCACTTGCAAATTCCTTCTCAGGGTACCCAAGACTGGTAGGCTGGGCGCCCCCCATCTCCATTGAAGCGCCTAGGTATCCCCGAACCCCATTGCGTCATGTTCTATGCGCGGACGGGACCGAATGTTCGTTACGAAGGCAAGGAATAAAATCCCGCGCACGTCTTTGCCAACAAAACGATACGAGGAAAAGGAGGGGGCCGGAGGGGCGCCAGCTCAGCACGGCGCTGACAGCGCCTGTCCCTGCGCTTGGCCAACGAGGCGCACCCTGAAACGCGCAGCGCTGAAAGTTTCGTTCTTCCGTCTATCGCTATCGTTTGTGACTCTGAATTTCGGACGTCAACATCCAGCCGTAAGCCCCACCGTTCAATCACAAGGTCTGATCGCATGCCCAGCACGATTTGGACACTCAGTTAACAACTGTTCCGCCGTCACCAGTGGCCAAGCCGACCTGTTCCGTAGGGCTTTGCAAGCGTGAAACATGCGCCACCTTCACAAGCAACAGCAGCAGCAGGCCACCATGTGGCTTATCCGTCTCGCAGCGGTCATAGCCATGGCGCTGCCTGCAGCATGCGTCAAAGCAAAAGTAGGCTCTTGGTACAAACCAAAGCCCCTTACGACCTTTTTCATGCAGCTGAAAGGTATTTCGCCTCCCCCGTGACCTCCTTTCACCTCACGTGTTCCTTCTGGACACCAAAAGTTCGATTGTCTCGCTCCCCCCCCCCC
>SZWC01000804.1:131730-187932 GCA_023375785.1 Penium margaritaceum
CCCCCCCCCCCCCGCCACCACTCAAGTGCATGGGAAGGATTCATGCGGAAGTGCATAGCTTTTGCACTTCTTTTTGGTAAATTTCAGTTGCTCAAATGAACTAGTTCACATATGCTGCATGTCACCGTCTCATGTTTTGTACACCTCCTAATACACTTCCCATGTACACTTTGTGTGATCGGGGGGTTGAGGGGAGGGGGGAGGGGGAGGGGTTGGAGGGGAGGCCGACGTGTGTAATCAAACTCATAAAATGTATTTGCATCAAAATGAAAATCTCTGTCACTACCGCAAAGCCAATTTTACACCTTCTCGCTCACAAAATCTTCCAAAGAAGTCATTTGGCGACAAGATTTCACTCAACACCCAGACGTAGGCCTTTTTAAAGCTTTGGGAAGATGTTGAACTCTTATAATTGAGAAATCTATTTGCGAGGATTTCAACAAAAAAATATCATAGCAAAAAAACTTCCAACAAAAAAAAAACATTGCAAACTCTTCTAAGTTGTCTAAACATTGTTTTTGCTTTTGGTCTGTATCCTACCAAGAGATGAAGGAAACTTCCAAGAAAAAATAATCAATGTAAGAAGCCTTTCTAAAGAGGTTTTTATGGAAGTATTTTATTCTCTACGTTTGATAAGGTTCTCATTACCTTCCATTTTCTGCTATTCGCATGAAATTTCCTAATAGTCAATTTTGTATGGTTTTGTATGGTACACACTACTAGAGGAGTGTATTAATCTGGGGTTATTGGTGCTAAATGAGGTTGCTATCATTTTGTTCTCATCAAGCAGGAAACAAAATCTGTTGCAAGGTGAAATTCATGCATTTCTTTGTATAAGCTATTTTGAAAGAGCAGCAGGAGGTAGGTGGAGGTGGTAAAAGGTGGGCATGAGGCAGGGGAGTAACTTCAGTTCACTATAAGTTGCTGTTACAAGGTGAATGGAATCAAATCCCTTTCATAGGCTAACAGATTTGGTGTGATAAAAAATTCTCTTTACATGCACAACATTCGCATCACCCAGGAAAAGAAAGAATTTGAGCACATTTCCTGTGTATATTCTCTTTTCATTATGAAGTTAACAGTCAAAAGGAGTAGTACAGCATAGGTTTTTCCGTTTTCTTCTTGTTCATGAAGGTTTTTTCGCCATTATGCACTAAAAAATACATGATACTCTGAGTTCACAATGTTGGGGTTAAGGACACATGGGGCTGAGAGAATTAAGGGTGGGTTCAATTCTTTGTAGCACTGAAGATGCGTGTTTCTTGGCCAGTGGAGATAGAAGGAGACATGGATAAGGGGCCTCGCTGTTGGCCAGCATGCTCCCACCGCATACATCTTCCTGGATCAAAGAAATCATAGGCCCACATCCAATGAAAGTGGTCTTAGTTGGCCTTCATGCGCCCAAATCGTACATCCTATTTTCCATTTCCCTTTTCTTTTATCAGCATTCTCACTCAGCATCTTTTCAACATTAACTCCCTAATGGCTGGAGTATATACAATAGCCTCATAAAAGATTGGCTTAAAAAACTTCTGATCCAGCACTCGTTCAAAAAAATTCTCAAATACAATCACACTTTATTTGCTCGGTGATGTTATTCCCCAGTGAACAGTCTCTCCAATGTAAGAATCGTCAGCTAAACTTGCACCTGCACACATCAGCCTCACCCCTTCTTGCTCTATTTTTTGTAGTATCATGTGTGAAATCTGAGTTAATCTGCCTTGGTGTCTTTCACAGATCCTCACATGGACCAGCTATCATATCTTGAAAAACTGTACTACATTTCCTCTAACAGCCTTTGTCATATTGCATGATGAAATGATGCGGGAACCTTGTTAGGATTGGACCAGGAATACTAGAGAAGCAATGAAATGGTTTTCATGGTGATGAGACATTTTTTTAGAATGGTCGTGGAATTTGGGGGCATTCATCGGTGCAAGAAAGCTTCTTGAGCACAATTCCACTACTAAACTACTCGTAAGACAATCAGTCGTGTCCTGCGTCCAACCATCCCTCTCTATTTGTGACCAGATTTTCCATCGCCATAGCACTTTGTATCGATGAAAACAAAAACAAAGAGGTCCAAAGTTATGAAGAAAATTATTAGGCAACCTTTATGCAGAAACAGGATGCCCAGCAACCAAACTGAGATTACTACCACCATTGAAAACGTAAGAAAAGTGAGCTTAAGCGTGGACACATCTTATGTTGATTCAGATGATTCCCCATAATAATGGTCATGTGCTCTTCAATGTTCGATTTTGAGTGTTTGGATGCAATAAAATTCAACTAAATGCTGCTTTCCATTGAGGATAGCACACATTCTAGACAATCTCTTTGTGATTAAAGGATGATTTACAAAGAAAAGTTAGAAAACATAAAGAAAAAGACACTTCAGAATGATTTAAACAGAGAAGAAATTCCTTTGCTATGAGTTTTGAATAATGTTCCACGTTGATCAGTAGTCTAAACTAGGATGGGATCTTTTTTAAAATCTTTGCGAACTTATTGAAACATGAACTACTCTGTACTTCTCTGCAAGAAATTATAGAGATGTGCACTCTTTGCATCCATTTCCTTGTATTGAAAACCTTTATTCAGCCTGGGTTTCATTTCCTTTACATTCAGGTGCATTGGCCTCTGCATTTAATATCCTATTCTTTATTGTGTGCTTCGGATTAGTATTTTTCCATTGAAAACCTGGTTGCCCCGGGCTTCCTGAAAACACCTGGTCAACAAATGCAAGCTCCAATGGAGTCTCGAGGAACGTAACTACACTCCCCTGTGTTTGGGAGAGAAAAGATGATGTACTATGGCCCAAGCTGGTGACTGGACCCTCATCCATCTCTCAGCAGGCTACTGTAACTCCAGTTGGTGGTACAAATGAGTCTAACTGAATTTGAACTACCCTTATACTAGTTCATTTATCTTTATCCTCCCCTTTATTCACCACTCTGTTTTCTACCTCAGCCTCTCGCCTTCTTCTCTCTTTTTTTCAGATCAGTTGCATGAGTTATACTATTGGTCCTAGATCACTTCATTCTCAGCTGAGGGGAGGGGCTGACGGTGCTGGTGTGGATGAGTGAATTGAGGTGAAGGGGTGTTGCTGGGTATGGTGGATTTGATGTTGTTCAAGCAGCTTGAGTAACTTGAGGTAAAAGGTGCAATCTCATCCTTGCATAGGTTCCACTTCTTGCTCCTAAGAATTATGTAGTAAGTCCTTTGGTGTAAATGTAACTAAAAAACTAGAAATAAGTTTAACTGTTGTGGTACGTGCTAATCACAATGGACTTTGTTTTGTATATGGAGCTCTTATCTGCGTGTGGGGTGTGAATGAATCTATATTGTGTTTAAAACACCATTCTACTTCAATTTACAGTAACTTGAGGGAAGTTCTTTAGTCATAGACTCCGGTGCAGCAGGGTTCCACAAGCACTCAAGTCTACAGATTGTGCTACTGAAACACTTCTAGCATTTTAGTAGTTCCCATGAAGATACTGAACCTTACTAGAAAATGGAGCTTGGCATTCGATCTTTGGGAGGCCGCCAATACAACATGTTGCTAGCCCTGAATTACAATGTAAAATCATCTTCCACATTATACCATTATTAGCTGGAGTCACCTTTGAGCTGTAGGTTCCCATACAGAATACGGCTCCATATCCAAGTAAGATACTTCAGAGCCTCTTCCCAATGAAAAAAAAACAAATCCAGCTGCTATCGTGATCACAGGCACTGTTTCATCGAATGTGCAGTGCCAAAAATCTTTAGCTCCATTATGCTTTGGTGTCTGTGGAGCTAAAATTTGATGTTTAATAGCCTAAAACAGTGAGGAATACTCAGACCCTGGACTATTCACCCCCCCCCCCTCCCCAATCATTGCAAAGGGTAGATGAAGGTAGACCAAATTCTTGTTTTGCTCAAGGTAAATAGCTTAGGATTCATTCCTCTTCATGTCATTTATTCTTGAGAAGCAAACACAATGTTATCTGTGTGTGGTTCTTGATGCAAATAAATATGTAGTGTACGCCTTCACCAGTGAATGCTGGATACTAATGGCTGAGATTCCACGGTTTGAACTAATTGAAAAATAATTTTTGATCCATGATCATGATGAGGAGAATGCTGTTGCATTTTTCTTCCGCTCCCACATGTAAAGCATGGGTCTGACCCCTGCTGCTTCTTCATCATGTCAAAATCAAGGCCATCTGGACAATGTTCTTGAGTGAGGGCTCCAAGGGAGTATGAATCAAATGGTCTAGAAGCTTGTAGAAGATGTCCAGTTTTATGGAGTCTAAACTTGATTCAAGGTACGTGAAGTGTCAGGCACAGTTTTGAAGAAAGCACCCTGTTGGACTGTATAGAACACTTCTGTCCATTCATAAGTGTTCAAACAGAGAAATTCTGTCCATAAAGAAAAAACACTGAGCAACAACTCATCTTTTTGGCCTTCAAAACACACTTCAATCATGTCTTTTTCTGGTAAGGAATCACCTAATGCAGTCTATGCCGAAGATAGAAAGGTTGGTGGGTATAGTGATCCATAGAAGTTTTTATCATTGCAAATCCAGTGGATTTTACCTGTATCAATAGTCCAGCTAATGATTATTGATGATCAGACCATAGTGAATACAACGTGACCTTTACCCATAAGGGTCGCTCAACTGCACACCATGAGACCAAGCTGAGTTGGGTGACATGAGTGCGTGAGAATGGTGACAAAGTAAATGCAGACTTAATGCAAGGATGTCCAAAAAAATGCATTCAGTACTGCTTGCTACTGATGTACCATAGAGAGAAAACAAGAAGGGCTTGGTAAGTCTCCCAAATTCTCCTCTTGCTCTTTCTTTCCCATCAAGTGCACTCCGAGATGTGCTTCCTCTCAGGCTCATTTTCTACCCCCCCCCCCACACCCACACACACACACACATGCACACACACACACACACACACACACACACACACGCACCCACGCGCACACACACACACACACACACACACACACACGCACCCACGCGCACACACACACACACACACACACACACACACGCACCCACGCGCACACACACACACACACACACACACACACACGCACCCACGCGCACACACACACACACACACACACACACACACGCACCCACGCGCACACACACACACACACACACACACACACACGCACCCACGCGCACACACACACACACACACACACACACACACGCACCCACGCGCACACACACACACACACACACACACACACACGCACCCACGCGCACACACACACACACACACACACACACACACGCACCCACGCGCACACACACACACACACACACACACACACACGCACCCACGCGCACACACACACACACACACACACACACACACGCACCCACGCGCACACACACACACACACACACACACACACACGCACCCACGCGCACACACACACACACACACACACACACACACGCACCCACGCGCACACACACACACACACACACACACACACACGCACCCACGCGCACACACACACACACACACACACACACACACGCACCCACGCGCACACACACACACACACACACACACACACACGCACCCACGCGCACACACACACACACACACACACACACACACGCACCCACGCGCACACACACACACACACACACACACACACACGCACCCACGCGCACACACACACACACACACACACACACACACGCACCCACGCGCACACACACACACACACACACACACACACACGCACCCACGCGCACACACACACACACACACACACACACACACGCACCCACGCGCACACACACACACACACACACACACACACACGCACCCACGCGCACACACACACACACACACACACACACACACGCACCCACGCGCACACACACACACACACACACACACACACACGCACCCACGCGCACACACACACACACACACACACACACACACGCACCCACGCGCACACACACACACACACACACACACACACACGCACCCACGCGCACACACACACACACACACACACACACACACGCACCCACGCGCACACACACACACACACACACACACACACACGCACCCACGCGCACACACACACACACACACACACACACACACGCACCCACGCGCACACACACACACACACACACACACACACACGCACCCACGCGCACACACACACACACACACACACACACACACGCACCCACGCGCACACACACACACACACACACACACACACACGCACCCACGCGCACACACACACACACACACACACACACACACGCACCCACGCGCACACACACACACACACACACACACACACACGCACCCACGCGCACACACACACACACACACACACACACACACGCACCCACGCGCACACACACACACACACACACACACACACACGCACCCACGCGCACACACACACACACACACACACACACACACGCACCCACGCGCACACACACACACACACACACACACACACACGCACCCACGCGCACACACACACACACACACACACACACACACGCACCCACGCGCACACACACACACACACACACACACACACACGCACCCACGCGCACACACACACACACACACACACACACACACGCACCCACGCGCACACACACACACACACACACACACACACACGCACCCACGCGCACACACACACACACACACACACACACACACGCACCCACGCGCACACACACACACACACACACACACACACACGCACCCACGCGCACACACACACACACACACACACACACACACGCACCCACGCGCACACACACACACACACACACACACACACACGCACCCACGCGCACACACACACACACACACACACACACACACGCACCCACGCGCACACACACACACACACACACACACACACACGCACCCACGCGCACACACACACACACACACACACACACACACGCACCCACGCGCACACACACACACACACACACACACACACACACACACACACACACACACACACACACACACACACACACACACACACGCACAGCTTACATTATTTCCTAAGAAAGAGCATGAGGCCCTTTTTCACATATCTGTTTTTTCTGAACTGGTATGAAGTACACCTGAAATTTCTTGTTCTTTTGTGTGTAAAATGTGAATGCCGACCCTGATGATGATCATTTTACTTTCCATAATTTCGAACCTTAATGTGATGCATGAACACCTTTGTTGAAGGTGGGGAACATTCATGCCTTTCCATCTGTGTATGAAATACATGTTGGGAGGTATGAGCTATTGTTTTCATGAATTCATCCCATACTTTCGCCCTATGGCTTTCTCCCTTGGCCAATGAATATTTCCGTGGCTTCAGCTCTTGTCTCGCCCCTCACTCTGTACTGAGACTGTGGTCTTGCCATTGCCATTCTGGCAATAGCAAGACCAAGGATGCCCTCATACTTAGATTTTCATCACCCTTTCTCTCATCCTTGTCTTTGGCCACAACTTTGGCCCGACCTCAGTCTCTGTCTTGTCCCCGGCCTTGGAATCTACCCTCCCATTTCCTTTGGTATTGATAACAACCTTTGCATTCTCCTCTTCCCTGGTCTTGGCCTTGCCCCTTTCCCTCTGCTCCAGTTCGAATTTCCCTGTTTCTTGACCTTGACCTCACCATCGGCTTCTATGTTGGCCTCTTCCTTGGCTTCGTCAATGGCCTTGATCTCAGCCCCGGCCTTGGTGCTTTGCTCCGGCCTTGGCCTCGGCCTTGGCCTTGTCATCTTCCTTGCCCTAGTCCCATTCCTTGGTCTTGGCCCCCTCCTTGGCTGTAAGCTTCAGCCTCAGCTTAGCCTTGACCTTGCCCTTTTCCTTGGCCTCCACCTCAGCCGTGCCCTCTGCCTTGGTGGTTTCCATGAAATTCAGCTGCAATACCAACATTTGTCCCTAGTCTCAGTCCGATCTGGCTGAGAAACAGCCACACTGTGCCCTCAGAGATGACTAAGGTGATGGTCGGGATGATGTGTACCATGGTGAAAGAGCAGTCAACCATGAGGATTATTGCATCAAACCTCTCCTATTTGTCAGGGGAACCTGTCACACACAAAAAAAGAAGTCCCAATTTTTCAACACCGTGAGCCACAACTCCTTGTTGGGCGGCACTATGGCTTCACATGAGAATCTCTTACTGATGATATGTGTCAGACCAGAATGTTTCCTTGTCTAGTCCTCTGTGCTGTTTCTAGCCACGGGGCTGCAAGCACAGATAGTTCATAAATGACAAGATCTTGTTTTCAGTGCGTTATCTCTGCCTTAAAATCAGGCTGGAGACTGAGTGTGTCTGCTGAATTTTCCTTGACAGGTTGATGACAAAGTCTATAGTCAAAACTTGAGTGAAGTTGGATCAATGGTCAAGTTTACAGTCAACTCAATCTAGTAAGACTAGTAACGGCTGATTTTTTACTACGTCTTGAGGGGTTTGATTATGTAGCTGTTGGTGTGCATGATGCAGCATCAGAACTCCAACAAGCACCACCAAAAAATCAATGTGCTTATAAATTCAAGAATTCATTTCTCATGCTCTCCATCATTGAGTTCCCACAATGATATGATAATGTCCAGTTAAAGCAAGGAAGTGTGCCCTCAATGGTGTCAAATTTGGCCATTCACGCCCATCAGCATGAAATGCCTTTACTGGTTGCGGCAATGGTACATGCCTCATGAAGGTTGTGGCGAAATCATGATCACAATGGTAGCAACAGTGGAGAGGACCCATCGTTGGCATCATACAGTGTGTGAAACACGCTTAGCAGCTGCAGTGGAGACATGCGCCTCACACAAAACAGGTGAAGGAAGGCACCTGACAGCTGTGGTGATGGTAGAACCCACTGCACCGCACCACCAGAGGCAACACATGTTTCACAGCAGTAGCGGTCATGCACCCAACAGCGGCCTTTTTTCCAACTTCAGTGACACACCCGACCACGGCGACACGCCCAACTACAGCAATGCACTCAACTATGGTGACACGGCTGACTGCTACACTGCAGTAATGTCCCTCTATTGCAGCAACGCACCCAACAGCAGTACCATGCCCAACACCATCCAACGGTCATGATGCATTCAACTGAAGTGACGAATCTGCCAGTGGCGATGGGCATGTCTGTAACAATGTGCCTGAAAGCAGGGATGCTCCTAATTTTGGCAATTCTCCCAACAGCAGAAACATGCCCGACAGCGGTGAATTGCCCGACTGTGGCAGCACACCCAAGAGGAGCCATTTCATTTGTGGTGGTGTGCATGAATGCAGAAAAAAATTGTATTACAGCGATGCACCCAACAGCGGTGATCCACCAAATTTCCGCAACGTGCTCAGAATTGGTGATGTGCCAGACTGCAGTGATGTGCCTGAACCATGCTGCAGCATGCTTGACGGCAACAGTGATACGCACTCAATGGTGGCAACACATAATTCAACATGGTGGATGCGGCAGCACATGCCTGACTGCAGCTGAAGTGACAGCGACATGTGCCCACATTGGTTACCTTGGCGGCAGGGTCGGGAACTCTGCAGCAGTGGCACACACTCTATGGTGGCAGAGGTGGTGGGTCACACTCTGCAGAAACAGGGTGGCATACAATCAATGGTGGCAGCACGAAACAGGTGGTGGCGATGCCCATTTTGGCAGTGGTGGCAGATGCATCACATTGGCGTTGGTTTTAATGCATGCCTCACAGTGGTGGAAGTGGTGGTGGCTCACACTCTGTGGAAACAGCGGTAGCACACACCTCATAACAGTGGCAGCAGCAATGATCTACACCACACGATGACAATTGAATCAGCACACAAACAACTGTGACAGTTAGAGGCCTCCAATTGAGAGTGTGGAGTGGAATGATTGTTGTTTGTTATGGGCAGTTTCTTTATACAAGATTTGAAACTCATCCACAGCTTTCAATACTGAGCAGTTTCTTGGATGTTGGAATCTCACTCTCATCTCACCTGCAAGGATAACAGTCTGAGATTGATTCAACTCCATGCCAAAAAAATCGTTCCATGTTTCTAGTCCCAGGCATTTCTTTATGGGAACATGGACATCAGAAGAAGTGATGTATGGTTGATCCATGCACATGTACACATTGGCCAGACAGTGCATGATTTAGGGCCTCAATAAGGAGCTCAGATGTAGGGTATAAAATGCATTTTTTGTTGCAGAGTTGCGGGTGGTGTGTTGCGGGCGGGACTAGACAAACCAGTCCTGTGATGGGCTTGAAGTGACGGGACCCTGATACCATGGGTTTTCACGGCTCAACAATGACCAATACAACCCAATCCCTCGGTATGAATTTGAGAGACTTCACATTAGTGATTCTTCCAGGACAGCTTGCTTGCAAGCAGAATTGCACAACATCTGGCGTGCGTCTTCTGCTCAGGCAGCTTGGAAGATGGATGTACGGAGGTCTCTTCCCTTCGTGTGACCACAAGTAGTAGAGATATGGCCATTTCCACTCATGTCACACCTTATTCAAATAGGTAGAGAGAGTTTGACTCACAATGCCCCATCTTAATCTGATCTTAAAGTCTTCACATGGGAGGTGTTGTTTGGTAAGAGGTCTCACAGGGAGAAATTATCAAATTACTTCTCTCCTCTTGACATGTGTTTGAGATGTTTGACCCAATCATCTCATCTGTGTCTATTTCCTGGTGCCATATGCCCGAAATCTGTGTCGAATTCCCACTTTTTCCAGCTTGATGACACCACTTGTGTAGTCTCTTCCTGTAGTAAGATGAAAGAACTAGAGTCCTTGTACCAAGTGGCACTTTCACTGGTGGAAAAATAATTAAGATCAAAACCATAACATTGTGACTTGACAGGTGGCTATTATCCATCTGATTACATAATTCAAAACACTGCTCATGTATGGTATAATTATGTCTGATCGTTCTTGGATTCTTGATCTCAGTCTTTGTGTGATAGCTATTGGATTCGAGTCTAAATCCTCTAGTGAAACAGCATAGTTATCTCTCATAAATCTTCTGTCTTCATAATGGTCAATGAGCTGTATCCTGAGTTGTCTTCTTTTCCTGTGGCATGTCTCTTTATGTGTCTACAGACACAACTAACGTGATGTAGGATTATTACTTTACTTCCCATACAAATTTACCTGGCTCTTGACCTGGTTTTTGAGCTCTTGTCAAGCTCACTTCCAAGAATCTTGCTTAGTGGTAGGTAGATCTTGAAAACCACTGTGCGTTCCCCAGCAGTTAAATCATTTGAAACTGTAACTTCTACTGATTCCTTCTCCTCTTATGGTCATAGTTCCAAGCCTTCTTCCTACCAGGGTGCAGAACACACTGCCCAGGGGAGGATTTCTAAGGGCAAGGTCCCAGCCAAGGGGCTCAAGTCTCAACTTCCTCTTCATCCTCTCCCAGCACTGTTATCTCCTCATAATGTGGCTCATTACTGACACACTACTGTATGATGGGGAGAATTTCTCCTTACTCATATCATCTCTAATTTACATATCCACTGGGAATTATTCTGTGATCTTTCCTCTGGCACATCCATCTCCCTAACAACTTGTGGGTAAGGCGATGGATGTGCGAAAGGTCTTCCTGTGCCTCAGGATCTTTCCTGAAGCACCAACTGTAGCTCTATCTTTTGGGTAGGCAGCAGCTTCCCTGGGGGTCACCATACGGTTCTCTCACACACTATGATTCCCCCTCTTCATCTTACTCACCACCCCCCAGAGTGAACGTGGCAGTGATACTAAGTCTATGGGCACACCTGCTTTCTCCTGTTCTGTGCCATCCATGACTGGCTATGGGAGCCACCAAAAATCAACTGGAGCGCTGCACAATACACTGCCTGAGGAAAACGTGACTCTTATGCTTCGTACCGGGGTGTTGTTATGCATGCTAGCATCATTGAACCTCTGCCTTATGATTTTCATGGTGGCCATGGTCACAACGTAGTCTGTCATTCGTGGTCATTCTTATCCTTGGTGGATCTTCCCCCTTGCTTTGAAACATGATGTGGCAACTACTGTTTCCTGGTTGTTGCAGGGCAGGCTTGTCTTCGGAAGTTGGATGTCTTTCACTCTGAAAATTTTTGTATTCTTTGAAAACCCCGTGCTCTGGTACCTTGAGTGATCATATCTCTACTGGGACATCTTGGCCTTCCTGAACGGAAAAGGAGAAGGACGTGTCTACATACTGAAACTGCACTCTTTGCAACAACTTTTATGTCCTCCTCATTTGCTTTGGCCTGTGTAAAGTGGTTTCCTGTAAAGGAATGTCTGGGTGTTGAACCTTTGTTGACGTCGTCCATTCTTCCCATCATGCCACACTATCCTAGGTGTTGCATAGCTTCCAAGAAAATCTCCAAAACATATGCATCTGGGAATAATCCCTGGTATTTAATTTCCCAAGGATCAGCACAATGGTTTCATATCCCCTCACAGTTTTCTTCATCTCTTCCTTAGGTTCTTGGATCAATCAAGAACTCTTTGAACCTCAACTTATTTTTGTTTTATGGAGTCATGTGACCCATGTTTTCCATGTGTTTTTTCATTATCCACCTCATTATGAACTCCCCTGGTCTGTCACTTGACCTCTATTGCTGTGTGAGGGTTTGCCTTGTTGCCTTTCTTATCTTGATCTCCCTGCGGCCTAGACTGGCTTGGATTTTCTTGGTGCTGATACTAATGTAATTTATCCTCACAATGCTCTTGGCTATGAGATGCATTTGGATGTGATGAAACAGGCAGTGAATGCATCAACTTCTGGATGTGTGCATCTGTTTTTCTTTGTTCACACATGATTCATTGCTCATGACACCAGAACTCAGTCCCCAGATCAGTACATTGTCGTCAAAGATGTCCCCAATCAGGAATAGATTCTGTTGGATCAGCCCTTGAACGGAGTGCTTTGTGAACTTGAGCCCATATTACAAGGAAAAAAAGTGCTATTTCTACAAAAACAACAAGAATCTTAGGGTGGATGGCTTTGTGACCAAGGAAATGGGTAGTTGCAGGTTTCAGAGTGAATACGACCCAGATTTGTGCCCATTGGTTGTATCAGTAAAGTCTATACCCATATCAGGAAGGTTCCATGACCAGGACCTTCACCAGATACATGAAAAAACTGGATTCTTTCATGGAAATCTCAACAAAGAAAATATGAATAGGGTTGCCCTCTGGATTTCACAATGGCATAGACCAAGTCAGACTCTTTTGTAAGGTAGTACACCAGATAAACTAATGAATTCTCCTCATTTTTGAAACATCAAAATCTTCTTCAGAATTTAGCAGGGCGGATGTTATTGTAGAAAATTCAACCCAGCTCTTACCTCATTCATTTTCTACATGACCAGCCTATTGATTGCAACCCAAAAAAGAAGGATTTGCAAGTGATCAGCCGCCTCCACCGTTTTGTATGCAAGATGAAGTATCTCAGACTGGCCGAGATCCATTTGGGCAATTAACTCCAGTATGATGACCATTGCTGGTCACTCTACGCGCACGAGTATTGGAAAGAATTTTGTTGACCTTCTGTGGATGATCCCTTCAGCCTCGGAGGCATGGTCAATGAATAAAAAAGATTACACTAGCCAACCAGAGTTTTGTTTCTTGGCCAGAACTTTGATTTCAGGAGCAAAGCTGAACTTCGCTCAAGTCTGCAAAGTTGCAGGTGGAGTTTTTCTGTCTGAACCAGAAAAACCCTGCCTGCAATGGAATGTAAACACTGCAGCCTTGCAATAACGGGGCCCCAGTACCAAAAGAAGACTATAGAACTCAAAACCCTTAATTCAAGGTTTGTTGACTTCCCATCAGGTTGAAATGGAGAGCTCATTCAAATCGAGCATGCTCACATAGGGCGTGTTCTGAAATCAGCGGAACCGATATCAGAATGCGCAGAATTCTCCCAGGTGATTTTGTGAAGATACTTCCGACGGAGAAACTGGGGCTGATACCCCGGACCCAGGTTATAAATTAATGACACAATCAATCATAACTGTAGCCTCCAAGGAAATCATTCCTGTTTTCCACAGAGTGCCTAAGACAATGGACTCAGCCTTGCTGGGGAAGCTGATTGATGCTACATCCAACTTCTATGAAATTTAACATGTCACGTACATATCTATCACCACCAAGGAAGATGTTACAATTTATATCAACTACCTTGTACAGTTCTCTCAGTTTCCCCACAAGAGACACCTGCAAGTAGGGCTAAACGTTACTTGGTCTACTCTGACCAAAACACACTTGAACTGTGCTAGCAAGCACAACTCTTTATGGTGGTTGAAAGCTACATGGAAAACAATTAGCCGCAGAAAAAAAACACCTTGAGAGGGGATTGGCATGTTGCAGTTGGGTCCAGGCACATGCAAGGGAGTTTTACTCTATCATGTATCCTGTGTGATGTAGCATTTCAGAGTTCGTGTTTCTTGAATCAGTCTATCATGGGACAACCAGGACACACTTTCCATTGGTGTGAATAAAATGATGCACCAACCTTGTACCAGTACACTTCCACAATGAGCATCATTTTGTGTGTTGAGTGTCTTTCAGGTGGCAAGTCCCTCGTTATCTAGGCAGATAAGTGATACCACCAGAAACCCTTCCTGAAGAAAGCAACCCGGAATGAATTTTTTTTTCAATGGATTTGTAATCCGTGTGCCACATGCAGATTCTGGTTAGATTTTTTTTCAGTAATCTGTTGTGGTGCTGCCCGTCTTTGGCCCTTGTTCCAGTCATGTCCAAGACTGATGCACTAGCACAACTTCAGGTCTTGACGGATGCATGGTGTGAGAGTCCGTGTCTGAGTGACATTGTAACAACTTCACCTGAATCCATAGTTTTATGCTGAAGAACGATGGAAACACGTGTTTGCAAGGAGCCAGAGACATGATGGTAGCATCAACCTTATGGATCAGAATCATCGCTGTGGTGAAAAGACCAGCTTCCATGCACCTATGGTGTTGACAACGCGGTGAATCGATCTTTTTTTTTTTAAGCCACTGGTTGATACCATGTGAAACCTTGTTGTGTATTTCCATTTTTTCACTTCCGACATGCTTTCACTTCTCACTCTGAATACGGAATCATCAAAGCATTTACGTGACTGCCACTCTGTTTCTTCTTTCTGAATGTAGCTAGTACCCAGATTTAGTCTGAAGGGCAACTTCTGGCCACGAGGGGTGATAAGGCTTCTTCCCTAGCAATAGCGCTTGCTAGCACAAGTTTCACCCACTCCCTCCAACCCCCCAACTTCTTGGCCTCCGCACTGTTTGAACTGTTGCTCTCCCTTGTTAGCATTACAAGTCTTTACTTGCCTCACCTACAAACATTCCAATTTACCTAGCCTGTTGATTCCTCTTTTTCTCCTCTCCCCTGTTACATTGAGTCTCATGAGACAAACCTTGTGTTTTTTTGTGTCTATTCTTATAGTTTGAGATAAATACAACTTCCAATATATTGCACATGTTTGCACATTTCCTTGTAAGTTAAATTGAACATCCATGAAGATGAATCACAAACTTAGACCAGATGTCCTTTGGAACATCCACTTAAAGAAGAAAGATGTAAAGAAGGTCAAAATGGCCCAGAGAGAGTACAACAGGCACAAATCAAGATTTTTCTAGCTAAAAAATTGTTTAAAAAGGAGGGGAAATTTTGCATAAAGCTACTGGTGTGATCCGTGCATGACCATCAGACCAAGGAACTCTGCAGAGCCCAACACCAGTCCCCATCGGTGTGTCATGAGTAAGTTGGTTCTCCAATGTGTGAGTTCACAACTTGCAGGATCCTAACGGAAAACTGCATTCACCGAGTGAAAATCAGGAAGGAAAGACAAGAAGAGCATGTCCACTTCCATTGTATTTCCTTGAGTGGGAGGGAAATCCATGGCGATGGTTGTGCTTAACGGATAAAACGAAGAGGCACATGCTGTTGTGACATGTGGAAATAGCCATGGTGATGAATATGTGTTTCATCTTTAGTAGGAAACAAGCATCCATTGGATGCACGTCGGGAATTCACTATTCCTCTTTCCCGAGGCAAGTAATCATTAATTACTTCACAAGGTCTTTGCCAGAAATAAAGAAAACAAACCAGAAAAATCATCGTTACACCTCCGGCCTCCCAAAAATGATCATGTACACACACCTCAAACATACAAGCACTTGAGAGATTCATGTGCTGCATGAGCGTAACAAAACTGGGAGCACATCTATAACCACCTTCACGCACATCACCTGGTATGAGCGAACTAGCACTTCCATCTTACAGGAGTAGTAATGAGGAGTAACTACTCCATTAGGTCAACTAGTTCTATGTATTTTTGGCTTTTTTTATCCATTAAAAGATGATTTCCTCAATCCTCCTCTATCCGCATCACCGCTCTCTTTACTTTTCTCACTCACAGCACCCAGTTCATGGTTTTGTTACTCACCAATTCCTGCCGTATCTTATGCTCCATTGACTCACATCTCAACAATCAGCTGCATTGCATCGCCCGGATCAATCCATTAGCTGTGAAGTTTTTTGACATGGTATCAGAGCACTTGATTCCAAGCCTTGGTGATCCCCATCATGATTCAAACGATGTCCACCGTTGCAGTCGCCATCGCATGGACGACTTTCTGTCTTTTTTTCTCACCTCTATCCTCGGACAAGGAAGACTCGCTTTCTAGACCAGTGGCAACTCTAAAGCTTCTGCACACTGCACAATCCATTGTCACTCTATATCTAGCAAGTGCTGGACTCCAAATTTTCTATCCATGCCCACAAAGATACTGACATCATTCCTCCACTGACATCTCCAATCACAATCATTGGTACAACCAAAGGAATCATTTCCCTGTGCCGATTCAATACCACCCTCACCTCCCTCATGGCACCAAGTGGATAAGTCCGTGGATATCACACTTCTCATGGCCACTGACGCGTCCAATTGAGTGAGCAGAGCCGTTCTTCTCCGAGAAAACAGCTGTGGAGAACAACCTGCC
The DNA here is from genome assembly GCA_023375785.1 of Penium margaritaceum. Classification (NCBI taxonomy): domain Eukaryota; kingdom Viridiplantae; phylum Streptophyta; class Zygnematophyceae; order Desmidiales; family Peniaceae; genus Penium; species Penium margaritaceum. The sequence goes on from SZWC01000804.1 coordinate 148,761, forward strand.
ACATATATGTTGAGAAAGGTACACAGAGTGGAAATAAACTATGCGGTGCATGAGAAACAAATGTTGGCGGTCGTGCACGCATTAATGACATGGCAGTGCTATCAGGAATGCTGATGATGTATCGTCCACACCAACCACCATGCACTCAAATCTGAGTCATTGAAAAATGCCATGGACGGAGTCCAACTTTAACTGTGACATTGGGGACAAACCTCAAAAAACTAATTCAATGGATTCTCTGAATCGGCAACCAGAATCGATAGCCAACATTGTTACTCATCAAACGATATCCATACCACATAAGGCAGTTTGCAAATGGTTAGGAGGAGCTTGAGGGGTACAAGAAAACCAAATTGTGGTTCAACAACCACTACTGGCAACGAAGATTCACTCACCAAGTTGCTGTTTCACTGAGCAAGGAACTATGGAGGATGTTATAGGAGGATTTCCACAACACCGGTCTAGGAGGGCACTTTGGCGAGGATAAGATACTCAAGCAGCTAGCAAAAACATATTGATGGGACCGCATGCAGGACAACGTGGCAGCATTCTGAAAAAAATGCTGTGACATTGGTCACGAGGCCACGAGGCTGCAGTAGCCTCGTGCGACATTTTTCAGGTGCAAAAATTTTGTCGCACGAGACCACCGAGAGTATTCCATTGTCTCCCTAATCCAACATAGTCATGATTCGACATCAGCGTGGACTCTGTGATAGGACTACCTGCCACTCTAGAAGGATATGATGACTTCTTTGTGGTGGTGGATGCACATTCCAAAATGTTCCACTTCACATCGATGACCACCTTCACCAACAAGGGAACAACACATTTGTTTTGAAGTCACATCGTGCGGCTACACAAAGTGCCGCATATCATCATCAGTGACACAGATGACCCTTTCACCAGCCTATCTTTGTGGAAACCGATGATATGTTACGATCAGATTTAGCTATTGACGGGGTTCCACCCGCAAACTGATGGACAACCCAAGCAGACCAATCAGACGCTTGAATAGCTTCTCCAAAAATTTTGCGAATCCTGTGGCACTAATTGGAAGGGAAAGTTACCAACCGCTGAACTCACATGTAACTGAGCAACTTCAACCGCAACATGTGAAATTCCATTCGAGGTGGTCTACGGCAAACATCTTGCCACACCCGCACAACCAAGAGCCAAAGCAACATCCTTGTGGTTGACATCCATCGTTGTTACTTCTCCTTCGTCTGGGAGGAAAGAAAGTAGACCCTCATGAAGACAAAGGCGGCAATAAAGCAAGTAGCAGACCGACATCAGAGCGATGATACATTGAGTGCTGTAAATCACGTCCTACTTAGCTCAGCAAATATCAAGACTTTACGATCTCAAACCCCGATGGTTGGGACACTTTGTAATTGAGCAAACCGCAGTCATCGCTCGACTTCACCTACGGGACAACATGGTGATTTATCCAGTTCTCCCCATCAACAGGCTTAAGAATCACAAGGACCCAAACGTGAGAATCCACGGCAGAGATGTCGCTCCTCCACCTCCAATTCTAGTGGACGGGGACACAGAGTAGAGGGTAAAGGAAATCCTCAAACATTGCCAATGTGGAAAAGTAACAGAGTTTCTCGTGAAGTGACACGGCTACGACACCGTGTACAATAGCTGGGATCCTCATGACAGCCTCTGTGATGTTGATCATTCAATTGAAGGCTATATCAAGTGTCACCGGCCTACATCTATGTTTGCGCTGGACAAAACGGCTGAAAGGAGGGGAAGTGTTATGTCCCATTAGCACACGAGTCCCAAAATTGCATGAGTGGCCATTCCTGTCATTAAACTTTTGGCAAACTGTGCGTCGACATCAAGATTTTACACCGATTGGTTGAGGGTATTTTGGCCACTTGCCCTGACCTCCGATGTTCCCTTCTGGAAGGTTCTGAGACATTCAACCACTCTTTAACATGGTCAACAAAACTGTCGCAAACCGTATTGAAGTTTTGACAACATGTTGTCGACCTCTCGACAACGCTACACTTATGACACCCATCGATGTTCTAAAAAACCCTGTCTTCCTAGCAGTTTTTTCTCAAAGAGACCACTCACAAAGCGGTAGCACACGAGTCGCTCGACTCGAGTGTCCGAGACCTAACATATGCCTTATTCTGTTTCTTACTAATGTATGTACGCGCTCCACATGTTCAGCACTTGTCATCAAAGTACACGTACAGTATTTAGTATTATCCAAATGTTCTCATGTCTAGAGTGGTATTATTCCCCGCACCTCATACCCGTGAACCCTCCACTTTCAGATCAGCGTGACAGTTGAGTTCCGTGTAACATTTAATCTATTAAACATTACATACCAGATGTACACGAGTCCCTAATCTTTTGAGTGGGCTTTACTTTCATTACACAAATAGCCCACCACGCAAAGAGACTTCAATTCTGGCGGGAAATCCACAAGGTGCAGTCCCGAAGTTGATGTGATCTTCTCTAGTGGTTCATGCCTTTCATTTTGGGTGAATCTGAGATTGAGCGTGAGCTTTCTGGTCGCCGCACGCTATGTGAGCACACATTCAGAGACAGTCACTTTTACGAAGGGAATAACGCGATTTTACATTTGTTTTTGTACATGGGCATGATCCAAACATTTTTAGGGCTATTCATGAGCTCTCCGATGCACCAAAATGGGCACAATTTGGCCAAGCGTAGCCCAAGTTACGCTTGCCAAAGCGCAGGTCTCACCCACAACAAAAAACACCAAATGCCTCCACGGTGCGAGCACGCCGTGGCGCCTTCATTCACGTTTGAATTGCCTTTCCCAGGGCTCAGATCCAATTGCACGTGATTTATGGGTCCCCTGCAATGTCTCCATGCACCTCCCCCACTTTTCGATCGAGTTTGGTGATGGGGTGTGATGAGGTATAAAAGCTGTCCACGAACCTGCAGTCAGATTTTTTACAAAGTCCCTGAGTAACAAAACGTACAAGTGAGTTTCGGACGCCAAGCCAGGATTTTGGCGAAGTCCCTCAGTAACAACCTGCACTACAGGATGCAATGGATTATCCACCGGATGCCTCGGCAGTCACTTCGGAGCAAAATCTTCAGATGGACATTTGTTACTCAGTCCGGTCGATTATTTACCGAAAGTTGATTCGTGGCCGGCTCCCAGAGCCTCCGTTCAGATCCCAGCTTTGTAAGCTCATATCTCCCTCGATACGTGTCCGATTCCAGTGAAACAACTTCCAACGGTTTCCGCAACTTGACACATTTCAGGATCAATCATCTATTTTAGGATCTGAGTAATCCTTGAGCCTCTAGATCTAACTGCAAGGATTTTCCTTTCTCTCTGGCAGCTCATTGGTGCCTCCCGGCACCGCTCTTGGGCATGCGGAGGGGCAACTTTTCAACAGGTTCTCACTCCAACCGTTGAGGGCAATTCAGCCAACTGCAGTCATCCTCCGGTGAGCCTTCTTGCATCTTCTAGCAACTTCAGTCACTTTTGCAAATTCACAACAAGTGTCACGACCTTTCGGTCAACTTCTCAAAGTATTGAGGAACACCTTGATTCATAAAAATGCATCTTGCACCTCTGCAGTTGATCTTCAAAGCCCCCTGATTTCTTAGCAGAGCTTCTTGATCGAATTACTCACGACGCTACTCCACACGCGTCACTCAACAATCGACCCAACAACCCTGACCACACCTCATTCGTAACTAAAAACTTGTACATACATGTTTGATCATTTCGACACTTGTCATCAAAGTACACATATTGCTAGTTGTAAACTGCTCAATCGTGTTCTGCCTTGTAACCTCTAGCTGGTCACCATCTATGCTCCGTTTGGCATAACACGTGGTATCAGAGTGCAGCGATGCTGGAGAGGCATCCGACTGCTTTACCCATCCAGAGGACTACCTCGCACAAGCCGTCAGAGTGTCTCACACGTCAACAATTTTCAGCCTTTGCAACTAGGACGTGAAGTAAGCGAGTGCGTCCAACAACGAGCAACGGATCTTTGGCAACAACTTTGATGATGGAGGAGCAGAACGTGCCTATGCACGCAAATCCTGAAGCCACAGCCAATGCCGGCGTGGAAGGCTATGTGGTAGCCGAATTGACCCTGACAGCTCCAACGACCAACCCGGTCGTGGATTTGACGGCGGTAAACCAGCCGCCCCCTACCGATGACCTCAACTTCTGCAGCACGAACGACAGGTGGTACCGGATGACAGGCAAAAATCAATGAGGAACTGACAAACCGTATCCCCGCGCGCGAGGGGATCAATAGTTATGTGTTCCAATAACTCAATGTCGCGATGGAGGCCCTTCGCAATGCAAGTGCACAAGAAGAGGTGCTCGTCGAGAGAAGAAACGAACTCTCGAGTGAACCCAAATTTTGTCCGGCCCCACCACAACCGTTCGATCATGCGAATTCCAACCAGAGGACCAACGGTTTGGATGTGGCTGACAAGTTTGGAGGTGTACTTCACCACTGCTTGGGTCAACGACGAACGAAAGAATACTGACCTCACGGCCGTGCTTTTTGGTAGCACGGTATTCATTTGGTGGTCTGATGTAAAGGACATCCAACAGCAATAGGATACAGGCGGGGCCTCATTGACGGCCAACAATACTCATCTCAAATCACCAACTGTAGGAGTTCGACCCTTGGAGTAGATCAACCCACTATGGCAAGACGTACTGACGCCACCAACCGGCTAGAATGAATTCTCGCACGTAACACTTGCACACTTCGGAGGACTGGCGCCACCAACCATCTAGAAAACCGACGGTTGGTACAAGCTCTAGCATCTTTGTCAGCAATCTAGCATGACAGAGTACATGTGGAGATTCCGCGAGATTGCTACTGGTGCAGACATCGTCCTCAACGAGCTCTTTTTTCACTACAACAACGGCCGCAAACAAGATATTAAGTGAGCGATCACCATTTTTGGCATCCAAAATGACTTACCGCAGATGATTGCAGTTGCAGAAGGGATCAACGACGCCGACTACAGCGCTCGGATCCAAGAATCCTACAACTGGCAACCTCACAACCAGAATCATTGTGGAAACAAAAAAATTCAGTCGGGGGACTCCTCGACTCTCGTGGAAGTGGACACCATCCATCAGAGAGACACATGCACCTGCTACAACTGCAGAAAATTTGGACATCTTGCTTGCAATTGCCAAAACAGACAGCAGGCCAAAAAAAAGGAGAAGTTGCAGAAAAATGAGTCAAGAAAGGGCAAAGGACAGGAGTGAAAGGCGTGACTCTTGTGTGTCAGGATCTGCGCCAAAGAATCGCCAATCTGAATGACCCATGATGCCGTGAAGGGTTTCTAAGTTTGCAAACTTTGACGAGGGGTAAGAGGATGACCAACCGGCAATACTGTTGGAAGTGTAGCCCCGAGACTTAGAATTTGCAGAAAGGTAATGGCAATATTGGATGGAGGAGCTTCGCACAGTTTTGTAAGCGGCAACATGGTTTGTAAACTGGGTTTGCAGACAAAAACCGGAGTGTTTGAGGGGAAAATCGTGGACTGGAGACTGGAAATACAAAGACTCCAAGAACCACTACGACTACAGGTAGGAGACTTACGGGTTGTAACGGTCTAGAGGTCATGCCCAATGAGTGACCACAGAATCATTCTTTGACGCAATTTCATGTACCGGCATAATCCGTAGGTTCACTGGAACAGAGGCGATGTCGATGTCAATGGCGCCAAGAAACAACCTCCACGCATGGGGTGAAAGAGGACAGCAGAAGCAACAGAGGTAAAAGGAGTAGAGGAAGCCGAAGCGACCAAGAAACGACAGCCTGTGCAGCCGATACTGCTCAACGTGGCCAAGTACTCCATAAATGAGTAGCTCATCCGTGGCTTGTACAAATCGAGCCAATGGAAGAAGCGAAATTGGCAGAAGCTGACTCATCAATCTCATTAGCCTCATTGACCTCATTGGTATTGACTCAGTTCCCAATTGTACTGGAAGAGTTTGCATCACCCATCCAAGAGCTTGCGGACGTCTTCCCTCATGAACTCCCAAAAACCCTACCACCTCCACAGGAAATCAACCATTGCATAGTGCTGAAACAAGGAAGCCGACCGACAGTTCGAGGGGCCTATTGGATAAGCGATCACAAGCTGATTGAGCTGAAAAAGCAGCTTGACGAGATGCCCAGTCAAGGGTTCATCCGCCCATCCATGTCACCATACGCCGCTCTTTTACTGTTCGTAAAAGAGAAAACTGGCGAAATGCAGATGTCTGTGGACTATTGAGTGCTGAACGACTCTACCATGAAAAACCGTTACCCTCTTCCCCCAGCTGATGAATGTTTTGACCAACTCCGAGGGGCTCGGATTTCTGCCAAAATTGACTTACAAAGTGCTTATTACCAGATCCGCGTGGTAGACACGGACATAAAAAAGACGGCATTCCAAACATGCTACGGGAATTTTGAGTTCATGGTCATGACATTTAGACTTACAAATACCCCGGTGACGTTTACGGTAGCAAGTAACAACATTTTCTGCCCAAACCTTGACAATTCTTTCATGGTGTACCTCGATGACGTCTAGGTGTACAGCTGCATTGGGGAGGAGTACAAGGTACATCTCCAAAAGTTCTTGAACTTTGACAAAGAGAAAATTTTTTGGGAAAACTGTTGAAGTGCAACTTTGGTCGCCGTTCGTTCGATCGGCGTATGGATCACCATGGATCCAAAAAACGTTGCACCAGTCGCTGATTTGCTAATACTAACTAATGTACAAGATGTTTAAGTTTTTCTCGGCTTCTGCAACTACTATTGCTGTTCCATATGGGATTACGCACGAGTGTTAGAGCCTCTTTCCGATCTCACCAAGAAACAAAACGAGTGCCGATGGAGAGATAGAAAACAAGAAGTGTTCACGGCTATGTAGTATGCTTTAACCTTGGTGCCAACCGTACAATCAGCGATCAAATGGTCGACTACGTCATGGCTACGGATGTCCCATATTGAGCCATCAGCATAGTCCTCCTACACGATCATGGCAATGGAGAGCAACTGGTTGCATACATGTTGCAAAATGTGCGAGGATCACAACTCAACTACGCTGTACATGAGAAAGAGATGCTCGCAGTTGTACATGCATTGAAGACATGGCAGTGCTATCTTGAATGCTGTAGATGTATCATACGCACCAACCGCCATGCGTTAAATTTTTCAAAGACGCACTCAAACCTCAGTTGACGTCAAACCCGATGGCTGTATTTCCAGTCGGACAAGGCCAACCCAGCAAACAGCTCAGCTGCTTACCAGATCTGATGGCTGACACATCAACGCTACAGCTGNGATGCTCGCAGTTGTACATGCATTGAAGACATGGCAGTGCTATCTTGAATGCTGTAGATGTATCATACGCACCAACCGCCATGCGTTAAATTTTTCAAAGACGCACTCAAACCTCAGTTGACGTCAAACCCGATGGCTGTATTTCCAGTCGGACAAGGCCAACCCAGCAAACAGCTCAGCTGCTTACCAGATCTGATGGCTGACACATCAACGCTACAGCTGCAGTGAAACATGTATCTTGAGCAGTTGTTCACACGAGGCTATGACCAGCATGGCGGATAGAACAAGTCAAAGCTTTGGTATGAGGGACCATATTGGCGGCAATGATTCACTCGCCAGGTGGTTGTCACCCCAATAAATGAACTGTGCTGCATACTACTCCAGGAGTGCCACGACACCGGTCCAGGAAGAAACTTTGGATAAAAAACAGATGCTGAAGAAGATGGGAAAACACTACTGGTCGAACAAGATGCAATCCGACATGGCCAACTTCTACAAATCATGTGACACTTTTCAGCGACAAAAATCCAGTTGCACGCGGTCACCCGGACTTCCGCAACCGCTCCCCATTCCGACGGAACCGTGGAACAACATGTCCGTGGACTTCGTTACAGGATTACCAGTCACACCCAAGGGATATAACGCAATCGTTGTGGTCATCGACACATTTTCCAAAATTTCTCACTTTATTCCAACAACCACCATCATTGCCAAAGGAACATTGCGGTTGTTTCTAAACAACATCATGCGGCTAAACGGCGTGCCGAGAACCATAACAAGCAACACAGACGGTTGATTCACTAGCCATTTTTGGCACAAATTGATGATTTGCTACAGCAGCCGAATCCAGCTTTCAGCGGCGTTCCACCCTCACACTGATGGCCAAACCAAGCAAACCAATCAAACGCTCGAGTAACTTCTCCGAACACTTTACGAACCTCATAGGACACATTAGCAAAAAAACTCCCGACCGCCAAAATCGCACATGATTTTGGCAATCTCCACCACGACAGATTAACCTCCGTTCAAAGTGTTGTATGGAAAACGTCGTGCCACACCAGCTCTACTACACAACCATAGCAACATTCCCAAAATTGACATCCAATGTCGTGAATTCTCCACCGTTTGGGAAGAAACACGGCAGAAAATCACAAAGACACAAGCGGCAATGAAACGAGCAGCTTAACTACATTGTAGCGACAATACATTCGCCACAGGCGACAAGGTTCTCCTGAGCTGAGAAAACATCAAACTCCGTGGAGCCGACTGTTTGAAGTTCAAACCCCCAATGATTGGGTCCGTTTGAGATCAAGCGCATGCAAACCCCTGTGGTTGCGTGACTCAAACTCCCTGACACTATGCAAGTTCATCCGGTGTTCCATATCAGCAGGCTCAAGCACTATCAAGACCTTTGAAAGAACTTCCCCGACAGAGATGTCCCTGCCCCTCCACCTGTGCAAGTGAACGAAGACACAAAGCACGTCATCGAGGACGTCGTTGGCCATCGACGACGTGGTATAAAAATAGAATATCTTGTCAAGTGGCACTACTGCAACGCCACGCATAGCAGTCGAGAACACTATGAAAACCTTCGAGACGTCAATCATATGAACGATGGATTCTACTGCCGTCGCCGGGCCACATGTGCACGCGCGCCGGGACATCACGGCAAAATGGGGGGGATGTGTTACGTACCAGATGTACATGAGTCCCTAATCTTCCAAGTGGGTATTTGTGTCATTACACAAGTAGCCCACCGCAGGACGAGACCTTGATTCCTGCTCCAACGATCAAGGGAAATTTGGCAAATTGCCCTCGTCGTCCGCTGAATCTTCTCGCATGTTCTCACAGATTTCACCACTTTCAAGAATCAATAACAGAAGTGTCACGACCTTTTGGTCAACTTGTCATCGTATTGAGAAACATCTCAATTTAGAAAGATGCATCTCTCATCTTCGTCACTGATCTTTGAAGCCCCCCAATTCCTCCGTGGAGCTTCTTGATCCAACCACTCACGACATGACTCCACATGCGTTGCCCAACAATTGACCCAACGACCCCAAATATACCTCATTCGTAGCTCAACACTTGTATGTATCAGTGTTGCCAGGGGTACCTCAAACATCGATAAATCGATGTTCACATCGATGTATCAACATACCCAGGCTGTGGAACATCGATGTTGAGAGTACATGGATTGGCTAACCCATGACCAAGGGGCCATACACCTTGGAACAGACATGACTCAGTTTGTGAAAACAAATTTCCTCTGCCATGGTTTCACACATTGTTTGACATTTGCATGTCTACTTGTACTGCACTATGGCCACATTTCTACATTACCATGTGGCTGGAGCTCTACAGTGCATACATCATGCACTTGAGCCAGATTTTACTCACCCTTGTTGAACAATTGTGAGCATTTTAGTGCAACAGCATTCCACATTCCTCCAAACTCATGCTACAACATTTGTTCTAGCTATCATGTCCTGTCATGCCACTCTGCATTTGCCAGTTGCATCCATGATGGCTCCATGGCCATAGCTTCTGAAAAGCAAACATTCATAGGACTGAGAACTGGAGCATGGAACATGTGAACACCTAATTGTCAAAGCTTAGCAAATGTCATGGCATTTTTCCCATCGCATTCGGGAGATGCATGCAACCTGCAGAACACATTGCCACAGTCATGCAGCAAGTCCCTTGTGCTTCTTCTGCTTCCCTCCAGCACCGCCGACACCGCCAGTACCACTTGCACCACCAGCGCCGCCAGCACCTGCAGCGGCTGTCTTCCTGGTTGGCCTGGGGTTGCTGGGGCCTGCTCCAGCAGCAGGCCCAGATCCCTGGGCTGCTGTCACAGAGGAGACAGAGGGCAAGCCATTTTGGACTTCCAACGTTGTGACAGGTGGCCCATGGCATACTGCACGTGGGCCTGGCCCACGCGTGCCGGCTTGCTTCCCCTCGGCTCTGCAAGTGCGCGCAGCTTCTCCATGGAGTCCAGCAGCCCCTCGTATGTGACTGCAACCCCCTTGCTGGGGTGGTCTGCAATGCGGAGCACCTCGACCAGGGGACTCAGCAGGTCACGCATCTCCCGCAAAAGACACACCGGAGGACCAAGGCACGCACTACCTTTTTGCGCGCCTGAAACCCCGCCTCACGCTGCTGCTCCATTTTCTTCCACTCCCGGCTTTTCACCATCTTCAGCAAGAAGGGGCCCATGTCCAGCATGCGCTGGACGACAATGCGCGCTATAACAAAGCGTGTGTTGCACTTCGGCAGCAGCACCCGGCCGCCGCTCTCCTGCTTCAGCCAGGACCGCGGAAAAACATCACCACCTTCTCCGTCGTTGACAGCACTGCCACACCCCATTCCGTCTTGCTGATGTCCTTCATGACGATGTCCACATTGTGGGCGTAGCACCCTTGGAAAACGATCCGCGGGTACTGCTCCTTGAGGTCCTCAAAGGATCGCTTGTTGACGTTGGTGCTGTTGCAGATGAAGCTGACGATGTTGCCCTCATCCACCTCCATGATGGCAGCCTCAATCATGCTCGCCATGTGGTTTACGTTGCGCACCATGCCGCTTGCATCCCGTGAGAAGACGTGGTAGGACCCCTGGATGTTCACCGCCATGGCGTTGTAAATCGGACGGGACTGCTCGTCCACCCACTCGTCCACCACCACACTACACCCGTAGATGTTCCACTGCTTCTTCAGCGGCTCATCCAGGGCCTCTAGCTCCTTGTCCATCCGCGGGAGCAGCACCTCCACCACCTTGTCCCTGTGAGGCAGGCGGAAGGCCGGAGTTGTGTGCTTGGTGGAGGAGACCACCTCCATGAGCATGTTCTACTTGCAGAATGAGATGGGCAGCGCGCCGATACACATAAGCTTGACGATTTTGAGCTGGCATTTCTCGTTGTTCGCTTGCACACTGAACCTGTCCATGGAGATCTGCCGCATGCCCTCCATTCGATTGATGTCAACAATGGACATGGACCTGAGGATGCCGACAGCAGTCTCAGCAGCAAGGCGGGTAGTAGCAGCCTCGGCCTTACGTTCTGCTTCCTCCTCGGAGTCAACGGCGGTTATGCTCGCCCTCTCACGCTCGGCTGCTCTCTCCCTCTCTTCCCAGAGCCGCACCCACAACACTGGCTTGTCCCATGTACCCCAAGATTCCCCCTTTTTGTTGTTCAGCAGTGCGCTGAACAGCCTCCATTCTCCAGTTGGCACAGGTGCGCGCTCAAGGCCGAGGGCATCACGTGCCAACGGTGGCGGATTGGGGCACTTTGAGACGTTGGTGTTGGCTTCGCCAAAGTGGTCCCGGATACGGAAGCAGGTGCCTGGGAGCTTGGAGCCGCATGACCCGTACTAAAAATCCAGCCTTCTTCGTCGCGGTTGGCCATTTGTTGAGATGGCGCGAAAGCGCTAGGGTTAGGAAATCACCCCTGCAGACTGGACCCTTGGGGGGGGGTTGAAGACGGGGAGCTCGGTCGACTGTGTTGCAGAGCTGCTCCCGGTCGTTGCCATGGCGGCTAGAAATGGCCGCAGTTGGTTGATTGATCAGTGTCTAAGGCACCAGAGGCAGCAGAGAGCCGCCTGGTGCCTAAGGCACCGAGCCCAACTTGGAATAGCTCACGAGACTGTGTGTGCCTGCCTTGAGCACGACGTTCACGCAAGCGCTGCTCGGCTCGGTTCAGCTTGAAGTGTGATCAAGCCAAGTAGCCATTGGTTCGCGACGTGGTTCGAGGCAACGCTCCAATTGCAGGGTTTGATCGTACCGAGGCCACGCGGTACCTTTGATGGACAGAACACCATTCCGTGCTCCAGTCGGATGCGTTTGTTGCATCCATGTATTATGTCACGACATGTTTCATTGCACACGTGAGTACCGTATTCAAAGTAACAACAGGATGCAAACCGGTTTGGTTGAGAAATGTGAAGCGCAAAAAAGAAAAGAAAATGGTGAAAACTAGAAGTTGTAAAACATGGGAAGATATGGTGAACGACGTCCACCGTGGCATTGCCGCTTTTTGGGAAGTGCGGTGCCGACAAACAAACAATGGACGAACATTATACTTTTGTCAAAACGTCTTACTTAGATAACATTTTTGGCGCCACATCAGCAATGTTTACGATAATAAAGCATGACCCCCTTCTTTTAACGTCCCAAAAAAGGGGTCATGCACATTTGAATTTTTCAACAAACCAGACTTGGAATCATGTAAATAGATTGTTCGAAGTTCCAAAAAAAGTTTCTTTTGAACTGATGGTATTGCCTCAAAGTCAAACCTGCATGGATAGAGTTTTTTTAATGGGACAAGTGCTTCCAAGCAAGTAGGTCAACAAAGTAGGGCCTTTCTTTGATTAGCTGTCATTCTCCAGCTAAGAGAAACCTTGCACCACCCATCGAGGTGCATCGGCACCTCGATGGACGCCGACATGCTTTGGCGGAAAAAATCCCATCGCTGACCGGGCGGTGGTGCAACTGCCTCCGCTTGAGTTTGAGACTGACCAGACCAAACAACGACATCGATGCTACATCGACGTCTACCGATGTATCGATGTCGTTTTTTTCCCCATACAACGGACCTCGGTGGTAACACTGGCACATATACATATATACATATGTATGTATATATATATATATATATATATATACATATATATATATATATGTTTGATCATTTTAAAACTTTTCATTGAAGTACAATTACCGCTCATTATAAACATCTCAAGTGTCCTGGCTTTTCAATCATGTTCTGCCTCCCAACCTGTTTGTTACATAACAGACATACATGAGTCCCTAATCCTCTTGAGCGGGCATTTATGTTTTTACACAAACAGCCCATTGCATTGCAAAGACCGCGATATTCACTCCGATGGTCAATTGCTGACTGGCCAAATTCCCCGCCCTCAGTGGATATTCCCAACCTTCTGAGAGCTGTGACTATTCGCGTGAACCAACGAAGAGAAGTGTCACGACCTTTCTGTTGACTTCTTGACACGTCACAAAGAATTTGGATTTATAAATATGCATCTTGCATCTTCACCATTGATTCTTGAATACCCCCAACTTTTCGGCGGACCTTCTTGAATCCAACCACTCATGACGCAACTCTGCACGCAACACTCGACAATTGACCCAACGACTCTGACTATGCTTTGTTCATAACTCAAAACTTGTATCTATATGTTCGATCATTTTGACACTTTTCATTGAAGTACACTTACCGCTCATCATAACTTTCTCAAGTGTCCCAAGTTCTAAACCGTGTTTTCCCTTGCAACTTCTACCTGTTCACCATCTACGCTCCATTCAGCGTAACACTTGGTATCGACGGTGCTGGACAGGCATCCGACTACTTTACTCATCTGGAGGACTACCTCGCACAAGCCGTCAATGCATCTCGCATATCAGGAATTTGTAGACTTCACGACTACGACGTGAGGCAAGCGAGCGCAACCGACAACCAGTAGCGGGTTTTTCAGAAAGGACTTTGGCAATGGAGGATCAGAACGTGCCGATGTTTGCAAACTGTGAACGAAAGAAAATGCTGGCATGGCATGCCTTGCGACAGCTAGACCAACCCCTACGGCTTTGGCGACCAATCCGGTCACGGACCCTACGGCGATGAACCAGCCGTCCCTACCAACAGCCTTAACAAAGAAAGCAGGGACGACAGGTAGCACTAGAAGACTGGCGTAGATCAATGAGGAACTGGCGAACAGAATCTTTGCAATTGAGGGAATGAACAACCACCTACACAATCAAACAAAACGTCGTGATAGAGGCTCTTTGCAACGCAAGCGCGCGTGAAGCGGTGCTTGTCGAGAGAAGTTCCCAACTTTCGAGCAAACCCAAAATTCATTCGACTCCACCAGAACCGTTCTATCGTGCAAACTAAAAAGGACCGACGGTTTGGATGTGAGAGTTTAGAGGTGTACTTCAACGCTGTTGAGGTCAACAAAGATGAAAAGAAAAGCGACCTTGCGGACGCGCTTTTGCGTGGCATGACGTTAAGTTGGTGGTCCAATCTAAAGACCATCCAATGGTAGCACGAGATGAGCGGAACCTCATGGACGGTCCACGGCGCCCGTCTCACATCACCAACTGCAGGCGTTCTAACCTTCAAGAAGATCAGCCCACAGTGGCAAGACGCGCTGACACCACCAACCGACTGGAATGAATTTTTGTGTGCGATGCTCGCACGCTTTGGGTGAATGAACGAGAAGACTGAGGCACGGTCTAAGCTCCAGCATCTATGTAAGCAGTCTAGCGTGGTGGAGTATACACGTAGATTGTGAGAGATCATTACTGGAGCAGATATCGGCCCCGACGAACTCTGTTTTCAGTACAACAACTGCCTCAAGCAAGATATCTGGCGAGAAATCGTTATTTTTGGCATCCAGAAGAACTTGCCGCGAATGATGGCGATATCACAAAGGATGAGCAGCATCGATTACAACACTTGGATCCGAGAATCCTACGATTGGCGGCCTCCTAACTACAATTAGCATGGAAATGGAAGAAACCAATTGGCGGACTCCTCAACTCTGATGGAAGTGGACGCCATCAAGCAGAGAGAGATGCAATCCAGCTACAACTGTGGAAAATTTAGACACGTCGCTCGCAGTTTTCAGAGCCAGCAGCAGGCCAAAAACGGGGGAAGTTGCAGAAAAAATGAGTTGGGAAACGACAAAGGCAAGAGTAAAAGCCGCAAGTCTTGTTTTTAGGGAGCGATTCATGTCAAACAATTGTCCATCTCAACGGCCCACATCACTGTAGAGGGTTTGTGAGACCGCAAAGTTTGACGAGGCTACAAGGACAACCAACCAATAATACTGCTAAAAGTACAACCTTGAGGAAGGACAAGTTGTCGAACGGTACAGGCACTATTGGATGCAGGACCTTCGCATAGCTTCATAAGCAACAACATGGGTCGCAAGATGGATTTGTAGACTAAACGATTTGTGTTTGAAGGAAAAACCATCAAGGAGAGACTACAGATAAGGAGACTGCGAGAACCACTATGACTACAAGTAGGAGATCTTCGGGATGTAACGGTCCAGATGTCTTGTCCAATGAGCGATCACAAAATCATCCTCAGACAAGATTTCCTATACTGACACAATCTACATGTCGAATAGAATACCGGTGACGTCGACGTGGAGATTAACAGAGCCAAACGTTAGCATTCGCATGTGGGACAGAAGCCAACAGAGGAAGCAGTAGAGGTGGAAGCAGCAGAGGAAGTTGCGGAAGCCAAAAAGCGGTAACCAGAGCAGCTGATACCACTCAACGTGGCAAAGCACTGTCTACAAAAAGGAGCTTGTGCGTGGCTCATACATCTCGAGCCAATGGGAAAAGCGGAAGTGGCAGCAACTGACTCATCATTGGCCTTGTCAACCTCATTGGCCTTGACAAAGTTTGCGGTGGTACCCGAAGAGTTTGCAACCCTCGTCCAGTAGTTCCTGGATAAATCCCCAAAGACTTTACCTCCTTTGCGAGACATCGACCACCGCATTGAACTGAAGCCGGGAAGATAACCAACCATCCTAGGGGCCTATCAGATGAGCAATCACAAGCTTACTAAGGTGAAAAAGGAGCTGGACAATATGCTCGGTCAAGGATTTATCCACCCATCCACGTCACCATACTTTGCACCAGTTTTATTTGTGAAAAAAAAACTGGTGAAATGCGGATTTGTATAGATTATCGGGCATTGAACGACGCTACCATCAAGAACCGCTGCCCTATTCCTCGAGCTCCTGATACTTTCAATCAACTCCGAGTGGCGCACATTTTCAGCAAAATCAACTTACGCAGCAGATATCACCAGATACGCATGGCACATGCCAAC
Organism: Penium margaritaceum; assembly: GCA_023375785.1. Lineage (NCBI taxonomy): Eukaryota > Viridiplantae > Streptophyta > Zygnematophyceae > Desmidiales > Peniaceae > Penium > Penium margaritaceum. Next base: position 164,946 of record SZWC01000804.1, read on the forward strand.
ATCGAGAAGACCGTGTTCCAAACTCGTTACGAGAACTTTGAGTTCAGGGTCATGCCATCTGGACTCACAAATGCCCCATCCATATTTATGGCAGCAATAAACAACATTTTTCGCCAGTACCTAAACAATTTTGTATTGGTGTACCTTGACAAAATTTTGGTGTACAACTGCACCCCAGAGGAGCATGATGGACATTTCCAAAAAGTTCTTGAAGTTTTGCAAAGAGAAAAACTTTTGGAAAACTCTAAAAAAAAGACTTTGGTTGACGTTCGATCGAGTTTTTAGGTCACGTCATCTATGGTGGATGAATCACCATGGATCCAAAAGAGTGGGAGCAGTCGCTAATTGACCAACATCAACCAACGTTCGAGAAATTCAGGTTTTTCTCGGATTCTGCAATTACTAGCGGCGATTCCTATGGGACTATGGCCAAGTGTCAGTGCCCCTTTTCGACCTCACTTGTAAGGAAAATGAGTGGTGGTGGTGAGACAACAAATGAGAAGCAATCACCACTTTTCATTACACTCTGACCACCGTGCCACCCCTACGATTAGCTGATCCCATGGTCGACTACGTCATGGCCACCGATGCATCAGACCGAGCCATTAGCGCGAGTCTTATGCAAAACCATGGCAAAAGTGAACAACCGGTCACCTACATGTCTGGAAACCTGCAAGGACCACAACTCAACTACGCCGTCCACGAAAAGGAGATGCTGGCAATCATGCAGGCATTCAAGACTTGGCAATGCCACCTGGAGTGTTGTTGTTGCATCGTGTGCACCAATCACCACACATTGAAATTCTTTAAGACATAGCCAAATCTCAACCAACGTCAAACACGATGGATGGAGTTCCTTGAGTCTGGATCCAACTACAAAATCGAGCACCGGCTAGGCAAAACTAATTCAGCGGATGCACGCCACCACAGACCAGATTTCATGGCCGTCGTAGTAACCCTACAAACACGACAAGACCCGTACCTTGAGCGATTGTTCACATGAGGCTATGACCAGAACGGCGGACATGATACAACCAAATTTTGGTTTGACACACGCTGCTCGCAACGACGCTTCACTCGCCAAGTGGTAGTTCCCCCAAACGATGAATTTTTCCGTATGCTGCTCGAAGAATGCTAGGACACCGGACCGGGTGGACACTTTGGAGAGGACAAGATGCTGAAGAAGTAGCAAAAAGTGATTGGTGGGACAAGATGTAATCCGACGTGGCCAAGTTCTGCAAAACCTGTGACACATGTCAGCTACAGAAATCTCGTCGCACGAGGCAACCCAAACTTCTAGAGCCGCTCCTCCGACACATGTGAGCTACAGAAATCTCGTTGCACGAGGCCACCCAAACTACGTTGTACTAAGAATCATCACGAGCGACAGATACAATTGATTAATCAACTGTTTTTGGCGCGAACTGATGACTCGCTAAGGTAATAGAATTCAACTTTCATTAGTGTTTCATCCTCAAACTGGCGGTCAAACCGAGTGAACAAATCGGATGCTTGTTTAACTGCTTTGGACACTATGCAAACCTCATGGCATAAATTGGGCACAAAACCCCCGACCGTCGAAATTGCACAGAATATGGTAGTTTCCACCGTAATAGGTAAAACCTCATTTGAAGTGTACGTGCTCAAAACGGTACAAACGCGCAAGTTGGGCCGGTAGCGTTGTTGATGCAGTGTGCGGGCTTCCATGCTCGTTGCTCAGTTTGTTGCTCCTTCAGTCTGCTACTCCTTGAGTCTGCCGGTCTAGAGTCTAAGTCTGAGTGTTGTGGGTTTGTTACTGAGAGATGCGGACGCCAGTGTTAGCGTGAGAAAGCAGCTGAAAACTGAAATTGACTCATTACCAATGAAGAATGAACAAAAATGGCAGACCCCTCCCAGTTCTAGCTCCCCCCAGCTCTATTGACCTTGTTACTCAACTAACCAACCAATCAGAAATTAGACCGATTTTCTGGCAGGCGGGGTTTTCTCGATGAGCCGTGCCAGATGGACGACAGCCCAAACCTGAGCGTCATCCGTTTTTTTCTCAAAACTAGACCATACCATGATACTAACGCTGCAAACACAGTCGTTTGGTGAGAAACAGGTAGAAAAATAACAGCGAGGAGTTACGGCTGACCAATTCCAGGCAGCGCCTACAACAATCCCTGGTGACAATAGTGCCACGGTGACATGAGAATTGGACCCTAAGCAGAGCACGACGCTCCACACGCAATGCTACAGTAAGATCTAACGTTGGACGCATGCAGACAGCATCTGCAGAGGTAGTAACAAGCGACGGTCCGACCACCAAGGAGGCCTGCCAATGGAGCTAAGCACGTCACCGGAGGGAGGAAATAGTGTGCATCGGCTGCACTGGACAACACTCCAGTAGCATCCAGTCTCGCCGTCAGTCATTTGCACGCCGATGTAAACAAGCCGGAAGGACACAACAGAGCACAATAAGAGATGCAAAAAACCAACAGTTCCTGATGACTCATAACCACAGTGCACATGAGCGGGAAGCGACACATTCAATAGACACCCTCTTCCAAGGCACACACAGACGTAAGGAGGGACAAAAAGTGAAACTCCTGGGTGCACACCGACCAAACTCACAGCCTTCTTGAATAAGTCGTGCTTCAATGCCTTTGTCAAGAAGTCAACCAGTTGCTGTGCTGTCTCAATCCACACAATGCTGACGCTGCCGTCATGCAACAACCAACGCAGATAGTGATACTGAACATTGATAGGCTTTGTGCAAGTGTGATGCACGCCATCATTGTCAGCTATGGCCATGGTGCTCTCATTGCCACAACGCAACGTGATCAATGCGACGGATTGGCGCAGCTCGGACAATAGACGATGCAACCACATGCTCTCACACGCGCTTGAGCCAAGGGCCACATACTCAGCCTCAGCACTGTTGCATGCAATTCACCCCTTCTTTTCACTACACTAGGACACAGCCGTGCCGCCAATCAGAAAGATCCAGCCTGTACGGCTCTTACCATCCGGACTTCCGGCCCCGTCACCGTCCCTGTAGCCCACTGCGATAACAGACGGCTGTCGGTGGAGCACAAGACCTCACCATTTAGTCCAGACCACATAGAATACTACTCGGATCGCGGCCTCATAGTGGAGGTGACACGGCTCCTGAGAGAAGTGAGCCAGGAGGTTGACAGCAAAGGCGATGTCAAGGCGCGTCGTCGTCGCCAAGAACAGCAGTGACCCGATGACTCGCACATACGTGGTCACGTCAATTGGCTCCCCCGAAATGGCTCGGTCAGAGTTTTTTAGCTTCACCTGGCATTTGGGTGACATGAGTGAGGATGCACTCGATACGAGGGGTAGGTCCTTGGAGAATCGAGTGGACAAAGTCTGTACATAGGCAGCCCGGTGGATGTGCAGGATGCATAAGAAGAGATCATGCTCGAGGTCCATGCCCAGGAAGACTCGTGTAGATCAAAGATCATTCATCTGGAAGGCGGTGTGCAGCAGGTCCTTGACATGCTGGATTGCAGCCATGTCTAACCACGCAATGAGGAGATCATCGACATAGATTAGGACAGCGGTGAAGGCATGGCCTCGCGGGCTGATGAATAGTGCGAGACCAGCAATGCTACACAGGAGGCTGCCGCGGAGGAATGTGCAACTAGTCTCCTGGTTCCAGCACCAAGGCGATTGCTTCATGTCATAGAAGGCCTTCCGCAGCCACCAGACCTTCCTAGTGCCGTCGTCAAAGCCTGGAGGTTGCACCATGTAGAGCTCCTTATCCTCTGACGAGCCCTGGAGGAAAGCATTGCTCATGTCCATCTGGTGCAGCTCACACCCGTGCTGGGCAACCAGGCTGAACAGCACCCAGTTAGTGGAAAATCGGCCAACTAGGGCAAAGATCTGGTCGTAGTCAACCCCAAGGACCATAGCAAACCCCTTGACTGTGTGGCCGGCCTTGCACTTTTCCAAGGACCCATCCGGCTTCCATTTGAGATGGATGACCCATTTGACACTGATGGCCTTCCAACCTGGAGGGGGATCGGCGAGGTCATACATGTGGTACTGCCGGAAAGCAGCAAGCTCGTCAGCATAGGTAGCATCCCAGTGTGCGGCCTCGAGGGAGGCTCGAGGCTTGCGTAGGGTGGCTGGGTCCTCCGGGCGTGCTTTGGAGCAGACTGCGAAGGCGTGTGTATCTCGAGTTCTAAGTGGGCTGCGTGTGAGTGCAACTGTGATGGCATGCCAATGCTCCTGATGTAGCATGTTGTAGCCAAATTTTGAGCCTGTGTGGAGGTCTACAATGATGGCCGAAATGGTTAGGCCGAGGGCCTTGGTGTCAGGGTCCCCACTCACTATCGTAGGAGTGGAAGAGACACGTGGGACGACTGGGGGCCGAAGCACCACAGGGTGTAGTGTGGCAGTCTACGCACTCACAAACGGCTTTGGTCAGAGGCTGCCGTGTGGACCAGGTGTGAAGCGCGGTAGGGCAAGAGAGGGCACTGAGTCTAAGGTGCTAGCGGAGGCGGGGTCTACTCGTATGGAGGGACCAACGGACGTGAATGGGTCTGCCGGCTTGGAGGGACCAAGAGATGCGGACGGGATTGCCGTGGCGAAGGGGCCAGCGGACGCGACAGGGACTGCCGGCCTAGAGGGACCAATGGATGCGAAAGGGGCTATCGACCCAGAGGGACCAGCGGATGCAACAAGGGCTGCTGGCCTGGAGGGACCGGCGGACGCGTCTAAAGCTGCCGGCCCGGTGGGACCAACGGACGCGAGTGGAGCTGCCGGCCCAGAGGGACCAATGGATGCACACGGGTCTACCGGCCTAGAGGGACCAGCAGACGCAAGCGAGGCTGCCGGCGTAAGGGACCAGCAGACACGACTGGGGCTGCCGGCTCGGAGGGGCCACCATACGTGACTGGGGCTACCGGCCCGGAGGGGCCAGCTGATGCGACGGGGGCTACCGGCCCGCAGGGGCCAGTGGACGTGACTAAGACTACCAGCTCACAGGGACCATGTGATGTGCCGCCCGGAAGCGGCAAAACAGAGGACAGACTCACCACACCCCCACATGATGGGAGGGACATTGATGAGCTGGAGCGAACGAGGTCGCGGGGAAGGAGCTCCTCAAAGAAGAGGGCATCGCGGGACTCGATGATGCAGTGCCAGGAGGGATCCCTGAAGCGCCAAGCTCTGAATTGACAGGAGACACCGAGGAAGGGGCACGCACACCAACGGGGGGCGAGCTTACCGCCCTGAAGGGGCCGACCACACTCGCGCTCCGCACGGACAAGCCTATCCCGAATGGCAAGAGCACCATCACTCTTTTGCCAAAGGCAGAAGACCCAGTGATAGCGAGAGTAGTCGTCAGAGAGGGTGAGTACATAACGTCCATGCTCCCCGACAGACTCGGTAAGGAGAGGACCCATGACATCGCAATGGACCTGGTCCAGAGGGGCGGACACACAAGAGAAAGACTGAGGTTATGTGGACCGGTGCATCTTGCCCTAAACGCAATCAATGCAATCTATGGGGCACCGCCGGGGGAAGGAGTCCGGGTCAAGGCCCTTGGCTGGCTGGGTGTGCAGCATGCTATTGACAGTAACAGAGTGGACATGGCAAAGGTGGCGGTGCAAGAAATGAGTGTGCTGTGGTGAGAGTGTGCTGGTGACAAACACATGGCCTGTGGTGGCCGACGGGGAGGGGACGGAGGCAGGGGAGGATAAACGAGGCACGTGCCACAGGTTACTAGGGGCGTTGGCATACAAAACGACAAGGCCAGACGGACGTAACGATAACATGCCAATGCCATGCAAGTGTAGAATGTCCATGCTTATGCCATTAAGGGCAGTGACGGACAAGAGGCTGAACTCAAGACTTGGGACAAAGAGGAAATCGGTTACGAAGACATCACCGGTAGGACCACGGAAATGAAAGATGCCGACACCGCGGACAGGTAATACCTGTCCGCAGCCCGTCCGGACATCGGATACATCACCAACAGGACCAAGCACACTACAGGCCTTACGAGAGGCCGTCATGTGATGTGTGGCCTTGGATTTGATGATCCAGGTCTCAACTGGGTCATAGACCGGAGTCGCCAAATCACAAATAGTCACATTAGGAGCAGGCAAGAGATGCGGACGCGGTGGATGGCGGCGCGAACCGCGACTGCCAATCATCAAGCCACGCGACTTCATCATAAAGAGGGACACAAGAGAGCACAAAAGACAACAAAGCAAACGAGGAAGCATGACACGACCGTAGCTCATGCAGGGCATGGCAAACGGGCATGAGGTGACGCAAATTGCACATCCCTGGGGGGATGGCGAGGCAAGCCGAGTTGGAGCGCGATTAATTACTCCAACTGACACTCCCAAGTAGACTTTCCAGGAGTGTAGGCTGAGTACACAGTGACACAGCCGGAGCCCGGATAGGAGGAGGACGACAGTGGTGATGGATGATGTTGTGGATGACGTTGCTGAGTAGCTTGCAATGGCAAGACCTGTGTGGCTGTCAAAGGAGAGGAGGTGCTGGACGGGGCAAAGGCATCAGGGCCGGCAATAGCTATAGCGGCAGAGGCAAGACGGCGCTCTTGCTAGCAATGCATGGTGGCGATGAAGTGTGCCTCCTCCCTTGGTAGCTGGCAAGTGTACCATCTGTGTCATGGCTGGCCACAGTTGTGGCAGACCTGGTCACCACCACTGGACCCGATCGGTTGCTGCGACTACTGTTGGCCCTTCCTTTTTTTTCCCTTGCGCTTCTTCTTCCATGACAACAAGGAGCTGGTGGATGTAGCTACTGCGAGGGAAGCGACGGCCACGGAGCTGACGGCAGGGCAGGCGGGGCCTTTGTGCACTAGATTCGTGACCCCATATGAGCTTCTTCAATCCAGAGAAAGAGCTTGTATGCCCATGGCATAAGGGTGCCCTTGGCCGCCATGGTGCAGAGGACATCCTGAGTGTAGTGAACAAAGACGTCGGTGTACGTGTCCTTGGCAACGCGCTTGACGCTCAAGAGTGCGGCCAGAGGGAGTGGAGAAGAGGTGCCTAGGCGACGGAGGATTTCCTCAGCCCGTTGCTAGTAGGAGGTGACCGTCTCGGTTTCCCCAATGCGCAGGGACTTCAACTCCTGAAGCTGACGGCTAGTCTCAGACTCATTAGATAGGCAATGGGGACGGGTGAGGACGTGCCATGCGACTGTAGGGTCTGGAGTCCCGCCAGTGGTAAAGTTGCCAAGGAAGGGCTAGATGGATGGGCGTTATGCCAGGGGAGTAAGCCTGCTCACGAGACTTCAGGATTCGTGAGACGGACTCGCAAATCCAAATCCTGAGCCGGATTTGTGAATCTTTTTTGGGGCATGTTTCGTCTCGTAGGATTCATGAGACCTTCATGTAGGGGGAAAGGTGGTTGAAACAGGCACCAAAACAGTCCAAACTCGGTTTCGTACATGTCATATAGTAGAGCTATCCTTTAATGCATATTTTACCATTCAAAATTCATAAAGTATTCAATTGGTTGTGATGAATTTGCTAAGGTCCATGGTGAGATTCGTGAAACCACACTAGAGGATTCGCAAAACTAAGGACTCGCGAGTCCCGAGAAAGATTCGCAAATCCGGTTCCAATACCAGACTCGTATGAGCGAATCCGGTTCCATGTCAGGATTCAAGAATCTGCTCTTGTGTGCAGGCTTACAGGGGAGCAACCGGGAGGAGGGCACATGCGGCACGACCAGTATCATACAGATGGTCGGCCTGGGTGGAGTCGTACGGGAGAGTGTAGTATGGCCACAGGCCCTCACCCGATGCCCAAATTTGGAAGCTGAGCTCCCAGCTCCGAAAATGCTCCCCGGCCTGAAGCGGCGGGGTCAGAGTGTTAAAGTACTTTGGCCTGCGACCGGCACCTAGAGCGGGGCCAAGGACTGAAGTCACCGTCTACCGCTAGCGCAGGGTCTCATCCTGCGCCAAGTAATGCGTGGTAGTAGACACAGTGGGGCTAGCATTCCTATGATGAAGGAGGGACCGCAAGGCACTGGTGTGAGTCTCTGATTCCAGCAGCTGCAGTGTTGCATGTTGTTGCATCATTGCGGCAAGCTGTCGATAAATGGCGGCCATGGGATAGGAGGAACCGGCAACAAAGCCTATGGACTGCTATTGCTGCTGTTGTTACTGCTACTGCTTTGGCTACTATTGCTGATGCTGCTACTGCTGCTGCTACTACTACAGCTACTCTTGCAAAGGCAGCTACTGCTGCTAATGTTGCTACTGGCGCTATTGAGCTATTGCGTGCTGCAACGGTTGTTGTGGCTGCTGAAACGGCTGTGGTCATGGCAGCAGCCGCTACAGAACCGCCTGTGGGGTGGGGGACTTTTTGGTGTTTCCATTTCTTTCCTTTCGTTTGTCAAATCAAGCTCGCTGCTCGCTGTGAGCCACGAGCTATGAGGAATGAGCTCGTTCCTTGCTACAGCCTGCAAGCAGCAAGCTCGTTGCTCGTTGCGAGCAGTTGCAATTGCAACTTCTGCTGGCTGTTGCTACACCTGCTGCTACTGGTTGTTGCTAGCTACTGCTTGCTACTACTGATATTGTAGCTGGCTACCATTGTTGTATGCTACTGCTCACTGCTGCTGTTGTTGCAGCCGACTGCTATTGATGCTCGTTGCTGCTGGGTACTACTACTGTTGCGAGCTGCTGCTTGCTATTGCGGACTGCTATTGTCACGAGCTGCTGCTACTACCGACTGCTACTACTCTGCACAACTATTGCTGGCTGGTGCTGCCACTGCTCGCCGTAAACGCAGGCTGTTGTTGTTGCTGCAAGCTGCTACTGCTGCTTGTAGCTACAGCCAGTTACGCCACCTAGTTGAAATCGCCACGTGCGTCGTTGCCAGCAGGTGCATGACATGGCCTGCCGCTCACCTCCTTGCGTCACACGTGGGGGCTAGTGCTGCCAGAAAAATCCGGCAGCATTTCCCCTGACCCAGTGGGCGTGGGGAAAACTTGACTCCGCCACCAGGCGGGTCAATGCTGCGGGGAAAATTCTGGTATCATTCCCCCTGCACTGGTGCCTATGGGGGTCCGCCGGCGTGATAGGGAACCTGTACGCTAGTTGTCTACTGCTCCTACTGTGCTCAGGCTGTGATGCCATGCTGGAAACTATACTAAAGCGCAGGTTGGGTCTATAGCGTCGTTGATGCAGTGTGCCTGCTTCCATGCTCGTAACTTAGTTTGCAACCCCCTCAGTTTGCCATTCTACATTCCAAGTCTGAGTTCTTCGGGTTTGTTACTTAGAGATGCGCGCGCCAGTGTTAGCGCCAGAAAGCAGCTAAAAACTGGAAGTGACCGATTAAGAATGAAGAATGAATGACAATGGGTAGCCCCTCCAAGTTCTAGCTCCCCCCTAACTCTGTAGAGCTTGTTACTCATCTAACCAGCCAATCAGAAAATAGAGCTATTTTCTGGCAGGCATGGTTTTCTCGGTGAGCCGTGCCAGATAGACAACAACCCAATCCCGGGCGTCATCTATTTTGCCTGAAAACTAGACCATACCATTATACCAACGCTGCAAATGCAAATGTATGGTTAGAAACAGCTAGAAAAATAGCATCAAGGAGTTCCGGTTGACCAAACCCAAGCAGCACCCATAACAGTCCCTCGTGACAACAGTGCCACGCTAACATGAGACTTGGACCCTAAGCAGAGCGTGACGCTGGAGATGCAATGGTTCATTCAGATCCAACTCTGGACGCATGCAGACACCATCTATAGTGGCAGTGACCGCCGGCAGTCTGACCGCAAAGGAGGCCTGTCGATGGAGTTGAGCACATCGCCACAGGGAGGAGGCTCCAGCAAATACTGTGTAGGCCTCGACGTGTGTCCGCTCCAACGGATGATACTTCAGCAGCATTGAGGCTCGTCGTCAGTCATTTGCACACCGATGTACACAAGCCGGGAGGACACAATAAAGCACAATGAGAGTGTCAATGTGTCGAATAGCAACGGTCTAGAAAACGGGTCTTGACATGGGAGGCCGCCAACCGCTCTTGGTATTGCAACCAAGATAACATATCACCCTCAAACGAGGGATCCACACTTTAGGTTCGTTTGGTTTGCAACCTCACGAAGTCCGCATGTTGGTCTTTAGTGTCTACCTTTGGTTGGACACTCTATGAGGAGTCTCAAAGGCAAGAACTGTAAATGGATGCATGCAAGGTACAGGCGTTTATACTTGCAAAGCTTTGCTAAAGCTTCCGCTTGTACTGGCTCCACCGGAGCCAACATCAACCTACAGTCCTACTTGGCGCGTCCTTAGACCGCCAAGTGTCATCCTCAAGGCAGGCTCTAGTACGTTTCCTAGAAGATTCCTGTCCCTGTTTGGGGCACAAAGAAAACTCCGACTGTTGCGGGGTTTGAACCCATTGCACTGCATTGCTGACCCATCTGAGAATAAACCAAGGGAACGTACTCCATAGAGGAGTGCATGCCTTGTCTGTATATGTAGCTAGCTAGCTAGGCAGTGGACAAGGTGCATACTATTTCAACAGAGAGATGGGAAAAACCAACAAAGTGGTGCATGGAAAGCTTCCCGCCAGACCTGTTGGACAACAAAGTTGGAGTAACATTCCCGCGGTCGACATTCAACGCTGAAACTTCACCACCGTCTGTGAGGAAACACGACAAACCCTCGCAGAGACACAAGCAACGATGAAGCATGTAGTTCACCGATATCTAGGAGACAACATTTCTAACGCTAGCGACAAAATCCTTACCTTGGCAAACATCCAGCCCCGCCGATTGGATTGTTCAAAGCTCAAATCCCGATGGTTGGGACCGTTTGATACTGAGCACATGCAAACCATTGTGGTTGTGAGAATCAAAATCCCTCAAACTATGCAAGTTAATCCGGTGTTCCATGTCAACAAGCTCAAGCACTACGGAGTGAGAAGATGCGTGGAAGCTTCCTAGCAACACAGCCATTGACTAGGCGTCAGTGCCTGGTCAAATGATAACGATAGTCACATGTTGTGTACAAAACGGCAAGATTATGGCTAGGAGACACAAGGCAACGTGCCGTAATGGTTCAATAGCATTTGCAGAGAGAGTTGACAAATGACAAGTCCATGGCATAAGTACCTGCCGCGGCGCACGGCGGGTGTCGCACGCGGTAGTGCAAGGTTTGTCCTAAAACCGGCCCAAAACTGTAACTATGCATAGACATGTTAGAACGCTACGCCGTCTGAACCTACATGTGCAGAATCACAAGCCAGACAATACGACAGGTCACATGCATGCATCCAGTATCAAACGGTGGAAACACAATGCAAAAACATGCAAATTGGGCCCACGGCCAGTCCACCGATAAACTCCTGCTTGATGCAGAAAAACTGCAGGAGGTCTCGGGTAGTGTCCAAAGCTCTGGAATGCTCGTCTGTCAAATGACGCACCGATACCGCCAGAGTCCGCATCAGGGATCTGCACAAGTATGAACACAGCCGAGTGGTCATTGTAAACTATACAGGTCGACAAGAATGTCACAAAACAAAATACTCCCCCATGACCCGATGGTACACATGTCCATACACGTGCAGCACCGAGATGAGTACAATGAGTGCAACGACTGATGTGAAACACACACAAACACACCCCACACTCAACCACCCTCGGCCAAGGGGCGAAGCCCAGTAGAACGAATTGCCACCAGGAACTTTCCGCGTGCTAGTGCCTTCGTCAAGAATTCAGCACGCTGCATGTTAGTACCAACCCATATGACGGAGATCACATGTTGCTCCAGTAGATCACGCACAAAGTGATGCTCAACTGCAATGTGCCTTGTCTGAGCATGAAAGACATCAGAGTTCTCCGCATTGGCAAGAGCACTTTGGTTGTCGCAACGAAGCACAATGGCAGATACTGACTAACCCAGCTCAAGGAACAAGTGCTACAGCCATACCGCCTCAACAGCCCCTGCACCCAGAGCAACATACTCTGCCGCCGATGAGCTACATGCAATGCAGCCCTACTTCTTGTTGCACTAGGACGTCACGGTAGAACCGGGCAAGAACACATAACCAGTGCAACTGCGTCCATCTGGGCTCCAAGCCCAGTTGTTGTCAGTGTAACCATCAAGGACAACCAAACACTACCGCCGAAAGCAGAGTCCGAGGTACGGTGTGGAGACCACGTACCGCACCACTTGCAAAGCCACGTGAAGGGCTCTAGCATGTGGAGCCTGCAAAAACTGGTCAAGGAGGTTGACGACAAAGGCGATGTCAGGACGTGTGGTAGTGGCAAAGTACACTAGAGATCCGATGAGACGGAGGTACAAGGTCACATCCATTGTCTCTCCCAGCTGTGCGAGATCATCCACCTTCGGGGCATCCTGCCCGTCAAACGTGAGAGGTGTGGAAGCCGTGGGCACTGCGCCGAGAAGGTCGGTGAAGCGCTCCCCCACAACACGTGTGTATTTGGCTTGACGTAGTAGTAGCGTCTGACGTCTGCGATCTCACACAATCTCCATGCCAAGAAACACCGCTGAAGGACCAAGGTCCTTCATCCTGTAGGTAATCTGGAGGACAGGCTTGGCCTCCTTCATGGCCTCCAGTGAAAGAAACTCAATTAGAAGGTTTTCAACATACACCAAGATGGCGGTGAACCGCTCAGGCGTCCGTCGGATAAAGACAAAGGGATCTGCCCCGCTCAGTACATATCGCGCACCAGTCAGGGTGCCAGTGATTTCCTGGTGCCAACACGGAGGAGACTGCTTGAGGTCATACAAGGACTTGCGCAAGCGGCAGACCATGTCACTGTCCTCAAAGCCACATGGCTGAGCCACCTAAATCTCCTCATCCACAGAGCCATGGAGGAACACATTGTTCACATCCATCTAGTGCTGGTCCTAGTCATGATGAGCCACTACACCGAACAGAGCTCGAGTTGAGGTCATGCGGTAGACAGGGGGCAAAGGTGTCAGTGTAATCAATGCCCTCGATTTGAGAGTACCCCTTGACAACCCCGTGAGCCTTGTGGTGTTCCAATGAGCCATTCGGATTCACTGTCTTGCAAAAGACCCACTTCACTTGAATAGCCTTCCTCCCAGGTGGAAGATCGACTAGCTCGTAAACTCCGTGCTCTCGGATGGCGCAAAGCTCATCCTCGCAGGCAACACGCCAGGCTTCAGTATCCCGTGATGAGAGAGCTTCCCTTAGTGTCTCCGGGTTAGGCGCCATAGAAGGAGAGCGATGATCGTTGGGTCATCAAGAGCCAGAGACCGCGAAGTGGAGGGAGCTCAAACGGACACATCAGCCTGGTGAGAGGTGCTTGCAGGCGTAGACTCCCCCTTCCGTCGAGGAACCTCGCATGTAGGAACATGCGTGACGAACAGCCACGTGATCAATGTTAGGTCACGGTAGGTGAGGGACTCAGAGAAGAGTGTGTCACGTGACTCAACAATGCGACGATGAGCACGACCCCAAAAACGCCAGGCCTTCGACCGAGGGGAGATGCCTACAAAGGCACACAAGCGACCCCCCGGTGAGATCTTGGACCCCTGCTCGTCCTCGGTGTACCACACAAAAGCATAGTTCATACAATGTGAACCATAGTTCATACAATGTGAAGTGGTCTGGAAGGGGACCGTGTGGGAGCCGGTTCCAGACCCAAGTCATGTAGGCGAATCCTTCAAAAGCAAAGGACTCCGGGAGACCGCACTCAGATCGCATAGCGCGAACCGCATCCTCCATGGTGCGATTCCAGCTCTCAGAAACACCGTTCTGCTAAGGAGTAGCAGGAGGGGAGACCTTGTGAAAAATCCTGTGCTCGGCGAAGAGGCTGTCCATCTTGTCAAGAAACTCGCCGCCATGATCCGAACAGAAGGTATGCAGTGTGTGGCAGAACTGAAGCTCAACCATCACTAGCCACAGGCAAACCATGAGCGCGGCTCATTCTTTTGGTGTAGGCTGTAGACCCAACGCATCCGATGGACGTCATCAGTCACGATCAGGATGTATCGACCCCGATTGGGCACAGACTCGACAGGTAGAGGACCAAGAAGGTTCGAATGGACTAACTTAAGAGGACGAAGCACGCGAGAACGCGAGTCAGGGTAGGTGAAACGATGCATCTTACCCTGAGTATAGAAGAGATAGTCAGTCTTGGGCGACAGAAAGCAGTCGCGTCAAGACCAAGGGCACGATGTGTTCGAATGAGCTTTGTCACAGTGTCAAAGCCTACATGACAGGCGGTAATGAATCAATCGCTGGTGCTCAGGAGACAAAACGCTAGTGACAAAAACACGAGCCGAAGGAGAGGGGGAGCAAGGAGAAGAATTTTGAGAGACACGATACAGGTCATCCACAACACATGCACGAAGAACAATGCTACAAGTGTCAGTAGTAGTCACAGTCGCGAAGCCTGCAGTGTGCTCCACAGAGAGTCCCATCAATGAGCAGTCACGTACAGAATGCAAACTAAGCTCAAGGTCAGGCACAAACAGCACCTTGAAAAAGATACAGGGGGCCAGACGGACAATCAAAACACATGACCCCAACACCCTCGACTGGCAAGGACTGACCAGAGCCTGTGCAAACGGAGCGATCAGACGTAACAGGGCCGAGAACAATGAAGTCACTACGAGAACAGGTCATGTGATGAGTGGCACCAGAATCGATGATCCAAGTACCACAAAAATCATGACTAGAGGACGTCACTGTTCAACGAGCAATGGAACACTCTGCCTCAGACGGACGCTGGGCAGCACGTGGGGAGGAACGATGAAGGGCACAAAGGTGACACTCATGAATCCAATCGTTACAGTCAGACCCATCGTCATCACATGCCGAATGTGCCCCCCCACACGAGTCATCCCAAGCCACAAGAACAGACGGACAGACAGTCTGTGAACCACCCGGCTGTGAAAACACACTCGCACCTCCCAGAAAGCAAAGTGCCAGGAGGTGTCAGAGCTTGGCGATGATACGGTCACGTGGGTCTGGGTCGCCACTTCTCTCCAATGGTGAAGCATGAACTACTGCAGTAGTGGTCGCCGAGCGCCCAGGGAATGAGCTGCTCGACATAGAACGTAGTGCGTGCGCAACCTGGAGCCCACGAGTAATCCACACCTAGCTAAGCGGCTACTGGCATTTGGTGTAGCGATGAGTGCCTCCACAGTTGTAGTAGTGAACAGAGTGTCCACTTCTACTACCCGATGACGGCTCCTGCTATCACTACTGCTAGCCTGAGCCGCGCCTCCGTCGCCCCTTCTTCCCTTGTGCTTCTGCCGCAATACCCTCTGTCTGAGTCGGTGTAATCGGGGTGGAAGGGGAAGAGGAGGATGTGGCAGAGGATGGAGAAGGAGACTGTAGGAGGGACATCGGTGGTGATGCGTCGACTGCTATAGCAAGGGGAGCCTCCTAATGAGCCACGACTACCTCACGTGCGGAAGTCACCTGGAGGAAAAGCTGGCGCGCCCAGGGAAGAAGCTGGAATGAGGCCAAAAAAGGCTCGAGCGCGGCGTTGCTGTACCTCGTGAAAACTTCTATGTGCTCAAGGCAAGCTCCGAGCATGATCGTGCGGAGCACCCACAGCTGTGTTCCTCCTACGGTCCGAAGGCGCATGTAGATGTGCATGGCGCGTCGCCAGTAGTCGGATGCAGGCTTGGCAGGCCCCTGACAAACGGACTGAAAGGTACGAATGTGAGCTGTATGCGTGGCGTGCATCTCTACAGCAAGCAGGGATAATGCCAGGTCCCAGTCCCCGCGTGGATCAGCGCCGGTGCCTGTGCCGGCCTCGGCAAGGAACGAGCAGAAGTCGATGACAGTCTCGCGCGGCATGGCGTACAGAAGTCCGAACATCGCCCTAACCTCTATCATCACTTGTGCTTGGTCCGTAGTCTGATACGGACTATGGTAGTAGGGCCACACTCTCTGTCAAGTGGCCCAAACCTGGAAAAGGATCTCCCAGCAGTCAAAACTGTCCTCGCTGACATACCGTGGGGGCGGTGTCTCTAAGTCCTTGGGTTGCCACTCCGTAGGGAGAGCAACCTCAGGCTGAGAAGGACGAGGGATGGGGAAGACATCGGGAAGAGGAAAATCGCTGGGGTGGAGGTCAGGCCACGATCGAATCTCAGGAAAACGAGATGTGTGTGGGGGTCAAGAGCTCATCTGGAGCTGGCGGAGAGGCTCCTGAAGCACACGCATCTCACGCTTGGTGGAGTCGGCCTCCATGCCTGGCATATCTGGATCCTCACCCCAAGGATCAAGAGGTGGCGGGCCGTACCCAGCTCCTGTCTCTGGTACTGGAGCTGACTATTGTGTAGAGGGTGCGACATTGGCAGCTCCCTTGGAGGTGTGCCGTGGGGCCGTGGACTGACCCCAAAGAAGCTCATTGAGTGTACGGGTGGCGTCAATCTGCTCCCGCTGTAGGCGACGCATCTGGTTCTGCAGGCTCCACAGGTCCTCAATACCCTGCGAGCGTGGGCTCATGACCCCTGAAGAAGAAGAAGAGGGATCTAGTATCCTCTTTCCCTTATCACCGGACGGAGCCATGTCACCGCTCATTGTGGGCCGAGAGCTCAACATGGTCGGGTTGCGGTAACGTTAGCGTTTCTTGAGGAGTTGAAATGCTTGCAACTTTTGACTTTCCGACCAAAACTGCTGACTTCAGCAAGTGGTTGCTAACGTCAGCATGACCTGATGACGTCAGCAAGAAAAATGCTGATGTGAGCTCCTGTAGCAAGTCTCGCTCCACGTGGCTCGGGCGTGGTCCCCTGGGCTGTGGGTGGGAAAACGGAATGACTTGAGGGTCGGAGACCCTCAAGTACCGCGGTTTTGGCCCAGTCGGCCAAGCTTTCCGCCAGTACCATTGCACTGGTATCAAAGCGTCAGGGTTCGAATCCCAAGTGTTGACGCTGAGGACAGCTCATTCCTAGGTGGGAGGGATGTAGCGAGTCTCGCTCCACGTGGCTCGGGCGTGGTCCCCTAGGCTATGGGCGGGAAAACGGAATGACTTGAGGGTCGGAGACCCTCAAGTACCGCGGTTTTGGCCCAGTCGGCCAAGCTTTCCGCCAGTACCGTTGCAGCTCCCCTCCCTTTTTTTTGACAACCTTCACGGTTGTTTCCCGCTGCGCAGGGGCAGCTGCTTCGCAAACGGAAGCTGTGCGGAAGCTCCGCACCAGCTTCCGCTCGGCTACTACTATTGCTGCGTTGACAGTCAGCAGTAGCCGTACAACTGCTTGTGCAGCTGTGGCAACAGCTACACATAGCTGTTGTGCTATAGCGTAGCTGCGTTTTGCTGCTGCAATTGCTGCGCGTAGTGGCTACTACGCGCTGCTACCACCACGCGCTGCTGTTGTGCTGCTGCTGCTATTACTGCTGTTGCTATTGCATGCTGATGCTACTACTGCTCAATGTTGTTGCTGTTGCACGCGGCTGCTGCCCGCCGTTGACGCTGCCCCTACGCTACGCTGATGCGTGGTGCTCCTATTGCATGCCTTTGCTATCGTATGTTGCTTCTGCCGCGGGCTGCTACTGCTACTGCCCGTTGCCGCATGCCGCAACTAAGGCCTGCTGCAGCCGCTCCTGGCGCCAATGCCAGTAGCTCCTAGCGGATGCCGCCTGCTGCAGCTGTCACCTGCTGCTGCTAGCGGCCGCAACTCATGCACTCTCACGTGGGTGACATCGCCAGCATTCAGGTGTCGTCGACAGGTCCCTGTGGATCGGCAACAGCGGTGACGCTCACTGCTACTGATCTGCTGCGTCTCTACTGTGCAGCTCGACGAGAAGTGTCTCACCGCTATGATGCCATGAGAAGATGCGTGGAAGCTTCCTAGCGACACAGTCGCCGACTAGGCATCAGTTCCTGGTCAAACGGTGACGATAGTCACAGGTCATGCACACAACGGCAAGGGTATGGCTAGGAGACACATGGCAAAGTGTCATAATGATTCAATAGCAAATGCAGAGAGAGATTACTAATGACAAGTCAATGGCATTAGTACATGCCGCGGCGCACAGGGGGTGTCGTACGAGGCAGTGCAAGATGTGTCCTAAAACTGGCCTAAAACCACTGTTTTGGCCGTAACAACTGCGCAGACATGTTAGAACGCTACGTCGTCTGAACCTAGACGTGCGGAATTACAAGCCAAACACTAGAACTGGTCACATGCATCCATTCGGCACCAAACGGTGGACACACACTGCAAAAGCATGCAAATGGAGCCCATGGCGAGTCCAGTGATAAACTCTTGCATGCTGCAGAAAAACTGCAAGAGGTTCCGGGTAGCGTCTAGAGCTTTGGAACCGTCGTCAGTCAGCTCCAAGCTCGTAGTCTGCCACCAAATGATGCACCGGTACCACCAGAGTCCGCATCAGGGATCTGCACGACTATGGACACGGCCGAGTGGTCATAGTAAACTGTATACGTCAACATGAACGTCACAAATCACAACACGGAGTCCCCAGAGACAACTTCCCTAGCAGAGATGTCCCTCCTCCGCCTACCAATCAAGTGGAGAAAGACACGGAGTACGTGATCGAAGACATCCTCCGTCATCGAGAACGAGGCAAGATGATAGAATATCTCGTCAAGTGGCACGGGTACGACGCCGCGCACAACAACTAGGAACCCTACGACAACCTTCGAGATGTCGATCATCTCATCGACGGCTACTACTGACGTTATTGAGCCACATGTGTACGGGCGCCGGGACGTCATGGCTAAATTGGGGGGGGGGGAGTGTTATGTACCAAATGTACACAAGTCCCTCATCCTCTTGAGTGGGTTTTTCTGTATCTACACAAACAACCCATTCCGTCACGAAGAGTGTGATATTCACTCTTATGGTCGATTGCAAACTAGCCAACTACCCCGCCGTCAGTGGATATTCTGGAACCTTCTCGCATCGTTGACCATTTCCGCGAACCAACGACCTTTCTGTCGACATCTCAACACATCATGACGAATGTGGATTTATAACGATGCATCTCGCATCTTCTCCGTCGATTGTGGAAGACTCCTGACCTCTCGACAGACCTTCTTGAATCTGACCACTCACGACACAACTCCGCACGCGTTGCTCGACAATTGACCCACGGAGATTGCCGGCCGACGTCCGTCGGTCGTCAACTCCCCCCTCCCCCCGCCCCTCGAAACTATTGCGGTAGTCGCGGTAGCTTCGTCAACTCCCCTCCCCCCCCCCCCCCCCCCCCCCCNAGGCCCTCGCAATTGAGGGCCGGGCGGCCGGTGGGCTGCCGGGAGGCGGGGGTGAGTGTGGTGGGGGGGTGGGGGGGGGAGGGGGGGGGACTTCGCCGGGGATTCCGGCGGACACCCGTCCGCCGGAATCCCCCCTCCATGAATGGGGACTCGAAAATCCATGTTTGTTTTATTTTACATTTTTCTCAACTTTATACCCGCGTTTGATGTACAAACAAATGAAAAACCCACCCCCTAATTACACCTGGAGTTTTAGGGTTTATTTTTGCGCGGGCACCTGCTGGGCTCCGCGGTAGCGGGGCCCAGCAGGTCCCCCTTTTAACTCATGGGGAGTCTCGGACCCCCCAAGAAAACTTCTTACAAACCACTTACGAAAAATCACAAACCCTTTTACTAACGAGTTTGTGATCATTGGGTCAAAAAATGTGACGTCAGCATGTCGACGCCGCATCCATGCGACATCGACATGCTCTCTTTTGACAAACGAGAGGGGTATATTGTTCATTTTTTACGCCTGCAAACTCGCGTCCGTGTCGAAGGGGCGAATCAGGCTTATTGTTCCGACGGAGGGGCAGATCAGGCTTATTGTTCCGAGCGAGGGGGGAATCAAGCTTATTGTTCCGAACTATGGGTATATGGTCATTCCGTCCAATTATAAATTTCTGAATTTTCCCAAATCCTGAATCGTGTTTTTCCTGGCAACTTCTACCTTTTCACCATCTTTGATCCGTTCGGCGTCACTGTCACCATCTACGCTCCGTTCGGCATAACGTGAAACAGGGGGGACATGAACTGGATGCAAGTAATGAGGGTAACGAGACTGCGAGTGGCGGAATTGGGGCGACTTGGGACTTACGCCGACGTAAGAGTCGGACCTGTGATCGCTTGGTTCGCCATAGCGATCATCCATGGGCGTGCATTCGGACGTATCGGAACTCGTACGACTAGTTGAGATTTGGCCCTCCGCCCTCTTTCCCTGCAGGGCGACTGGTTCATCTGCGGAATAAGGCGGGTGGACGAACCCTTACGACGTGCAAAAGGTCCGTAGAGGCACTCGCTTCTTGGCCCGGGGAAAAGAAGAAAGGGAAATCCTCGGCACAAGTCCAGTGAGAAGCAGCAGAAGGTTTTCTTTGTGTGCGTGCAGATTTCCCGCTCGACATCCCCTCTGTTTGAAGACTCGTCAGATCAGAAAGGGTCGCCATGCCGCTCGCACAGCAGCACCAGCAGCGGCAGCAGCGGGAGGCTGAGGACGGGAGGGAGGACGGGTTCTGCTACGAGCTGTGCATGCGCAACGCCTACCTCCAGCAGCAGGGCGGCGTCAAACTGCCCAAGTTCAAAAAGACCGGCACCACCATCGCTGGCGCTGTGTTCAAGGTACGTCCATGACCCCCCCCCCCCCCCCCGAGGCCTTTTGAAAAGTTCATACGATGTTCTTGCTAGTAGCCGTAGGCCGGCAGCGATTTGTCCAAGTTCAGGAAGACTGACACCGGCTTAGCTGTTTCTGTGTTTCAAGCCACGTCACACTGACGTCCTCGCGCGTCAGCATTCAGAGTTGCCAAGAAAATTGGCCAAGGAACGTTGGGGTTGAGTTTGTTTTGTGGTACCATGGTGTTGCCATTGCCACCACCACCATTGCTGCTGCTGCTGCGGCTACAGCCACCAGCCGCCACTGTTGCTGCTGACGCTGATGCTGCTGCTCTTGCTGGCGATGCTGCTGCTCTTGCTGGCGCTGCCGCTGCTGCTGCCGCCACCGCCGTTGCTGCTGCCGCCACCGCCGTTGCTGCTGCTATTACTGCTGCACCTGCAGAAGCCTCTGATTTCAGCACTGGACATGGATAGTGGCAGAGAGGCAAAAGAGCTCCTTATGCTGCGCCGGCCGTGTGTGTGGAAGTGTCAGTCAGCGATCTGTCTGCATCATTGATAAACGAAAACACTCGAGCAACTCACACCGATGGTGTACGGCCGGCAGCCTGCAGGCAAGGACTGCGCATTTTCTCAGAGCTTTGCAATCAATTGGTTCCTGGTGCTCCTCTTCATCTTCTTTTCAACTTTGAGAAAGGATCAAGTGGTGTTGCATGCTGCTGAAGAGAGAAAACGTTTCAACATGGCTTCCTTTCCCATCCGTGAACCTTGTCCTCCACTTGTCCTGCCTCCTCACTATCATCGTCGTCGGCATCGTCGTTGTCGTCGTCGTCGCCGTCGTCGTCGTCGTCGTCGTCGTCGTCGTCGTCGTCGTCGTCGTCGTCGTCATCGTCATCGTCGTCGTAGCCATAGTCGTCATCGTCGTCATCGTCGTCATCGTCGTCATCGTCGTCATCGTCGTCATCATCGTCATCGTCGTCATCGTCATTGTCTTCGTAGTCGTTGTCGTAGTCGTCGTCGTCATCGTCGTCGTTGTCGTCGTCGTCGTCGTCGTCGTCGTCGTCGTCGTCGTCATTGTTCTCGTTGTCACCGCCAGAGATGTTGTAAGGTGTGCCTTATTGACCAATAAGGCGTTTAATACGTCAGTACTTAAGGCGCGCCTTAAGTGTACGCTAAACAAGAAAAAAGAAGTTTTTTTTTTGAGAAGTGCGGACTGTAGCGCGTTCCTAGGCGACTCGCAGGGACATGTCCTTCCAGTCAGGATTTTTTTTTTTCTGCAGTAGAGGTAAGCGTAAAAGTGACGTGAAAGGAGAGAACTTGACATCCAGCCGTACATCTTGTGAAAACTACAGGCCGGCTAACAGTTGGACTGCTGGCCGGCCGGTGTTGCGCGGTCTGTTGTCCACGGCTGGAGTGGACAGGGGAACGCGCGACGTCGTTCTCGGCATCATTACTTTGGTTCTTTTTGTCTTTTTTTTGGTCTTACCCAGTTCGTGGTTTTGTTTTGAGCAATATGCCAACTTGAACCTGGACTTGGGGCTTGTATGCTCCATACAAAATTGTAAGATTTTTTTCTGGAACGATACGTGTCACACTGTGACACGTATCGTTCAACTTCACTGTGACAGTCACAGTGAAGTTGCCTCCCCTGATGCTCCACATTTTTTTCCGGATTTTTTTCGGCACTTTACCTAGGTGTTGTAAGGCGCGCCTTAATGGCCAATAAGGCGCGCCTTAATACTTAAGGCGCGCCTTAAGTATTAATACTTAATAGGGTGGGCAAAAATATTGTATCGAGTCGATGTTTATATCGATATCGAACTTCGATATCGATATTGATATCGATATCGATATCGAGCTCGATATCGATACGATATCGATATCGAGCCCCTGGGGGGGGGGGGGGGGGGGGGGGGGNTTTTTTTTTTCTTCATTATGACCTGGAAGGCTCATTTCTTGCCATTCCACAACACAACTTCACTTCTCAAAGCAATTTTCGCGCTAAGTCTGCAACGATGTCCTCCCCTCGTCGTCCAAGGCCTACACCAAGCCCTCTCATGCTCTACCCATGGGTGGCCAACGCCGTCAAGGGACGGCGATCTACAAGGGTGCGCAAGGAGCACCACCCCAAGGCAAAGGTGGTGGACACCACACCACCTACCTCCACCTTCACCCATGTGTCTTCTACCTCCACCCTCATGCATAGTCCTCCACGCACCGTCATTGAACCGGGGTGGTCCAAACCCAAGGGCGCACGGCCCCCACGACGTGAGCGGACCCCACCTCTCCCCACGACGAACTTCTACGACGTGCTAGCTACGCCTATGGTGGAGGCTGCAGCTGCACAGTGCGCGCCGCCGTCCATCCCCGAGCGCCGTGCATCTCCCCCACCCAAGCGCGCACGCCGCTCATCCCCCTCCTCGTCCTCATTGTCA
>SZWC01000804.1:223958-235348 GCA_023375785.1 Penium margaritaceum
TCCTCCACCTCCTCCTCCTCCTCGTCCTCGTCCTCGTCCTCTTCCTCTTCTTTTTCTTGTTCTTGTTCTTGTTTTTTTTTTCCTTTTTTTTTTGCTTTTCCCAGGCATTGGGCACAGCAATGGCACCATGGACCCATGACAGATGACGTTGTCCACGTAGCACCCATGGGCTGGCTCAGTGGTTCTCACGTGGCGGGATATGAGACCAGGGCAAGTGACAAGGTTCAGCAACCTCTGTTGAGGGAAAACGTGCAACATGGGCGGGGGACAGCTCGTTGCATGGAATTCCGGTTCCCTCCACTGCGCCATGATTGCATTTACGGCTCGTGGACCAATGCGCGCCGTGATCCCCATCCAGTGCAGGATCCAGAGCCTTGGGCCCTCGTCATGAGCTTCTGCTGCGGCCAAGAGGCGATTGACGCAATGCAACGTGTGCTCGTCCAGCACTTGCAACTGGGACCCATGCACGAGTCGCCGTATGCGCCCTGCCTCGATGGACATGCTCGTCCACATGAGATCGACGAAGCCGTCAGTCGCCAGGTCCTTGAGCCGTTCAGCAATGTTCGGCTGCCCTTGCTCCTCATCCGGCCTCATGTCCAACACCTGGCAGTCGTGCAAAGCCCCAAGGATACCGAAATGCTTAGTCACCGGCGTGATGGGCGGATAGACGAGATGCCACAGAGTCGGCTTGTCCGAGCTCCCGGCTTCCAGTTCCGCGTGCCTGATGTATGCAGCCAGTGCCGGCACTCTGCCGTAGCAGCCCATCACTTGGGCCACGTCAGGGGCAGCGGAAGCCTCATCAATGGTTGCGCATTGAGCTGGGCACCAGACCAAACGTAAGGTCCTCAGCAGTGCCAATTCCCTCCTCATTGCGCCTATGCCGGTTGCATTGGGCCGCACTCCAAGCATCACTGGCCCGTCCTGCATCTGGCATGGGATGCCGACCATGGCATTCGTCCTGCACATGGGCCAAAACGACTCATCATTGCCAATGTCTGCGCATTCCGGCTCGCACATCTGCAGTCGGGGCCCAACGCAGCTTGATGCGTGACTTCTGACCACGGCCAACCGGTTCGTCATCACTGATTCCAAGCACGGCGGCACGCCTCTGCCCACACGCCATGGAACGTTCTCCCCGATCAGTCCACCTTGCACGCGGCCCGTACGTAGGTCCTGGACATCTCGCATGTCCTGCCGTTCCTCTTGGTCCCCGAGCTCTGTGCTCGGTCCGGTGTCATGCTGGGAGCCTGGGTGCACGGTTGGGGCCAGATGGCACGTTTCCTCGCCTTCGAATGCAGGTTCCATGGCTCGTGCAAAAGTGCGGGGCTCAACATATTACAACCGTTCTCCTCATTCGTGATCTCATCGGCACGTTTTCAATGGAACTGAGCATCGCTTCATTCCCTCTCGGCAAGCAGCAGGGCCATGCCGACATTGGACCCAGAGTCACAGGCGATACGAAGCAGCCGCTCCGTGTTGGGCAATCCGCAACTGGCCAACAAGCTGTCTGTAGCTCCCTTGAGTCTGCTGAGGAACCAGTAGAGGGAGACCCGCATTTGAGACCGCTTGAATAGATCCGCCCTAGCTGTGACTTTCTCGTCCACGTCATTGACGAATTGGACGCAGGGCATCCCGTGCACTCTCAATTCGATGCACAACTGCTCGTTGCCACTGAATTGCTCCACGCAATAATTGAAGGCCGAAGCCGCATCCAATGCCACTTGCCTCTCACTGAGACCTTCACGTCATATGGATTGGGCAATGGGAGTGAGGAACGTTTGAGCCGCAATTGGCCTGTCACGCCTCACTGACGCCAGGCCCTTGGCAAACCATTTGGCATGCGTCATCGACTCGGACACATCCAGGGCGGAGTCAAAGTGCTCGGGCGTGATCTCATACCCGCAGTAAGCCTTCTTGCTCACACAGATCATCGTGGCGAAGAATCTCTCCGCCTCCAGTTTCACGCCTACGAGCTTCGTCGTACCCATGACGTGCCTCACGAGTTCATTGAACCTGGTCACCTTGTCGCGCAGGATCATGGACCTGGAGCCGTCTGCATGAGTGAAGAAAACGGAATCCGTGTCCCCATAGACGACCTTGAGCCCGTACGCAGTGGCCAGGCCCACGATCACGGATAAAAGCCATCTGTCGGGTGCCGTGACAGCAGAGGCGCAAGTGCGCGATGAGAAGGAGGATTCAGAGGCCCCGAGTTCGCCGTACAAGCTCAGGACAGCGATCTTGAAGGCCCAACCTGCACTGATCTTCATGTCGACTTGACTCCGCAACATGTTCAATCCGCTTATGCACTCAGTGAGGACGCCGGGCTCAGTGGCATCAAAGCCTATTCATTGCCCATTCACCAGCATCGAACAATGGTCATCAGCCCAATCCACCGCCGTCTCACTTGCAAGGGCCTCTTGCGCAAGGATCAGATCGAGCTCAGTTTCCAGTAACACATTGAGACCCGTCATCAATGTCGGATACATGGAGTTGACATCGTAGACACAGACGCACGTGTGCAATCCCCTCATGGGCTCAATGACCTGTGCGCCTTCATAGTCCGACAGCAATGGTTCCCTTGCATCAGGCGTCCAATCAATGACCTTGTCGATGGACAGGGCATGGGTCGACACGAGCAGGGAGGACATACTGCCACTGACGAATCGGGCCGCATCAATGACTGGGGCTTTTATTGCCCCTACGATTGAGCACACTTGCTCTATGCACCAAGATCTGATGGCCACTTCAACATGTAGCCATGTATCATGTCCATTGTACTCCAGCACTGCCGAGATGTCCTCATTGTCCCTGGTCTCCGTGCTGATGGGCGGTGCAGAGATCTTGTCGGGCAGACCAAAGTGCCTTGCCAGTGCTGCCAGTGAGACGCCATTGTAATCGCGCCTGTGTAGCTTGTCGAGGAAGTGGTACGAGTCCACGATGCTTGTGCCCCTCAGCAGCATGGTCATGCCCGTGTCCCTGGCACCAAGATTAAATTTGATGAACCTGTTGCGCAGGTGGGCAGGACTGTGACAGGCTAAGCGGGGCAGGTCGAAGCAAAAGCCATTGTGGATCACGAGAATGTCAGGGCAATCACGCTCAATGAGCTGCACGGCCCATGCCACGGCTTCGGCGGACCCCAACACGCGCGTGCAATTGACCTTCGTCCTATGCCTTCGGCTGATGGCATCCGCATGTCCCTTGACGTAACAGAATTGCCTTACGGATGAGGGCCCCACGTATGCAAGGCTGAAAATGGGTTTATCCACAAGTGGCCAATGATTCACTGAGCCAGGTAGCACGATTACTTCCATGTCCAAGCCTGCAATGGTGAGACCACGGGGCACGCCTAGCCCTGGTGCCAATCCAAGGCGAGGTGTGCAGAAGGCGCCAACACCTTGCAAGGCGGCAACACGTTGGACCGCTATTTCGCCACGAGTCCCAGGTAAGGCCCGACTTTCCTGCTCCCTGGCTCCGATGTCCTCTTGCGCAATACGACTTTGTCTGCAGCCAGGTCCACAGAGCTGGTCACCGCGTAATTGTGCCATGCAACTGCATCTCCACGCCTCAGTTTCAGCAGTACCTTGGGCTCACTTTCATCGACACTGCTTGAGCGGGTCCTTAATGGATACGTGCCAACCTTATCGGTTGTGCCAGCCCACGCGGGGGTCCAACCGGCATCAATGAGATAGGAGAGGGTTTCAATTGATTTGTCCGTTACCACCGCCATGGTCACAAGTAAGCGGGCCAACATGTTACCACTTCCACTCGCACAAGGCGTAGGTAATCACAATTCCTATGGACAAGGCCCACATGGCGCACCACATGCATTTGCGCCACAGATCGAGAGTGGGCAGAGGACTCCTGCGCCGTGTAGAAGCTGACAACTGGACGGGTTACGTGAAAGACTCATCGCTGGAGAGACCGTTATCCCTCGACAATGATGCAAGAGGGCGCACACTCAGTGCGGTCCTCATCAAACCGAGATTGGTCGCCCGTGTCGAGAACCAGGTCTATGTGGCATTGGAACTGCTGGGCCGATCGGTCCCACTGAGGAGCTCGGAGGGCACGAGATTCGTGGCAGACGTGCAGGGCATGGATAAGGTGACAGTGAACTTTGCTACAGCCGTGGAGCCCTATTACTCAGTGCTGGAGGACGCGACAGCCGTGGCTCGTCCCATACCTTGCACCTGTTGCATTGGCGACTGGCGCCTATTGGTGCAAGTGGACACGGGAGAAAATCAGTGAAGCGCGTGCTTCCGACGTGGCCAGTGAATCGTCCGAAGGGAATCCGTCCATGCCGGGCATTGTCGTCACGCCTTTGCCTGACGCCATGGTCTCGGACGTCCCCATGGATGGGGCTGAGTCAGTGCGCACCGATGCAAAGGACAGTGGCGCGGATGCGGAGTTCCTGGACAGCGAGCCGGGCGATTCGGACAATGAACATGCCGAGCCTGAGGGATGGCCGAGGGCAGAGGGCTGGCGTGCAAGTCTGCCATTGCTGACGTTTGAGGCCATAGGTCACTTGGTCCCCGGCATCAGAGCCAAGAGTGGCAGGATCCGTGGCCTCGTGATTGCACCTCTGCGCCTATCCGTGACGCCACGTGCGTGGCATAGCTCCCGGCTCTCCAGAGCTGAGATCGTACTTGGCCGCGTCATTTAGCCCGATGACATGAGGACCCTGCTGTGGACCATTGGAAACGCGCTATTGGACCCTGTGGACAGACCGAGGATCCTGTACATTTACGGCGGCACAGGGGGAGAGAGCAAGACGAGCACGATCAATGTGCTTGCCATGAATCTGCGTGGAGCTGTGGCCGTCATGTCTCGGGATTACCTCGGGTCATACCGCAGGGCCATGCCTGATGCTGAAAAATCGCGCTTGCGGGGCTGCAGGTTTGCGACGTTCAGCGAAACCAGTCTGCACAGAGGCCGACTCAACGAGGTGTTTGTCAAGCAGATCTGTGGCGGGGATCTCGTGAACGTTGGCACGGGCGATGCAAGTTTCAATCTGACTGTGCTTGCTGTCAGCAATGAACTCTGGTTCCCGTCCCCGTATCAGATGCAAAGTTGGTTAACGCGCAGTGTGATTGTGCTCAATCTGACTCGGTCGGCACTGAAGTTGTCCAAGATCATCAAGCACTTCAATGATGCCGATGCTTTAAATTTTGCCTCCACATGCATCTCTGCCCGCCTCTCAAGTGAAGCAGCACCAGTCTCTGCCCAACAAGCGTTGCTCATGATCTTCGGCAAACGTGCTGGGTTGCGACGAGGGGAATCCACTTCTGCCACGATGCGCCGTGGGTCGAAGCCAGGGCGGCCACGTTGTCCGTGGCTTGTGCAGGGGTCATCGAAGTCGACATGCGGCTCAAGTTGGTCGCTGCCATGTCACATGACACCGTCAGCGGAGAGGGGCACAAGGGCGTGTTGAACGACATAGGTATCAGGCTTCCGTCATCCCTCGGCTTGGAGTCAGTCTTCCGTCATCCCTCAGGCCGAGAGCTTTTGAAAACCCGTGCACAAGAAGTTGTGTGCAACACGTTGCAAGGGTACTAGGCACAGGGAGGGGTCCCAGAGACCATTTCGCATGTTGCGGAGCCTCCTATGGCAACTGAGTCCGTGACACCAGGCACATCGCGCATAGGGCAGAGAAGGCAAGCCATGGCGGCCGCCAGAGCCGCATCCCAAAGTGCAGGAGCCGTCGTTCCCTTAGCTGCCGGTCTGGGCCAATCTGTGAGCCCCACTTCCAATGCCACGAGTCCCACCACGCCTGCCAGTCCAGGAGCCATGCAGCAAGGTTTCGGCACCACCATGAGCGCGTATATGCTCTTTCCCAAAGAGGCAGTGGGCGCTGGCGGGCCTAGCAGTGAGGGGACCGCCGAGAGCAATGACAAAGGCACGAGCAACATGTTGGGTGCCTCGGATGCTGCAACGAGTGTCCCAGGCATGGGCATGCATTGGAACTCCCACCTGGTGCCCTGCAACGAGAACCTGGATCCAGCAGCGAGTGAGAAGCAAGTGGTGAGGACTGGCCAGTACGCCTTGAAGCGTGAGGACAGAGCCGTCTGTGAACTAGCATGCATCGTCAATTCCAAGTCCCAGGGCACCGACCAGCTGAGCAAGAAGGCCAAGATGCGGTTGACCGAGGAACGGCCGAGCAACAGCGCGACGCAAGATGGTAAACGCCTCGTGTTCAGCGGTGCATACTTCATGTGGCCCGGCTCAGATATCACGAGCGCATTCATGGTCGAAGGAGCCATCGTCGAATACCGCAAAGCTGTGGACGAGGTCAAGCGCTACCAAGCGGGAGAGAGGTCCTGGGAGGGCACAAACGGCGAGACATACGTTTCACTTGGAGTCCCAATGGAGGCCCTCGCCCGGATGGAGGAAACGGTGCACGATGGAGCGCTCGGCATGGCTGTTGCCTTGGGTGAAATGCGCAAGGCAAGTGGATATGCATGGATCAATGCCAAGCCAGCTTCCAACGGACGCTTCAAGGTCACAGCCTGGGTCAGGAACTCTGCAGTGGATCTCGGAGACAGCCTGTAGGTCATGCGCAGCATGGCCTCGAACATGATGGGCGTTGCCTGCCTGTCTCTGCGCTTCCATCGCATGCCGTTCGTGGGTAAGATGTATGAGGCAATCCTGCGCCCAAGTGTCAGCCTGCATACCTTCCAGCTCACGGGCAAGTCTCCAATCTCATCGCCTGACATCACGACGCGCACTGATGCAGCAGTGACCAAGTTTGCCCTTGACTCGAGGATTGTGGAGGGCATTGTAGGCGTGTCTCTGCGCTAGATACGAGGGATCCATTCAACGGGGATGAGTGCGCAATGGGCCGTCCACACGGTGCAAGAGGCGCATGGATGCGGGTGCAGGGAGGGCTGAGACCGATGTGCGTAGGGTTCAGAAAATCCATGCCCGAGATCATTGGCCTTCGTGCATGGCTGAGGCACAGGCCATGGACAGGCACACGATGCGCAGGTCGAGAGTCCCACCAGGCCCGTGACAGAAGTGTAAAATCAATGCTCCATGTGCTGCGATAAATGGTTGGGCAACGAGTTGAGCCCCGTCACTTGGAACCATGCACGGTTATGTGACTTAGGCACGGTTACAAATGCACACGGCTAACCTCGCACAGCTACAAAGCCATCGTTCCACTGCTCGGCTTCTCGTGCATCTGCACAGATCGCGTGTCCATGGCAGAGGCGCACAGGTCCATGCATCGGCAGCGACGAGGGGCACGTTGGGACCTCCATGGTCACGGATCCATGGACGAGGCTTTGCACCTGCGCCTGGGTCCGATCACATTGGCCGAGGTGCCGGTCCAAACGTGCCTGCCATTGATGGAGCCTGACAGGAGGCCTGACGTGTCGGCATTGACCAGGCGCACAGATGAGGCCAAGAGGCAGGCCAGAGAGGCCACTGAGGCATACCTGTGCAGGCTCAACGACTGCCTTAGCGTCCAAGTGCCATCCCAGGTGCAAGCGTAGTTGCACAGGATCCATGAGGCCATGCCCCTGCATTCGGTGCTCATTGGCCAATCGCCATATGCACAGGACCTCTTGCCTGCCCTGGGATGCGCCTTCGCGTATCGGCGCGGGCCCATGGATGAGGTTACGCTGGCCGTGCAGGTGCTGTCGCAGGCTTTGCAATTGGCTGCCGGTGCACCTGGGCCTGGGCCCTACGCCTATGCACTGATGAAAGGCTACGACATGTTGGACCAGGGAATCGTGATGGTCAATGCATGGGCGGCCACATCGGATGATGCCGTGGACAGGGTGCATATGGCCTCTGCATTTGCACGATGGATGTCCCAACTGCTCGTTGCAACGGCTCATGGTTCGAGTTGGGCTAAGGTATCCATCTATGCCCTTGGAGACGTGGCCATTCGAGCGATGGAAAACTGCTGGAGACATCTGCAGAGGCTCCAGGTGGACACGCCGGCCATGGATATCTGTCGCCTGAGGCATCCTGCATGGATCGCCAGATCTGTGCTCCCAGTTGGGCGCATAGGTCCCCAATCGGATCCATGGGCAAGTGAGACGGGCAGTTGGGCTGTGTATGAGTCCCGTGCGCTGGTCAAGTTGGGGGATCAGGGTAGGCTGAGACGGTTGGCCTCAGCACTGGTGCCAACTCACGTTGCAACGGGCACTTGCAGTGGCGGAGATCATTTGAAACGTGTTTGTGGCCTCAGTTCTGCATCCCCAGCTTCTCCCCCTGCGCAAAGGCCAGAGCCTGCGACAGCTCAATGGCGGGACACGGACGGCAGGGCAGACCCATTGAGGAGGCGCTCAATGAGCTCGAGAGCAGGGGCGCCCCTGCCGAGACGCGAGACACGTGGCGCCATGGTGAGGGCGCCGCAGCCGGCGGACGGAGCAGGGAGAGGGGCAGGGACGAGGTGCAGGACAGACGGCCGGGGGAATACGCAATCGAAGTGATCACGCATGTGCTCCGCAACTGCGACACGGCAATCAAGGCGTGCATCGAGGCCTCGGTGGAACTAAGGAATGTCGCCAGGAGGTGCGACCCGGGCCGTGCCGATGAGCTCGACAAGCTGGCCGCCGCTGCGTCACAGGAATGCGGTCATCTCACCGCCGTCACTGCTGCTGTGGGCGCATTGGTCGCCACGCTGATTGGATCAAGCACGTCCATTGCCTCTGTCAATTCACCCCTGTCCGCGATCATCGGCCTGAAGCAGGATGAGCTCACTGCCTCGCTGGTCACCATTGGCATGCTCGGTCCGCAGGTCAGCCACCTGGCCATGCAGCAGGGGACGGATGAGGACCAGCCGCCTGCTGCAGAGTCTGTGGCCTTTGATCCCAGCAAGCTGGCTGAGACTTCACCTATGGCACTGCTGCCTGCTCCTGCTGCAGTGGAGCTCATGTTCGGCCCGGATGAAGCCGACCTGCGCAAGTGCCTGGAGATGCTGGCCGTGTGTTTTGATGATGCAGGGGATGCCGAGAGCAAGGCCATTGCCGAGCTGCTGGATGTGGCCTCAATCACAGTGCCGCTGCCCCATGCATGAGTTGCGCGCGGCCCTTGCTGCCAATGCGGAGGGCGCCATATGGCTCTCGGGTGGGGCAGATGAGCCAAGCATCGAGCTGATCGACTTCGCCTTGACCCACTTCTCGGCCTAAGTGCGATCCATGCTCTATTGACTGAGGGACCAGGCCATGCGTTTTCAAAACGTGACCCGTGCGCACTGCATCCATGGTTCTGCACACCATGGTCATGTGGCCCAGGCTTGTGCACCAGGTCCAGGTGCGATGCATGGCTCATGACTCGAAGGCAGTGCGCACTGCTGTCGTGACATCGTTGCCCATGGCCTTGGCGCAAACGTAAGCCGAGAGCTTGTTGTAGGGCACAGAGGCCGCCTTCACCTCGTCGCCACTGCATTCCCGTAGCCTAAGCTCAAGTTGATCGGCACTGAATCCACCATCGGTCAACAACCCCTTGTAACTCGTTCGCACGAATTCACGGCCAGGAGCAGGCAAAAGCTCAGGCATCGGGTAGAAGCGTGCAATGATCGTCATCAGCGTCCTCATTACGCCCATGGTCGCGGCATTGGATTAAAATGCACGGACCACCCCCTCATCGATGGGTAGGATCAGTTCCTTGCGCGCTCTTGCCAGTGACTCCCTGATTTGCCTCATGCCCTCACCTGAGAACTTGGGCAATTGCACGCATGGCAGGATTCCACCACAGCCCTCAGCGAGGATCCCAATGACACGCGCCACGCGCACCGGTGCGCGATAATCCGCTCACGCGGATTATCGCGCACTTGGCCTGAGTAGTACGACCCATGCCTGTCCTCGACCCTCTTGCGCAGGCAATGGAGCATGCCGAGCAGGAGAGCAGCCATGACTTCAGGTGCACTGCTGTACCTTGCCGGATCACTGATGGGCTTGGCACGACTGAAGCTCGAGGCATGGCTCACAATGGACGGTGCGTCACTGTTGGCGAATGGATCCGGTGGGCCATGCACGTGAGGGACAGAGCTGGAAGGTGCAGTGGAAGCCCTTGGTGCAATTGCAAGTGGGACGGGGACATGGCTTGCATCACTCTCATCGTCTGGCAACTCGGGCTCAGCCTGCTGCACATACCCAAGCGGCGCCGGCAAGGCCAGCCGCATTTGCAATGCCGCCCTGCTGTCCATGAGGAGGCCCGACAATTGCAGGATGACGGCTTTCACGCTGGCCAGTTCTGCACCCATCAGCTGCATGCCCGACTGGAGCGATGTGACCTGGCTGCGCAGGCATCCGATCTCAGTCAGCAGGGCTCGAGCGTACCTGTCACCGATGGCAGTAGGCCCAACCACTGCGGATCCAGCTTGGGCACGCATGGAAGCCAGCACGTCATCCATGCCATTGGACTCAGCACCCTGCACCGATTGCAACGAGGATCCCTCCACAGCACCCGCTGTCCCGGTCTCAGTGCTCCCGCCTCAAAGCCCATGCACAGGCAGCGCGAGCCGTGTGGGATCCGTGCCATTGGTGCCAGTCCCAGTTGAGGCGTCCATGGCAGGTGGGGCATCGACCTGTGTCTCTGCACCATGGTTCTCACTGTCGTCTGCGCCTAGATCGAAGTACTGTGGGCCCTCCATCACCCAGTGGAAGTGGCAACACGTTGCAGGGGTTTTCATGTACGTGCGGCGTCAATAGGATGCCCCTTGCTCAGCAGGTCAAAATCCAAGGCATGCACGCTAATTGAGAGGCGCGGCCCAACGTGTCGCCGATTCTCCCCTGTTCCCGATGCGTGGCCAGCAAGCTTCGGCATATCTATGCCCAGGGATTCAGGCGTGACCTTGGACAAGTGCTCGGCATTGGGAGCGGGCAGGTTGTGCTGAAAACCGTAGCCGAACTGGTTCCGCGTGCCCACTGAGTCCCTGAGCCAATGGGGCGCATTGGGCTCCTGCGCTTTGAGACGTATCATGCGCCAAAGAGCCTGGCAACCCTCATGAGTCAAGCCGCGTGCACCTGCCATGGTCGAGGGGCACAGGACGTACCCCACCGAACTGGCCATCAGGAGCACGAATTCGTCCGCCCCTATGCCAGCTGGACGCGGAACACTGCAGCGCCAGCCATGGGCAAGGGCACACGTCAGCGTGCAACGGACTGCCCTTGTCGCAGATGGGCGCGTTCGTGAACCACAGCTGGGGCATTGCGCCTGAATCAGAGCAAGGGAGCACGCAACGTGCTTTGTTCCATGCAAAAAGGCACTGCCAGCAGTGGTGCGCCCATCGGTGCGCCTATGGCCCAGATGCATCGGTCGATGGACGTCGCAGCTGCTGTCAGCCATGTCGATGCCCAGTACGCCCACGTGACTTCCGACTCGGACCCCGCCGTCTCAGGCATCCCCAGCCATACGACACAGGCACGTGCCGACGTGCC
>SZWC01000804.1:235786-247474 GCA_023375785.1 Penium margaritaceum
TGGATCAGTGTCCAGCCCCTCTGACTGAGCTTATGACCCACGTCCAGGACCAGGCGCAAACATGTTTCCGCCGCTTTCCCTGCTCCGACGACCATGAGCCTGGGCACAGTGGCTTCGGCATTGACGATGCTCCTGAGCACTGGGACAACCAGCAGCAATGGCAAGGCCATGGAGGGGTCTGCAAGGGCACTTAGATTCCCGTTGATTGCATCTGCTGGGGCGCTGAGGGAGTATTCGCTGCAAAGCAAGGGCCTGAACGTGTGACGGCTGGACTCAGGCGCGGCATTGGCCAACAGGCTCGGGGACGGGTGAACGAAGGCACAAGGCACGGGTGTTACGTCCATGCAAGGCCCCACTGCACGGACGCATGCCGCATAGTACTCGAGGCACTCATGCACGTCGATGCAATCTCGAGACAGGTCCAAGGGCGCAGGACACGTGAGACTCGTGCCACATGTGGGACCCGGTCTGTTGGCTTCGTCTCCCGCTGATCGTGTGCCAGATGCGCTGGTTCCGGCGCCAGGACTCGGCATGACCGCTGCCTGACCAGTGCGGGGGACCAAGGGATCCGTGAACGTGTTCCTGGGCTCCCTGGCTGCGATGGATGATTCGCTATCAACGTGCACCGGGCTCAGTGGCGATGCACCCTGCTCGTTACAGGGCCTGGGTTCCAGGCATCGCAGGGCCGCATCCCCATGCACAATGAGCCCTTCGCACATCCGCGCCACGGTCCTGGCCACCTTCGCAATGAGCCATGCGGGGCCCCAAATGACCCATGCAACGGTCCTCAGTCCAAGTTCAACCGCTCTCCATGCAGTGAGGCCAGGACGAGGCAGCCGTGACTGGGCGACGTGGAAGCGGAGCAGCTCCGGCAATGGCAACTGGAACGGGTGTCACGGGATTTCATGCAGCACGGGTCGGAGTGGCAGGTCCGCGTGTTGGGCTGCGCTGAGTGGTACGTGCGGACCGATCCATGCGATGCCGTTGAAATGACAGTAACCCTGCCCAGGACAAGTGCGGTTGCAACGAGTTGAGCCACCACTTGTGCAGGGCCCGGATTCCACGTGAAATCATGGCCTCACGTGCGACTACAGAGACCAGGGATCAAAGTCTCACACGCAGCCAGCTCATTGCCGCCGACCTCAGTGGACCCGGCCATGCAGCCAGTGGAACAGCGCTGAGGGCAACATGGAGCCAGGCACTGAGGCGTGAACTGAGGGCCGGCACGGCTGACGAGGACGAGCGCATCCTGGCTGCAGTTGAAGCAGGCGCAACGGATCCGGTGGCCGCTTGCATGGATCCATGGCAGAGGTCCACGGCCTGGGGCACGGTCCAACGTTTGGACTGGTT
Source organism: Penium margaritaceum (assembly GCA_023375785.1). Taxonomy (NCBI): domain Eukaryota; kingdom Viridiplantae; phylum Streptophyta; class Zygnematophyceae; order Desmidiales; family Peniaceae; genus Penium; species Penium margaritaceum. The sequence goes on from SZWC01000804.1 coordinate 237,137, forward strand.
TTGCCGTCTCATGCAGAGGAGCATTGCAAACGCGCTCGGTTTATGTCTTCCCAGGCACTCAGGGATCAGGCGCATCATGACGATGGGCACCTGGCAGTTGGACGGAGGTATGAGCGTGACACCATGGTTCCTGCAGCCGGCAGTGTCGACATCCGTGTTCTCGGGTACCAAGGCACTGCTGGAAGAGGCACAGCCAGCTGCTTCGGATCTTGTCATCGTGGAACAGTCCGCGAATCAGACGGGCACGGCCAGCCTTGGCAAGTACTATGGGCAGACGCAACTGCGCGGCCGCCTTGCATCCCTCGCACTGAGCTTAGTCATGGACGAGAGGGACCAGGCAGATCTGCGCCTCGTCAGGCAGGTCTACGTGAACCTGTCCTCAACGTGCCTTGTGTTCAGTATCGCTAGGCCGGGTTCATTCGTGCTACATTGCGTCCCTGGACCAGTAGCCGTTTCAGCACTGGCAGCGTGTGCAGCTAAGCGTGGCATCAGATACTCCGAGGACCTGGATTCCGTGAAGATCTATGGGGCGAGGCACATGGCGTATGACCTGCCCTCTGCAGCGCATGCAAACTCATGGGTCGCAGTGAAACATGGAGGGCGGATCCAAATGGTGGGCAGCCCTGAGGCGGTCCATGCCTGCTTCGCCAGGCTCATTGAAACCGTACGCGTCCTGCTGTCCTCGCCAGTGGATTGGGCCACGTTTTCAACGGACATGCGCGTGATCGACGTGTTGGCTGTGGGACAGTGATTCGCGTTCAAGTCCATGGACTCGCCTGCGACAAGTCGGCCAGAGCAAAACCGGCTGTCACGTCTGTTGCACGAATGGGCCTCATGAGCGGTGCATTGGGATCAGTGGCATAGGTACGCAGCACGGAGATGTCCTCTGCAATGCAGGCCGTCAGCCAGTTGGACCTGCACGTGGACAGCAGTCTTGATTGACCCGCCGGGCAAAGGGGCTCAGTGAGACCAGCAAGAATGGCCGTGCGCACCACGACTGCGATGCAGGCCATGTCAGTGGGACTGAGCCTCAAGTCGGACAGTTCATTGGCCAGGACAACCAAGGCCAGACAGGCATCACTGAGGGGCAAATGCAGCAGGCCACGTGTGCGTGCCTCGGCAAGGATCCTGTACGAACAAGCCGCAACGATTGGACCGTCCGTTGGAAGTGGTTCAAAGGCTTCGATGCTCATGAGCCGTGCCTGTCCATGCTCCGTTTGCACCACGCATGGATACGGCGAGACGTCTGAGAACAGGGACAGAACAGCGTTCTCATTCCCTCTGCTCTGCACGCCCCGCTTGGCCCTGTCTAACTCCATCTGCATGGCCTTCGATGCTGCCTTGCACATGGCAGTCATGGGCAGGACGGGTGACAGGTAATTGAGCCTCGGCGAACACAGCTGCCTTGGCCTGCACCGGAGGCCTGGGTCGTCACTCAGCAGGGGACGGATGGTGCCATCCCAGTCCAAGCGAAACATGGAGCCGAGGAACTTGGCACGCCTGCCCATCGTGTGAGATCCGGGCACAATAAGGTGGCTGTGCACGACGTCTGACAGTGCGGCCTTAGCGCGAGACAGGAATGCATGACCCCTGCCTGATCCATCGGCACGGCTGGCGATCACTGGCCACAGTTCCACCTTGCACCTTGAAGCCTTATGCAATGGCAAGGCATGCCGCCCAGCAGTGATGTCAGACAAGGCCAAGGTAGAGTGCTTCATGAACGGCACAGGTTCCCCTGCACTGGCCTGAACCCATGGCGCTGAGCCCAATGCCAAGGCCGAGGGACAGGTGAATTGGCCCGGTTGCGCCCTGGCTTCTGAGGCCCTCACCTCTGCAATGGCTTCAGGCTCAGTGGGCACGAACAAGTGCACTTCGTCCCCATCGAAGTCCAAGTGCAGGGGGTTACACATGTCCGGGTGCACGCCAATGGACCAGTTATTCCATTTGCCGATGCGGACGGGCTGTGTGGAATCGGGACCAATGGCCGGGCAACGGACGAGGACAGCGGAATCACCCTCACATAGGCCGGTCTCAACGAGTGTTGAAATGATCTCCGGATCCGTGCTGCGGAGGCCTGTGACGCGGACGTTGGCAGGAGTACCAGGACCATCAGTGGAGATGGGCCTAAGTCCTGGTCTCATGGGCGCCACAAGGCGTATCTTGCGCACCCAGGCCTCGGGCAGAAGCACAATGCACGGGTCCTCATGCCACGACACGGTGGCCACGCCTCTCATGGATCCAATGGGCTGGCAACCCGATATCCGATGCCTCAGCAGTCCGCCCTTGCCCATCAGGGTAATGCGCACTTCCTTCGCGTACTCCGTTGCAGAGATCTCATCCCTGCGCGCCTGCTTGGTCAAGAGCCCCCTGCGATCTATCAGCCCAAGCTCATCCACTGCGCAGAAGTTGGGCAGGAGTAGAGCTCCACTCGGTGCCCTCGACAAATGGCCTGCACAGTGCTCGTGCTCATTGCACCTGGTCTCCGACTCTGTGGCCGCCAGTGGAGCTTGAACCTTGAGTCCCGGGACGTTGAGTGGGGCCAGGAGCAATGAAGTGACCATCGGCACCTCATCGGTTCTGGATCCATGGCGCCATGTGCGGCGGAACTCGATGGTGGGTGGATCCATGGACGCGTAATCTGGGGCAGGAATAAACCAGGACCAAGCAGCTGGACCCAAGTGAGGCCGCAACGAGTTGAAACCCGATACTTGGCTCCGTGCACGCGTAACGAATGCGGCGTGGATCTCCCGAGTCAAACGCCCCATCCGACCGTCTAGTGCATACGTACACGCCCTCAGGCCAGAGGGAAGGCTTGAACTTGCTACGATGGATGCGGAACTGGCCACGGCATGGGCGCCAGGCCGCTGGCCTGCACATAGGCCTAGGGAAAGTGTTGACGCCTCGACCAATGCGCATGCTGACAGTTGGGCGCAGGATTGCCTTGTACGTCTTACCCACGAGCGGCATGCGACGGAAGCGCAGAGACAGGCAGGCAACGCCCATCATGTTCGAGGCCATGCTGCGCATGACCTGCAGGCTGTCTCTGAGATCCACTGCGGAGTCCCTGACCCAGGCTGTAACCTTGAAGCGTCCGTTAGAAGCTGGCTTGGCATTGATCCATGCATATCCACTTGCCTTGCGCATTTCACCACATGCAACAGCCATGCCGAGCGCTCCATCGTGCACCGTTTCCTCCATCCAGGCGAGGGCCTCCATTGGGACTCCAAGTGAAACGTATGTCTCACCGTATGTGCTCTCCCAGGACCTCTCTCCCGCTTGGTAGCGCTTGACCTCGCCCACAGCTTTGCGGTATTCGACGATGGCTCCTTGGACCATGAATGCGCTCGTGATATCTCTGCCGGGCCACATGAAGTATGCACCGCTGAACACGAGGCGTTTGCCATCTTGCATCGCGCTGTTGCTCGGCCGTTCCTCGGTCAGCAGCATCTTGGCCTTCTTGCTCAGCTGGTCGGTGCCCTGGGACTTGGAATTGACGATGCATGCTGGTTCACAGACGACTCTGTCCCCGCGCTTCGAGGCGTACCGGTCAGTCCTCACCACTTGCTTCTCACTCGCTGCTGAATCCAGGTTCTCGTTGCAGGGCACCAGGTGGGAGGTCCAATGAATGCCCATGCCTGGGACACTCGCTGTAGCATCCGAGGCAACCAACACGTTGCTCGTGCCTCTGTCATTGCTCTCGGCGGTCCCCTCACTGCTGGGCGCGCCGGTGCCCACGGCCTCTGTGGGAAAGAGCGTACGCGCGCTCATGGTGGTGTCGAAACCTTGCTGCATGGCTCCCGGACTGGCAAGCGTGGTGGGACTCGTGGCATTGGAAGTGGGGCTCACAGATTGGCCCAGACCGGCAGCTGGGGGAACGACAACTCCTGCACTCTGGGATGCGGCTCTGGCGGCCGCCATGGCTTGTCTTCTCTGCCCTATGCGCGATGTGCCTGGTGTCACGGACCCAGTTGCCATAGGAGGCTCCGCAACATGCGACATGGTCTGTGGGACCCCTCCCTGTGCCTAGTACCCTTGCAACGTGTTGCACACGGCGTTTTGTGCATGGGTTTTCATAAGCGCTTGGCCTGAGAGAAGACTGACTCCAAGCCGAGGGATGACGGAAGCCTGAAACGTATGCCGTTCAGCACGCCCTTGTGCCCCTCTCCGTTGACGGTGACTGGTGACATGGCATCGGCCAACTTGAGCAGCTCGTCCACTTCGATGACCCGTGCACAGGCCACGGACAACGTGGCCGCCCTGGCTTCGACCCACGGCGCATCGTGGCAGAAGCAGATTCCCCTCGTCGCAATGCCAGCACGTTTGTCGAAGATCGTGAGCAATGCTTGTTGGGCAAGGACTGGTGCTGCTTCACTTGAGAGGGGGGCAGAGATGCACGTGCAGGCGAAATCCAAAGCATCGGCATCATTGAAATGCTTGATGAGCTTGGGCAACTTCAGTGCCGACCGAGTCAGATTGAGCACAATCACCCTGCGCGTGAACCAACTTTGCATCTGATACGGGGACGAGTACCAGAGTTCATTGTTGCCAGCGAGCACAGTCAGATTGAAACTTGCATTGCCCGTGCCAACGTTCACGAGATCCCCGCCACATATCTGCTTGACAAACACCTCGTTGAGCCGGCCTCTTAGCAGACTGGTTTCGCCGAACGTCGCAAACCTGCAGGCCTGCAAGCGCGATTTCTCAACATCAGGAATGGCCCTGCGGTATGACCCGAGGTAATCGTGAGACATGACGGCCACAGCTCCACGCAGATTCATGGCAAGGACATTGATCGTGCTCGTCTTGCCCTCTCCCCCCGTGCCGCCATAAATGTACAGGATCCTCGGTCTGTCCACAGGGTCCAGCAGCGCGTTTCGAATGGTGCACAGCAGGGTCCTCATGTCATCGGGCTCAATGATGCGGCCAAGTACAATCTCAACTCTGGAGAGCCGGGAGCCATGCCACGCACGTGGGGTCACAGATAGGCGTAGAGGTGCAATCACGAGGCCACCGATCCTGCTACTCCTGGCTCTGATGCAGGGGACCAAGTGACCTATGGCCTCAAATGTCAGCGATGGCAGACCTGCACGCCAGCCCTCTGCCCTCAGCCATCTCTCAGGCTCGACATGTTCATTGTCCGAATCGCCCGGCTCGCTGTCCAGGGACTCCGCATCCACGCCACTGTCCTCTGCATCGGTGTGCACTGACTCAGCCCCATCCATGGGGACGTCGGAGACCATGGCGTCAGGCAAAGGAGTGACGACAATGCCTGGCATGGACGGATTGCCTTCGGACGATTCATTGGCCACGTCGGAAGCACCAGCTTCACTGATTTCGTCTCCCGTGTCCACTTGCACCAATAGGCGCCAGTCGCCAATGCAACAGGTGCAAGGTATGGGACGAGCCACGGCTGCCGCGTCCTCCAGCACTGAGTAATAGGGCTCCACGGCTGTGGCAAAGTTCACTGTCATCTTATCCATGCCCAGCGCGTCTGCCATGAATCTCGTGCCCTCCGAGCTCCTCAGTGGGATCCATCGGCTTAGCAGTTCCAATGCCACATTGACCTGAATCTCGACACGGGTGACCAATCTCGGTTTGTTGAGGACCGCACTGAGTATGCGCCTTCTTGCATCATTGTCGAGGGATAACGGTCCCTCCAGCGATGAGTCTTGCACGTAACCCGTCCAGTTGTCAGCTCCCACATGGCGCAAGCATCCTCTGCCCACTCTCGATCTGTGGCGCAAATGCATGTGGTGCGCCATGTGGGCCCTGTCCATAGGAATTGCGATTAACTGCATCTGGTGCGAGTGGAAGTGGCAACACGTTGGCTCGCTTACTTGTGACCATGGCGGTGGTAACGGACAAATCAATTGAAGCCCTCTCCCATCTCATTGATGCCGGTTGGACCCCCGCGTGGGCTGGCACGACCGATGAGGTTGGCATGTATCCATTGAGGACCCGCTCAAGCAGTGCCGATGAGACTGAGCCCAGGGTACTGCTGAAACTGAGGCGTGGAGATGCAGTTGCATGGCACAATTGCGCGGTGACCAGCTGGGCCGACTTGGCTGCGGACAAAGTCGTATTGCGCAAGAGGACATCGGAGCCCGGGCGCAGGACAGTCGGGGCCTTACCTGGGACTCGTGGCGAAATAGCGGTCCAACGTGTGGCCGCCCCGCAAAGTGTTGGCGCCTTCTGCACACCTGGCCTTGGATTGGCACCAGGGCTAGGCATGCCCCGTGGACTCACCATTGAAGGCTTGGACATGGAAGTAGCCGTGCCACCTGGCTCAGTGAATCATTGGCCACTCGTGGATGAGCCCATTTTCAGCCTTGCATACGTGGGGCCTTCATCCGTAAGGCATTTGTGTTACGTCAAGGGACATGCGGATGCCATCAGCCAAAGGCATAGGACGAAGGTCAATTGCACGCGTGTGTTGGGGTCCGCCGAAGCCGTGGCATGGGCCGTGCAGCTCATTGAGCGTGATTGCCCAGACATTCTCGTGATCCACAATGGCTTTTGCTTCGACCTGCCCTGCTTAGCCTGTCACAGTCCTACCCACCTGCGCAACAGGTTCATCGAAATTAATCTTGATGCCAGGGGCACGGGCATGGCCATGCTGTTGAGTGAGCACAAGCATCGTGGACTCGTACCACTTCCTCGACAAGCTGCACAGGCGCGATTACAATGGCGTCTCACTGGCAGCACTGGCAAGGCACTTTGGTCTGCCCGACAAGATCTCTGTACCGCCCATCAGCACGGAGACCAGGGACAATGAGGACATCTCGGTAGTGCTGGAGTACAACGAACATGATGTATGGCTGCATGCTGAAGTGGCGATCAGATCCGGGTGCATAGAGAAAGTGTGCTCAATCGCAGGGGCAATGAAAGCCCTAGTCATTGATGAAGCCCGATTCGTCAGTGGCAGTATGTCCTTCTTGCTCGTGTCGACCCATGCCCTGTCCGTCGGCAAGGTCATTGATTGGACGCCAGATGCAAAGGAACCATTGCTGTCGGACTATGAAGGCGTAAAGGTCATCGAGCCCATGAGGGGATTGCACACGTGCGTCTGTGTCTCCGATGTCAACTCCATGTATCTAACATTGATGACGGGCCTCAATGTGTCATTGGAAACTGAGCTAGATCCGATCCCTGCGCCAGAGGCCCTTGCAAGTGAGACGGCGGTGGATTGGGCTGATGACCATTGTTCGGTGCTAATGAGTGGGCAATGGATACGCTTTGATGCCACTAAGCCCGGCGTCCTCACTGAATGCATAAGCTGATTGAACGTGTTGCGGAGTCAAGTCGGCAGGAAGACCAGTGCAGGTTGAGCCTTCAAGATCGCTGTCCTGAGCTTGTACGGTGAACTCGAGGCCTCCGAATCCTCCTTCTCATCGCGCATTTGCGCCTCTGCTGTCACGGCATCCGGCAGATGGTTTTTGTCCGTGATCGTGGGCGTGGACACTGCGAACGGGCTGAAGGTCGTCTATGGGACACGGATTTCGTATTCCTCACTCATGCAGACGACTCTAGGTCCATGGTCCTCTTGCGCGACAAGGTGACCAGGTTCAATGAACTCGTGAGGCACGTCATGGGTAAGACGAAGCTGGTAGGCGTGAAACTGGAGGTGGAGAGATTATTCGCCACGCTTATCTGTGTGAGCAAGAAGGCTTAGTGTGGCTATGAGATCACGCCCGAGCAGTTTAACTCCGTCCTGGATGTGTCCGAGGCGATGACGCATGCCAAATGGCTTGCCAAGGGCGTGAGTTGGGCGTGACTGCCAATTGCGGCTCAAACGTTCGTCACTGCCATTGCCCAATCCATATGCCGTGAAGGTCTCAGTGAGAGGCAAGTGGCATTGGATGCGGCTTTGGCCTTCAATCATTGCGTGGGGCAATTCAGTGGCAACGAGCAGTTGTGCATTGAATTGAGAGTGCACGGAGTGCCCTGCGTCCAATTCGTCAATGACGTGGGCGAGAAAGTCACAGCTAGGGCGGATCTATTCAAGCGGTCTCAGATGCGGGTCTCCCTCCACTGGTTCCTCAGCAGACTCAAGGGAGCTACAGACAGCTTGTTGGCCGGTTGCGGATTGCCCAACACGGAGCAGCTGCTTCGTATCGCCTGTGACTCTGGGTCCAATGTCGACATGGCCCTGCTGCTTGCCGAGAGGGAATGAAGCGATGCTCGGTTCCATTGAAAATGTGCTGATGAGATCATGGATGAGAAGAACGGTTGCAACATGTTGAGCCCCGCAGTTTTGCACGGGCCATGGAACCTGCATTCGAAGGCAAGGAAACGTGCCATCTGGCCCCAGCCGTGCACCCAGGCTCCCAGCATGACACCGGACCGAGCACAGAGCTCGGGGACCAAGACGAACGGCAGGACATGCGAGATGCCCAGGACCTGTGTACGTGCCGCGTGCAAGGTGGAGTGATCGGGGAGAATGTTCCATGGCACGTGGGCAGAGGCCTGCCGCCGTGCTTAGAATCAGTGATGACGAACCGCTTGGCTGTGGTCAGAAGTCACGCATCAAGCCGCGTTAGGCCCCGACTGCAGATGTGCGAGCCGGAATGCGCAGACATTGGCAATGATGAGTCGTTTTGGCCCATGTGCAGGATGAATGCCATGGTCGGCATCCCATGCCAGATGCAGGACGGGCCAGTGATGCTTGGAGCGCGGCCCAATGCAACTGGCTTCGGCGCAATGAGGAGGCAATTGTCACTGCTGAGGACCTCACGTTTGGCCTGGTGCCCAGCTCAATGCGCAACCATTGATGAGGCGTCCGCTGCCCCTGATGTGGCCCAAGTGATGGGCTGCTACGGCAGAGTGCCGGCACTGGCTGCATACATCAGTCACGCGGAACTGGAAGCCGGGAGCTCGGACAAGCCGGCTCTGTGGCATCTCGTCTGTCCGCCCATCACGCCGGTGACCAAGCATTTCGGCATCCTTGGGGCTTTGTACGACTGCCAGGTGTTGGACATGAGGCCGGATGAGGAGCAAGGGCAGCCGACCATTGCTGAACGGCTCAAGGACCTGGCGACTGACGGCTTCGTCGATCTCATGTGGACGAGCATGTCCATTGAGGCAGGGCGCATACGGCGACTCGTGCATGGGGCCCAGTTGCAAGTTCTGGACGAGCACACTTTGCATTGCGTCAATCGCCTCTTGGCCGCAGCAGAAGCCCATGACGAGGGCCCAAGGCTCTGGATCCTGCACTGGATGGGGATCACGGCGCGCATTGGTCCACGAGCCGTAAATGCAATCATGGCGCAGTGGAGGGAACCGGAATTCCATGCAATGAGTTGTCCCCCGCCCATGTTGCACGTTTTCCCTCAGCAGAAGGTGCTGAACCTTGTCACTTGCCCGGGTCTCATATGCCGCCACGTGAGAACCACTGGGCCGGCCCATGGGTGCTACGTGGACAACGTCATCTGTCATGGGTCCATGGTCCCATTGATTGTTCTTGTTTTCCTTGTTCATGGTCTTAATCTTCTTTTCCTTCTAGTTCTTGTTCCTCTTCGTCATCGTCGTCGTCGTCGTCATCATCATCATCATCATCATCATCGTCGTCGTCGTCGTCGTCGTCGTCATCATCATCATCATCATCATCATCATCATCATCATCATCATCATCATCATCATCATCATCATCATCATCATCATCATCATCATCATCATCATCATCATCATCATCATCATCATCATCATCTTCTTCTTCTTCTTCTTCTTGTTCTTTTTCTACTTCTTTTTCTACTTCTTCTTCTCTTTCTTCTTCTCCTTCTCCTTCTTTGTCTTCTCCTCATCCTCCTCCGTTAGGTTCTTATGGGAAGTAATCTAGATAAGAGCAGCAAGAGTAAGAAGCTGCCACGGACCAGCACATCTTTCTGGTACATGTAGTTTAACCGCCACCTCCTGCACAATTAGGTCAGGAGGCCAAGTCCCTAGTCGGCATGTTAAAATGGAATGAAAACCAAAGTTTTTACATCGATTTGGATTGGTTTCAGTTTCAATTTCGACCTTTTTTATGTAGATTTAGTAGTCAAAATCGATTTCGATTTTGTTTCGTTGTTATGGATCACAGGTTTTGATTTTGTTTCAATTTCTATCTTGACTTTGACCGCCCGTACGACCAAATTTGTTTCAACTCGGAACAAGCGAAATGGGAATCGCCTTTTTTTTTTTTTTGGTTTTGACTGGATTTTGACAAGGTTTCGATAATCCCAAAGCAAGATTTGATTGGTTTCGATTTTGATTTACCTCAGGTCTGTTTTCGATTCATTTTCAAATTTGTCATCCTCTTTTTCTTTTCCGGTTCGAAACCAATCGAAACCAGCAATCGAA
>SZWC01000804.1:304507-315585 GCA_023375785.1 Penium margaritaceum
AAGCCGCAAAGGAGGCACTATGGCTGCGGCGATTGCTCAAGGAGATTGGGGTGCCGCAAAAGAAGCCAACGACACTCAATGTTGACAACATGAGTGCCATCAGCCTGACCAAGAACCCTGTGCTACACCGGAGGACCAAGCACATAGAGATCCGGCATCACTTTGCACGAGACCTTGTTGCAAAGTGTGATGTGGTGCTTGTGCATTGCGGCACAAAGCACATGCTTGCTGATGCCATGACAAAGGCGCAACCCAAGGACAGGCATGATGCTACTTGTATGGAGCTTGGGCTTTCCCAAGCCTCTTGAGTTGCACGCTGNAGAGGTGTCTTGGTCTTCTGGACACCTTCCCTCCTACTAGAAGCAAGCTGAGGAATCTAGGAAGGGGCAGAAGCTTCTAGAGGAGGGAAGGGATGCCTTCCTAGGTGGGAAAAGGACAGCCTACCAAGGAGCACTCTAGAAGCCATAGAATCTGCTAGGAAGCTCCAAATCAGGCATGCTTTGGTGTTCTGGAAAGCTTAGATCAGTGGCTATAAAATGCCACTGCTTGTGAGCCTTAATCAAGAGTTAATTCCCAGTCAATTGAGGCCAAAACTATTGCCTCACTCTCTGACCAGATTTTGCCATCCTTGGAACCAGTTGCCTCCATAGTTTCAGTCTCTCCAAAAACAGTTGGTGGTGTGAAACAGCCACTGCTAGGGACCCTTCAGGGTGCACACTCACCCTCAGGCCAACAGATCCTCCCTCCGATTGGATCACCCATCCGATTGGACCCCACCCCCTCCCAAACTAAAAGGGCTGAATTAATTTAAGAGTGATTTTTGTGAACAATAGGAATCACAAGAAAAGATTTCACTGGTGAATAATAGAAACACATCCCTAACTCAACATCTTCCTTCAAGGAGACCATATTTACGGGAGCAAATATTCGTGGCCGGGTTGTATCTATCGATGAAAACTCTTCTCCAGTTCTTTGATTTGATGGAATCATTTATTTTATTTTCATTTTAAAACTGATTCAACGTCCCCAATTTGAGAAGTATCAACACATGACCAAAAGTATGTTCACAACCCCCTCCCCCCCACCTGAAATTCAAATTGGGCATGTTTAACATCCAGTTTCCTAGAGAAATCTCTCAAGAGATTCATTCGTAAACTTTCCTCAACTTCCCCGGTATATGCAATCAAATACAGTGATCTAAAAGATTTGGGTTTCATCAGGGGGAGAGAGTTTGGAGATTCAGGGGGAAGAAATCATTATTTTTTTGATCGAATGCTTCTTCCAACCCATAGAAACTGTACCATGTATGGAGAAGGTGTATGTAGCAGATTTTTGCTTTTCTTCAGCACCAAATGTGCTATGATTTCCTATAAGCTCTTCAAAATGTTTTGAGAGTCATTTTTAGTTATAGTTGGAAAACCATATGAATAAAAATCATCAAAATTTCAAGCACATTTCTGGTTACACTTCAGTTTTTTAAGGGAATCAGAGGAATTCACCACATTCTTTTGTATACTTGTAGTATCTTCTTGGGTGTAGAAACTTGCATGTGCACAGTGATAATTGTGTATTTCTAAAGGGTTCATTTCCATAATCTGGATATTGTTCCATTGTAAGCAGGATTATTGCTTTGTAGCTTGAATTTCTTCTCAGTTCCAAGTGGTTTGCACAGAATTTGTCAAGGCTATAAGATCTTCTGATTTGTTTGTTGAGTATCACGTAAGTGTGATGATACAAGGCTGTTGAATTTTGTAATAAACTGCCATAAGTTCTCATGGATTCCCTGATCGAATCTTAGGTAGCCCTCAGGGAGGTGATCAGGCTCATCAAGTGCTGCCAGGCAGGACAGATAGCATGTGAGAGACAAGTTGCAGGTTGCAGAGACAAAAATACGGAAGTGTACAAAGATGTGTAAAGAGGGCGAATGGCTCTTTGACTCAAAGATGAGAAATCAAATCATCACAGCTCTCTAAAAAGCCTACGTGCGCCTCATGTGATTCATGGAGATGGAAGAACCACTCTTTCAAAGTTGACCTCCGAGCACACTCCTAGCCAAGCAAAATGAGCGGTAGTCACACTGTCACACAAGAGAATTACCATCCCTGCCATGTGCACAACCAATAATCTTTGTACTGACCTTCCATGAAGCTCATTCAAGGTCCTCCTGATACCTTTCTACCTTTAATGCCAATGCAAGCCTACCTGACCAATAATTCTGGCCGTCATTGGTGCTGGTAGTGCAGGAGTCGTCACTTGAACCAGACCCACCGCCACCAAACCTTGAAAAACTATATCTCCCTCAAACGGACTCCGAATTGAGTTCTGTAAAGTGCTACACAACTAGGAAGACATCATATATTCATCTGGCATACCTGATGAGTTTTATTAACCAACCCACTGCGGTCACGTTTTGGCACCCTATATCCATCATTCTATCACTTTGCGAGAGGAAAAATCACACAAGCCAACACTATGCCCTCAGCTGCTCAAAGCGATGTGCTGCCAAAAGCTTGGTCGGGAAATCTGCCAGAATCATGCTTTAGAGGCAGAATATGATGTGGACCACCTGCTTTGCCACGAGCTTGAAAACAACGTGGTAGCCCAAGTCTATGTTCTTTTTGCGGACGTGGAACTCTGCGTTCTTTGTGAGCGCGATGCCGCTCAAGTTGTCACTGAAGATGGTCGTTGCAGTTGTGTGCTGCTGCCCAAGGCATTCCAGCAGCCCATGGAGCCACACTGCTTCCTTTTTGCTTCACTCAAAGCAATGTACTATGTCTCGGTAGAGGGGAGAGCAACACAGTCCTGCTTCTTGCTCCTCCAGCTGATTGCTACTCCTCCAAGCAAAAACATTAAACCACTAGTCAATCTCCTTGTTTCAACATCTCTTCCCCAATCTGGGTTTCTGTATCTGATGAGAATAGGTCTTTCGCTGCCGTTGAAGGTGAGGCTAAGGCTGCTGTTGCTGTTGAGGTAGCGCAGAATGCGCTTTTCCACCTCCCAATGTGGCACACCCGGGTCGGCACAGAACTTGTTCACTCATCCCACTGCTTGGTTGATGTCAAGGCGCATTCCAACGGCTGCATAAATGAGGCTTCCGGCTACCACCAAGGTAACAGCTTGCAGAAGGGAGCCCGGTGGGAGGGATTTTCTGCCTGGACCATCTTAAAAACCAAAAGAAAAAAGAAAAGAGGCTCACGGTTGCTGTTTGGTACCGCCTCCATGCAGCTGCTTTGTTGCTTGCCGTGAGGAGCCTGCGTAATGCTCAGCTGCGCTCCCACGTCCAATGGTGTCGCCACCTTCCGTGCACCTCCCATCTTGAATCACTTGACAATTCCCCTCACGTAATTGGTCTACAAGTTTTCCAAGTTCTGCTGCTGCCAATCACGGTTCACGTGGAGAACCAGGTAGTAGCTCAGCTCTCCCATGTCCTTCAGGTCAAACCTGGCTGCAAAGGACTGTTTAGAATCTTCGAGGAGAGACTTTGAGTCAGAGGCAACAAGTAAATCATCAACATAGAGCAGAATGATGACCTGGCTTGCGTCTTATGTGTGCCCATAGACTGCATGATCTGCCTTGCTGTGTACAAAACCAAGGCTATCAAGCTGCTCATCAATATTGTGGTACCATGCACGTGGTGCTTGCTTCAAGCCGTAGAGTGCCTTCACAAGCTTGCACACATGATCCTCCTTCCCTTCCACCACGTAACCCTCGCCCGCTCCATGTACACATCCTCTTCAAGGTCACCATTGAGAAATACACACGTCACATCCATCTAGTGCACCTCCCAATCCATGGCAGCAGCAAGAGCAAGGATTGCATGGATGGAGGGAAACTTTACGACGGGTGAAAACATCTTGTTGTAATCCACACCCTCAGTCTGAATGTACCCTTTTGCAACCAGCTATGCTTTGTACCTGAGCACCTTACCATCAACACCGCGCTTGCACCGGAAGATCCACCTGCAGCCGATGATCTGGGTGCCACGTGGAGCTTCCTTGAGGGTCCAGATGTTGTTCATCATGAGTGCCATGTACTCCTCATCTGCTGTGACACACCAATGTGCTACATTGTTAATGTGCATGTCTTGGCTGAATGTCGTTGGGTCATCGGCAATGCCGAGGAAGAGGAGGTTGAGGTTAGAAGACTCATGTGGAGATGAAAAGGTGCACAAGTTGAGCAGCTCCTCCAGCGACCTTTGTTTTCTTGGGAGGCGCTTGGGTCGCCATAGTGGCTCCACAGGACCATCTGCACCTTGGTTGAGGCATGCAGACCTCCGTGGCAGCTGTTTCTGCTTGCTCGGATACTCCTCCTTGTCTCCTTTGGCTGTCGGCTGCTTCACCTCCTCACCTCCTTCTACTGCCCCCTCACCACTACCTTCCGCTAGCTCCTCTTCAGCTACAGGCTCTTCCGCTCCCACTGTCTCAAGAGCCGGTGTAACCGTGACTGCTTCCATAGGGCTCCATGTCCAACCCTTCACGTCCTTTTTGAATACCACATGACGGCTATGGACAATCTTGTGTATAACAAGGTTGTACAACCAGTATCCCATGGTGTCGTACCCAAGGATGGCAGCCTTCACACCCTTTTAATCAAGCTTGTTGCGGTTAGAGGCAGTTCTCCTGTAGGTGCATGAAATTTGGCTTGCGACCCGTCCACGCCTCCCCTAGCGTCATCAGCAACACGTCACGTGTAAAGATGCGGCTTTTGACGTACACAGCGGTGTTGAGTGCCTTGGCCCAGAATGTTGGCAAGAGCTTGGCATCCTTGAGCATGCTGCCGAAACGCTCCATACATGCTAGGTTGGCATGCTCAGCATCACCATTCAGCTACGGTGTTGCAGGTGATGTGACCTTTTGTTGGATCCCGTGGTTCTTAAGGAGGTCACGAAATTTGTTGGAGAGGTACTCGCCTCCACCATCGGTGCAAAGCACCTTCAGACGCCAACCAATCTTATTCTATGTACCAACCAACCACTCATCCTTCCCGGCTAGAAAGAACACCCACGTCTTCTGTGACTTTTCATCAATAAATGTGATAAAGTCAATCTTTCTAGACAAGGACTGTGATGGCATGGGACCACACACATCAGATTGTACAAGAGAGAGAAGCTCAGGTGCCGCCTTTCCCTCCTCATATAATGAAGAGCAGGCTTGCTTCCCTTCGATGCAGCTCTCGCAGGCCGACGCTTTGGGCTGCTTCACCTCCTTCAGCTGCAAGCCTTGCACCATCGGCTGCATGAAGATGATTGCACTAAAGCCGAGGTGTCCAAGCCGACAATGCTGTAGGCCGATGTCCTTGTCTCCCACTATTTCAGCCACTTCTGAGGCAGCTCCATTCTCTGTTGCCACAAAAACATGGTAGAGGCTATCATCATTGTCCGCCTTTGCAAGCACCTGGCCCACACATACTGAGATGTTGCAGCCACCATTCTCAAAGCGGACCTGCAGGTCTTGGGAGATGACAATGGAAACAGGAAGGAGGCTAGCTTCCAGCCCCGGAACATGGAGCACTCCAATCACACAAAGTTCCACATGCTCCCCTTGGACAGAAGCACAGAAGACAATCTCACCCTCGCCCACCGCCATTTGCACATGATTGTCACCCACGTATACTCGTAAGATTCAATTTTGTTGTAAAACGTAATCCACTACCAGGAATAGGTTATGTGCCAAGTGGCTACCGATTCAATGATCCAGAACAAGGCAATGTTGGCGGAGATGTGCAGGACCCGGATGGTGCTCATGAATCCACTCTCCCAATGAGCAGTATTGACAGAGGCGTTGGACTGTTTTCCCACTCCCACCCCAGGCACAAGGTCTGCCTTCTTCTTCCAGCATTCATGCGTCCAATGGCCTAGCTTCTTGCAGTAGTAACAATTGCCCTTCTTCTTCCCTCCATCTCCATCACTGTTTGTTGATGCAGCTCCACCCCCGTGGCTCATGTTGGTGATGAGGGGTACGTCCAGTTGGCTTCCTCCTTCTCCCTCCTTGCGACACTCCTCCTGAAAAAACAAGATGTCCTCCGCGTCATCAAGTGAGAGCTTATCACCATGCTGGTCCAAGGCAACAATGAGAGGATTTCAGCTGCTAGGAAGAACATAGAGGATGGTCAGCATGAGAATACATTCCTTGGCAGGGTCCTCAATCGTAGCAAGCTGGTAAGCCAAAGCTTTCACCATGTTGAGATAAGCAATCATGGAGCCCGACTCATCCATCTTCATGGTGTGAAATTGATGATGCAGCTACATATTCATGAGGATTGTATTGGAGGCACAAGTGGACTCAAGCTTGTTCCAAACCTCTTTTAGAGTGAGGATGCCACAGACGAGGGAAGCAAGGTTAATCACCTCCAAAAATACACTTGCGGATGAGTGTATTTTTTGGGGGTAGAAGTTTGGCTTCGAGGGCAAATTCAAACTTCGCCGGTCATCGTGAGCTTGTAGGGGGGATTTTTCCAGTGGAACCAGTGAAACCTCCTTGCAGACGCACGATGACCTGCGAGAGGTGCCTGTTGTGAAAAAAAAAGAAAGGGAACCTACCGGGCCCCGCTAGGGCGGGGCCCGGCAGGTGGCCGGGTAAGGAAAATAATAAAACCCAAACCCCCCATGTTAGCTAGGGGGTTTTTCAAGGGTTTGGGGGGGTTTGCAGGATGCGGCACGTGCTGTGATAAAAGAAAGGGGATCTGCCGGGCCCCGCTGCTGCCGTGCCTAAAAGGTGCTGGGGCAAGTAACAAAATGAAAACCAAACCCCCAATTCAACTAGGGAGTCTGCTCAGAGTTCAATAATGCACCCTTGCAAATGCGAAGGTTTGGGAATTCGCACTTGAAAGCTCCAAAACTCGCAATAGGGTGATTTCTGACATCCGCAAGGCTGGTTTCACCAGTCGCCCACTTCGCCCTCTGAGTTGGAAAAGTCCAAATTCGAGAACGCAGTCGGTCTGTGACTTCGGATCAAGCCATTTGTGCTTGTACACTCAAAGTCAAGTGTATTCCTCATACTCAACTAAACATAGTAGGGTATTAGTGCTAGAACATCCTTAACCCATCCCTTGCACAATGGTGTGGGAGAGAGGCAGTTCTTGGGCAACCGTTGCAGTCAACATTGCAACATCCGCTTTTGTGGTGGCCGGCGTCAACATCGCCAAGTTCGAAGGAAAGAACATCCTCAACTGGAGCAACAACATAAAGAAGGGACTCTGGAGCCACGTGAGTGAGGCTCACGCTATTGAATCTGCCCTCTTTACTGGTGAGGCCCGTACCCACCGCGAGAAGCGAGACAACGCCCTTGCCACCATCTACCTCCACCTCGCCAAACTTCAGAAACCCCTTGTCCTAATACCAGTGATTGAATCTTAGGCAGCCCTCGAGGAGGTGATCAAGCTCACCAAGAGCCGCTAGGCAGCACAAACTGTATCTGAGAGTCAAGTTTGCAGAATCGTGTAAAGTTGTGTAGATTGCACAAATGGCTGGTTCGACTCATGGATGAGTAGCTACATTAGTACAGCTTTGTAATAAGAATAAGTAATCCTCATTTGGCACATGGAGCTGGAAGAACCATTCTGTCAAAGTTCACCTCATAGCACACTCTTTGCTTAGCGGGATGAATGGTAGTTACACTCTCGCACAAGAGAATTACCATCCCTGCCATGTGAACAACCAATACTCTTGGTGGGGACATTCCTTCGATATCCTTGAAGGTCCTTCTGCTCTCTTTCTACCTTTAAGCCGCTCCAAGCCTCCCTGGGAGGTATTCTGGCTGTCATTGGTGCTGGTAGTGAAGGAGCTGTCACTTGAACCGGACCCTCTGCCACCAAACCTTGAAAATCCATATCTCCCTCAAAAGGACTCTGAATCCAGTTCCGGAAAGTGCTGCAGAACCAGGAAGACATCTACTATGAATCTGCTATGTGTGATGATTTCTATCAAGCAACCCACTGTGGTCACTTTTTGGCTCTCAATATCCATCATTCCTAGAATCAGGATCATTTGCAATTTTGAAAGAATGTATATGATGATGAAAGTGGTGGTTGTTGGGAAAAGGTGAGTCATATTAAGAAGTGTTCTAAAACATGGTATGTGGTAGGGGAATATTTCACAAAACCCAAATAGTTTTCTAACCAAGGTTTGATTTATGCCATACACGGGTGAAGAAGTTCTGAGGGTTGGGTTTATTGGAATGTGTTGCCAAAAACCGATGCACATTTTTGAAATGTTATTGGTGTTGGCTCCAATTGTTTTCCACCAAAAGAACTTAGCCAGCTATTTGAGTATTTGGTTCTTGCCAGAATGTTGAATCATCTAGTATCATCCTTCATGGTTATTCATTTAGAGGCACAGTGACTTCATTAGTGAACTGCTTCCATCATTGTTGTTCAAGAAATCATAAGGTTTCCATTTGATTGCGGTATTGTACATCATTGCCATGTTTTAATAGATTATCCACTCACGGGTCCTCCTAAATCCTGAAAGAATTAACATTTAGCATAGAAATTAGTTTTTCACTGAAGGCATGCTCTAGAGGTCTTTTTTTGTCTTGTTTGCTGCTCGTTCATTGATGCTTGATGCTGAAGAAGATGTGGTACTGGAGGATCTCCATCCACTAAGACCTTCACTGGCCAACAGTTGAATTATTTCTCAGATGTTGAATGATGTCATGGCCATTATGGATGATCTAGAATTTGCATCTATGATGTCAACACCATGCTTTGAACACATGAAGAACCGTTTGAATCAACTTTTTCATGCAGTGTGCACATTGATTTTGGCTTGAAGACTTCTTTCTTGTGTATGAGACGGACTGTCCTTTGTCACTGTCTTACAGAAAAACATTTTGGACTGATCACACGAACTTGATTGCAATCATGTAGTATTCAATGGTCAGATCCGCTGATGTTAAGGCTAGCTTAAGGGCTAGAAGGCCTCAAAATGAGAGAAAAGTCGTCTTGGTCACTGTCCCGTCAACTCCGCTCGTTGCAATTATAAATAAAATTGGTAATAAGTGCTTAAAATTGCATATACTCCTTCTTTTTCCTATCTTTGTCTGTAAAAATCCTACAAAAACCCATTTTTTTGGAGCATTGGCTGGTGCTGGCCAGTGGGCAGGCGCAATTTGTTTAGGGTGAAAACTAATATCCATCTGCCTCAAATGATGTGGAAACAAAATCTGATTTAATATAATTGAACCAAAGATATGAGAAAATGTTCCCTCTGGTGACAAATTTCAAGTGATTTGGGGGCATTATGCTCCTGTTGAGTGAGAGAATACGCAAGGTGTGTCATTGCATTCATTGTAAGCACGAAAATTGTCAGGGGGATTGATGAGTTCAAATGAATTGATAATTGACTTAAAGTTTCTGTGACAGAATAGGAATGCTTCCATCTCAAACTCCTTATTAGCAATACAGATTTCTTGATACCAAATCTGTAGCTAAAAATGATGAGGTTCCTTTTCTGGGTAAATTTGATTAAACAACTCCTCTTCATGGGGGAGATTTTAATGATTTTTAATGATAATTTCATATAATTCTTCGTGCAAAATGGAAAGCAACACAACCACATTATCCAAAATTAATTTGCTACGGAAATATGGTGATCTGGGTGCTTTGATAAAGCCCTCCTTGAGCATCTTGTTTACCTTACTCTTCATCCAATGGGTTCATTAGATCTTTGGTCAGCTTCTTGTTTTCATCTTGATTCTTTGGTCGATGGAATTCATAGTAAATTTTTTTATGCAGTTAAAAAGAAAACAATCCTAAAAGATACAGAATCAGAAATGTGAAATCCCTCAAATGTTATGAAACATTTGCTACTATTGAGTCTAATGAAGCTAAGGAAGTTCTCCAGAAGAGAGTTTCAGGATCCCTATTTGTGCATATCCACGTGGAAAAAGCAAGCATGGTGTCCCTGTGGTGGGCGTGGTCTAGAGAGGTCTGGTAGGATCATCTGTTTTTGTATCTGCCCTCACAACTACATTGATAAATTCTCTTTGTCTTCCATTTTGGCTGCTCCTTGACCAACTTCCCATGATTAGATCTTGCTCTTGGATATCACAGCTGAAAAAAAAAACAAAAAGATTCTTCGATTAATGTTGATGCAAATTTCTCCACCAGGAAAGTCAAGTAGGAGAACTGGTTTGTAAACAAAGAAGTACCTAGGGATAATTATGATGTTTCTCAAAGAGAAAGTTGTTTTTAATGTCAAATTGGGTATTTTTAAAAACTAGATTTGGAATGTTTTGCAATTTAAGTTGTTTTTAATACAATTCACAAATGTTTCTTCAAAATAATCTTTCTTTCCTAAAAACAAATATTCCAAAATAACTTTTCAATCTGAAATTCATGCATATTTTCTAGAAAGAGATCCACACGGTTGAGTCATTCATTTTTATACTCGCACCTTCAAAAGAATTCATGGCTGTTCTTCCTCATACCTAGTGTTAAACTACTGAGTTGAAAGTAGCAAACTGGTGATGCCGGTTGAATGTTAGACTCACGCTGTCATGTTAAAGTAGTTAGTGTTGTCCCGTGTAATGTTAGAAACTAATAGGGAGGTCATTTGATGACCTTGCCCTTAGTATGTGTTTTCCCCAAAGCTTAGGACCGTTGTGGTCAACGGCTACAAGCCGTTTTGGTGATGCGTGCGCGTGCTAGTCCAGCAAGGATGATGGCTCCAACTATTTCTATGCTCTGTTTGTTATACAACGCACTTCTTGATCTAAAATATTCTACATGTGTCTCTTCTCATCATGGTATCAGAGCCACCGACCTGGACCTTAACGTCCCACGTGAACTTCGCTTCCGCCCTCAACAAGTCGCTGCGATCCCTCTCATCCCCGGCGTCACCCGTCGCTTTTCCCCTTTCCGCCTGCTTGCCGAGCACTGCCGCCGCTGTCATTTGGATCACTCCCCCGGGGCGCGTTGGAGATTTTTCCCTCTTGCTTGTCTCCCCCTTTGCCGGTTTGGCTCTCTCGGAGCACGTCTCCCCCTTCGCGCGTGCGTCACTGACGTTGTTGGCGCGCGGCGCCCGTTGGCGGACGGCGCCCCCCGTTGGCGTCGCCGTCGTTGGCGGGTGGCGTCCGTCG
>SZWC01000804.1:325593-337899 GCA_023375785.1 Penium margaritaceum
CCCCCCCCCCCCCCCCCCCCCCCCCTCGCCCTGCCAACAATTGCAACAAGGCACTTTGAGGGGAAGTGGGAAGGGGTGGGGGGGGGTCGGGGGGGGGAGGGATACGGTAAGGCTGCGGTGATGCATTAATCTTGAAGGCCTCCGGTATCATTCCAAGACGAGACATTCCACCATCGACCACCTTCTCGAGCTTTCACCGTCTATCTCTGGCAGGCACACTGTCCTGCATCGAACGCAAGTCGATCACAATCATGCCACGGTTGGGCGCAACGATGTTTTGGGCGGTATGCGTGTCAGCGTGCGTCGTTGCTCTCGCACCAGCGACGGTGCAGGGCCAGCAATGTTCGGCCAAGTCGCCGTGTGGTGGCGGGCGATGCTGCAGGTGAGGGCGCTGGGCACGTGTGCCACCACCTGGCTGCACCCTGCGGTTCGCTTGTGCTCTTGCATCCTCCGTCCCTGCTGACCTGACACATGGCGATGATGACCCCTGCATGTACACAGTGGACCATCTTCTTGCTGCACTCTAGGAAGTTCCTCCAACTGCTGTCTGTGCGAGTGCAGCAAGTGGGGCTGGTGCGGAGACAGCGCCGACTACTGCGGGGCGGGCTGTGTGTCGGGGCCTTGCTTTGGGAGTGTGCCCGCTGGGCGATGCGGCAAGGATTTCGGAGGCGCCAAGTGCCCCAACAACGTGTGCTGCAGGTGACTCGTCTGAGGGAGTGGGGGCATTTTTCGCCTCATTCCATTCCCTACTATTCCTTCCTACTATTCCGGCTACTGACTTTCCAGCTTCAACCACAAACTTGCTTGTCGCACTCGTCTGTGTTCTTCTCTCGCACTCATCTGTGTTCTTCTCTCGCACTCATCTGTGTTCTTCTGTCGTACTCGTCAGCAGTGATGTATTCAGGCCTCGGCCGAAAGCCAAGACGGATCCGTCTTGGCTAGACGGATTCCTACTCCACAGACGGAGAACCGAGCCGCCTAGGTTAGGCTGTTGACGTGGAACTAAACCTGGTTGAAGCCTTTGACCGGGATCCCCGTCGATGCCTCCAGTCGCTGCGTGCCATGTATGAATCCGTGTTGCACTTTAGTGTATCCGTTAATCCGCGTTCTGGAGTCGACCGAGGCCAAACGTACCCTCAGTCTCGCTCGTCTCAATTGGTGTGTTCTGTCGTACTCGTCATTAGTGGTGTGTTATGTCGCGCTTATCTGAATCGGTGAAGTGTTGTGTTCTGTTGCACTCGTCTGAAGTGGTGTCTTCTGTCGTACCCGTCTAAAATCGAATCCTTTCACTCCGTGCGTTGCTTGCATGGCTTGCAACCTGCAGCAAGTGGGGCTACTGCGGATCTAGTTCCGACTACTGTGGCACTGGCTGCCAGTCTGGTCCATGCAGCAGCAGCAGCGTGGGTGGAAGTCCCACTCCCACTCCCACCCCATCTCCAGGTTCGTCCATACTGAAACTGCGCTCTGATTGACCCACTGACTGAGTCATGCGAAACTTGTGCTGTCGTTTCGCTTATGCCAACGAAAAGTTGCGGCGCAGCCAAGTCGTGCGGACCTCCGTACGACTTGGCGCCTTCTTGGTTGAGCTCCGGTGCTCCGCGGCGGAGCTCAAGCAGAATGCTCAGTCCTACTTCATAACTGAGGCCTGATGCACGCAACGCCGTCGCAGCATGCGACATAAATGCTCCTCGGGAGTAGCTTACATTGCCGAGAAGGGGCCCTGACCTGTAGTGGTTTCGTCGTCACTGCTGGAAATCGGCCGCTTGTTGGCGTTTCTGTAGAGTGACGCGGTTCCAGAAGTTGCCTACATTGCTGAGAAGATGTATAGAATGCCTTACTCGAGCACAAAAACTGTATGGTCTTAAGCTCATATGGATGCGAGAGGTTAGTTCTTGTGAACCCCCGGCTCACTTACACCCTTCGCTGTGACCCTACTTCCACTATGTGCTCAAATCACAGGCCTGGAGTCAGGAGAGGATTCACATTGACCTGAAGAGGTTCCCGAGCAATCCTACCTTTTTGTTCCTATCTTGCACGTTCTGCTCCGTTGCTTTCCGTATTATGACTTGTTAGAGGAGACTCATGGTACCGTGGTCCGTGATGCATTTCTTGCCTTCACGGATGGCAGCGGTACTACCGGTACCGCGGTATACCGTGGTTTTGTTCCGCGATATCTTTTTGCCGGTACTGGTACGGTATCGGTGCTCACTTTGAGGGTACCCCTCTTGTGTACCGCGGTGCTGTACCGTGGTATTGTACGGCGGCATTGAACCACGGTACTTTCTAACTAAGACCGAAACACTTAAGATCTTACTGCTGACTACTGTTTTTAGCCTGTTCTTCACTTTCAAAGTGGATTTCAGAGTTAGTCTTTCCGCGGTAGTCGATTTCCACGCTCAAAGCTAGGTTTTACAATCAACGGTATGAAATGTACTCCGGTACAACCTGAATACCATGGTGTTTTACTACTACCGCTGGTAACGCGCTACCGAGTATCGGTACTGACCCCCCAGAAAACTAGAGTGCACGGTATGAATACTGTAGTTCTCGAGTACCACGGTACTTCTGTACCGCGATACACAATACCGCGGACTGCCATCCCTGCTTGCCTTACTTCCAGGTAAGGGACTCCAAACGAGGACGCGACTCAAGAACGTCTCTCGTTTGGAGACCCTTCCATCAGCGCGAGTCTGCTTCCCAAGTCGCTTGAGTAGGCGACTCGGGATCTGCACTGCAAACTAGAGAGCGACTTGATGTTGGGGCTCCAAATGAGTGTGCGACTCGGGAAAATTATGGTTTGGAGCCCCTTACTTCCAGGTTCTGTGACTGGAGACTCGACTTACCTACTTTCCATATCTACTGTTCGTTGACTCTACTAATCCAGGTGGCTTAGCTTCTGAGTACCTGAACCCTCACAATGCCGCGCGTGCCGCCGTTGGTGTACGGCCACTCTCATGGAGCAATGACTGTGAGTTCAGAAGCTGCAAACGCTGCCCGTCTGAAATGGAGACCTCCACTTTTTTCGTCATTTGAACCAGGAGGTTTCTGCAGTTTCATTGAAACATCCTGCAGATGAGGATTACAAAAACTTGCGGCGTGATCTGCTCAGCTATGCAAGGTCCTGGCCGGCGTTATCAGTGTGGACATGTGCCATCAGTGTTAAAATCATTGTAGCCGTGCGCCATCATTGTCGCTCGTCATGATCTGAATCATGTTCCCTGTTCCAATGTCTTTTTTGAAAGTGGTCCCAATTTTCTCACCACCGCATAAACTATTATGGTCCTTCATTCCATTCCCCACCACCATCGTTAGCAAGGCATGATATGCTGTGCTGCTGTTGTAGTACGACTCATCCGTTGCGCCATGATTCAGCGTAGTCAAATGGTCCACTGCTTGTCCTGTTTTGCATCATTCCACTGCTTGACCTGTTTTGCATCATTCCACTGCTTGTCCTGTTTTGCATCATTCCACTGCTTGTCCTGTTTTGCATCATTCCACTGCTTGATCTTGTTTGAATCATTCCACTGCTTGTCCTGTTTTGCATCATTCCACTGCTTGTCCCGTTTTGCAGTGGCGGCACGTGCTCAGCGATGGGCCAACAATCTGGGCAGCCTCAACTGTCGGATGCAGCATGGCGACACAGATGGCATTGGCCAGAACCTAGCATGGTCCAGTGGATCACGCACCTTCAGTGGCACTGACGCCACAAACATGTGGGTGGCTGAGAGAGCCAAGTACCGGTACCAGGTGTTCGACCCCAACATGAATGCCGCGGGCTGCACAACAGGGTATTGGGGGGACTGCGCACACTACACGCAGGTCAGCAATGGCTCTCCCTTGACCTATCAAAATCATCTGCATATTATGTTGAAACGCATGAAATGCCCACTGATTCACACATTCTCTGCCCATGTGCCGTTGAATTCATCATGAAAACAAGTAGAAGAAGTCAAAGAAGTCAAAGACGTAGAAGAAGGAGAAGACGTAGAAGAAGTCAAAGAAGTCAAAGAAGTAGAAGAAGTAGAAGAAGTAGAAGAAGTAGAAGAAGTAGAAGAAGAAGAAGAAGAAGAAGAAGTAGAAGAAGAAGAAGAAGAAGAAGAGACTAGACCAAACAATGCACGACGTGCTCACTGGCCCCTGGCCAGTGGCCACGGTCCAAGTCTACCTAGTTGTGGGTATGGGCAGGAGCCAGTACATTTGGCCCAGAAATTGTGATATCCAAGGCGAAGTGCCCCCATGCCCACAGGACGCAAGATATTGCACAAGCATAGATGAGTGCACTTGAACTGTCCATACAGTTTAATTGCACATGCAAGAGCTGTGGTTGGGAGTGCTCTTGTGAATGCGCAGGTGGTGTGGGCTGCCACAACTCACATTGGCTGTGGCAGTGCGACTTGCCCTGGTAACGTCAAAGTGATAGTTTGTGACTACTGGCCTCCCGGCAACGTTAGGGGCCAGTTTCCATACGGTAAGTGAAACTGCATGTTCTGGATGAACATTTTAGATGTGCGTTTAAGGTTGACTTTGATCCCAAAGGCTTTCATGGACTTGCACTTCTTTGTTAGACTGCTTTGCAAATGCATCAAACAATTGTTAGTGCACTTTTGCATCAGCCATGATAGCTTCCTTCTTCCTATTCCTTCTCCTTGTCGTTATCGTTTACGTCATCCTTATCCTCCTCCTCGTCCCCCTCATTCTCCCCTGATCCTCCTGCTTCTTCCCCTCCTCCTTGTCTCCCTTGTCCTCATTCTTATCCTCATCCTCATCCTCGTCCTCGTCCTCGTCCTCGTCCTTGTCCTCATCCTCGTCCTCGTCCTTGTCCTTATCCTCGTCCTCATCCTTGTCCTTGTCCGCATCCTCATCCTCTTCCTCTTCCTCTTCCTTGTCCTTTTCTTCTTTCTTCACCTCATCCTCATCTTCATCCACAGCATCGTCCTACTCAACCTTCTCAAATGCCCAATTGCCCTTCCTTTTCCTCATCCTCCTCCACCTCCCTCTCTTAGAAATTTCTCTTCCCATGCTTTCTCTTCCCACCATTTTCCCACCTGCTCCTGGTACACTCCCCCTCTCTTCCCATGCTTTCTCTTCCCACCATTTTCCCACCTGTTCCTGGTACACTCCCCCTCCCCCTCTCCCCTCTTTGTATTTCATTGATGTTTGCCCCTCTGGTGTTGTTTTTGCACGCCAACAGGACGCCGATGAGCAGGATTTGGGAAGAAGGCCTCAAGTAGCTGGTCCTATGGCCAAGGTCATACAGGCTGGGCTGGAGGTTAACTTTGGTCACCGCAAAAAGCTTTTTAGTTCAAACCGTAGATTGGTTGGGCTGTAAGGGACATAGTCAGTCAGGTCGTTTTCATGTACTCTGTATCCTGTAGAGTGACCTTCCAGGAAGCTTTCCTGTGCTTGATACAAAACATTATCTAGCAATGGCTGCAACAATGATTTAAAATGTTTGTCTAACCTACTTGTGTCTGAGTACCTATTTTGTAGTGTATTGAGGAACTGTAGCTAAGGAGAGTGTGAGGAGGATCCTTGAATTTGAACAAAGAATTTGTTGACGTAGGTAATCTGTCCGTAAAACAGCTCTCTCCACCAAAAAGAGAAAATGAAACCATCAGTATGCCTTCTTACACTCCGACATACAATTTCCTCCATTTGTTTCTGCAATTGACGTGGAGGGATTGGTGGCAGCTCTTGGTGTATAATACCTGCTGCCCTCCTCAATAACAGAAAGTCGAAGTTGTGCAGGCAAGTTTTTGTACCTTGTGTTTCACCTAAAAACCTACTTAAATGTATTTTTTGTCTATAGAAACTCGATAAAGTTCATGAATGATGGATATAGGGTGCCTAAACGTGACCAAAGTAGGTTGCTTAATAAAATCATCACATACAACAGAAGCATAGAGGATATCTTGATGGATTTGTAGCACTTTAAGGATCTCGATTTGGAGTCCATTTGAGGGAGATGGAAAATCAAGGTTTGGTGGCAGTGGGTCCGGTTCAAGTGACAGCTCATGCACTACAAGCACCAATGACGGCCAGAATCATTGGCCAGGGAGGCTTGAAGCGGCTTTCAAGGTAGAGAGGCTATGAGATGAACTTAAACAGAGTGATTTTTCAAATTCCATGCCCCAATGAGAAATACTTAGACTTGTAACAAAGTTTTGCTAGTTTACTTTCTCATCCACAAGTCAAACCAGCCATTGATGCTCTCTGCACAACTTGACATGCTTCTATATATTCTTCTCTCCAACCTGCAACTTGTCTCTTACATACAATTGGACCTACCTAGCGGCTCTTGGTGAGCCTGATCACCTCTGGGAGGGCTGCCTACGGTTCTAACGGTGGTTTCAGAGCTAGAACAAGGCCTTGCCTCATCCTTAGAGCATTCCTTGCACACTGGTGTGTGATATAGGTCAATCATAGGCCAATATTGCAGTCAACATGGCAACATCCGCTTCTGTGGTGGCCAGCGTCAACACTGCCAAGGTCAAAGGCCAAAAATTCTTCAATTAGAGAAACAACATGAAGATGTTGCTGATAAAGAAGGGACCGTGGAGCCACCTGAGTGAGGTTGACTCTGTTGAAACTTCCCTCTCCGCTGCCGAAGCCTACATCGATCACGAGAAGCGGGACTGCGCCCTCACCACGATCTAACTACACCTCGTCGAATGGCAGCAACTCCTTGTCCGCGGCATCCACATCCCAAAAGAGGTTTGGAATAAGCTTGAGTCCACCTATGCTTCCAATTCAATCCTTATGAACATGCAACTGCGTTGTTGTTTTCACGCTGTGAAGATGGATGAGTTGGGCTCTATGATCAATTATCTCAATATGGTGAAAGCTCTGGCTGGCTAACTTGCTGCGATTGATGACCGTGTGAAGGAACTTGTGAAGGAACAGACTATCTTATCTGGCCTACCTAGTAGCTACACTCCTCTCATTGTTTTCATAAACAAGCGTGGTGATAAGCTCTCGCTCAATGACATGGAGAAAAGCCTACGGTTCGAGGACAAGCACCGCAAGGAGGGAGAACAAGGAAGCGGACTGGATGTAGCACTCTTTACCAACATTCATCATGGAGGTGGTGCTACATCAACAAACGGTAGTGGAGATGGAGGTAAGAAGAAGGGGAAGTGTCACTACTGCAAGAAGCTAGGCCATTGAGCATGCGAATGCTGGAAGAAGAAGGCTCACCTTGTGACTGGGGTAGGAGCGGGGAAGTAGTCCCACGCCTCGGCAAACATCGCTGATTTGGAGAGTGGATTTGTGAGCACCATCCGGGTTGTGCACGTCTCCACCAACACTGCCTCATTCTGGATCATCCACTTGGGAGCCACTCGACACATGACCTATTAACGGGAGAGGTTTGTAGTCTACACCGCTATTGAACCTCGTTGAGTGTACATGGGTGACAATCATCTGTAGATGGCAGTGGGAGAGGGTGAGATGGTCTTCAGTGCTTATTTCTAGGAAAAGCACGTGGAAAGTCATGTGAAAGGGTTGCTTCATATTCAGGATCTGGCAGCAAGCCTCTTCCTTTTTTCCGCTCTCATATCCCAAGGCCTACAGGTCTGCTTTGAGAATAGTGGACACACCATCTCAGCACGTGCAGGCCAGGTGCTTTCAAAGGCGGAGAACAACGACATTGGCCTATGGCATCGCCAGCTTTCTATATGATCTTTTGGTGGTGTCGGATAAGGGAGATGCCTCAAGGGCAGCTGCGAGAGTGGGAGACAACATTGGCCTATGGCATTGCCAGCTTGGAAACCTCGGCTTCGGCACAAACATTTGCATGCAGCAAATGGTGTGTGGCCTATAGTTGAAGGAGGTGAAGCAGCCCGGTGCATCGGTCTACGAGAGCTGCATCGAAGGGAAGAAAGCCCGCTCTCTATTCACTAGGGAGGGGAAGGAAAGAGCTGAGCTTCTCACTAACATGTATGGTCCAATGTTATCACAACCCTTGTCCGGCAAGCTGTTATTTTTCATGTTTGGTGATGACAAGTCGTGTAAGACGTAGGTGTTCTTTCTGGTAGGGAAGGATGAATTCTTTGATGCATTCAAGGCATGGGTGGCTGCTGCACAGAATGAGAGTGGCAGGTGTCTGAAGGTGCTTCACACCAGTGGCACAAGCGAGTACCTATCCAATGAATTTCGCGACTTTCTTAAGAACCGTGGGATCCGACACAAGGTGAGGACACTCGCAACACCAAAGCTAAACAAAGTGGCCAAGTGTACCAGCCGCATTCTCATAGAGCATGTACAAAGAATGCTCAAGGACGTCGAGCTCCCACCAACATTCTGTATGGAGGCAGTCAACAACGACGTGTACCTGAAAAACCGGAGCCCGATGCGAGTCGTAGTGCTGGTGACGCCGGAGGAGGCATGAACGGGATGCAAGCCAACTTTCACGCACTTAGAGGTCTTTGGGTACAGCGTATTTGTGCATGTGCCCACCATCAACCACAAAAAGTTGTATACCAAGGGTGTGAAGGCTGCCTTCCTCGGCTACGACACCATGAGATACTGGTTCTATGACATTGCCACACGCAAGAATTTCAGTAGCCGTGACGTGGTATTGAAGGAGGATGTGAAGGGTTGGACATGAATCCCTACAGAAGCAGTCACGGTTGCACTGGCTCTTGAGCCAGTGGGAGCCAAAGAGCCTGCAGCTTAAGAGGAGCCAGCGGAAGGTAGTGGTGACAGGGCAGTAGAGGAAGGTGGGGAGGCAAAGCAGCCATCAGCCGAAGAACACAAAGAGGAGCAGCCAAGAAAGAAAAAACAGCTGCCACAGAGGTCTGCACACCTCAACCATGGTGGAGATGGTCATGTAGAGCCGCTGTGGCGATCTGAGCACCATACAAGCAAACAGAGGCCGCTGGAGGAACTGCTGAACCTGTGCACTTTTCCATCAACGTAGGAGCCTTCCGACCTGGAGCTCCTCTTCCTCACTGTTGCCGACGACCCAGCGACATTCAGGAAATCCATGCACTGTGACAATACAGTGGCATACCATAGCAGACAAGGAGTACAAGACACTTATGATGAATGAGACCAGGACTTTTGAGGAAGCTTGACGTGGCAGCCAGGTGATTGGCTGCACGTGGATCTGATGACGCAAGCACGGTGCTGATGGTAAGGTGCTCAGGTACAAAGTACGTCTGGTTGTGAAGGGGTATGCGCAGACTGAGGGTGTGGATTGCAATGAGACATTCACGCCTGTCGCAAAGTTTCTCTCTATCCATACAATCATTGCTCTTGTCGTTGCTATGGATTGGGAGGTGCACCAGATGTATGTGACATGTGCATGTCTAAATGGTGACCTTGAGGAGGATGTGTACATGGAGCAGCCAAAGGGGTATATGGTGGAAGGTCAGGAAGATTATGTGTGCAAACTTGTGAAGGCACTCTGTAGCCTGAAGCAAGCGCCGCGTGCATGGTACCATAAGGTTGATGAGAAGCTGCCTAGCCTTGGTTTTGTGTGCAACAAGGCAGATCATGCGGTCTATGGGCGCATATAGGATGCAAGCCAGGCCATCATCGTGATCTATGTTGGTGAAGTGCTTATTACCTCTGAATCAAAGTCACTCCCTGAAGATTCTAAACAGTCCCTTGTAGCCAGGTTTTACCTGAAGGACATAGGAGAGTTGAGCTACTACCAGGGTCCCCAGGTGAACCGTGATGGGAAGCAGCAGACCTTGGAAATGTGGTAGAGCACTTCCATGAGCAGCATCATCAAGAGCTTCAACATGGGAGGTGCATGAAAGGTGGGAACACTGCTGTAAGTGAGAAAGAAGCTGAGCATCACACAGGCTCCTCACGGCAAGAAATATAGCAGTAGCATGGAGGCGGTACCATACCAAACAGCAGTCAGGAGTCTCATGTATGCAGTCGTTGGCATGCGCATTGACATCAGCCAAGCAGTGGGAGGAGTGAGCAAGTTCTGTGACGACCCAGGTGTGCCACATTGGGAGGCACTATACAATGTGCTGCACTCCCTTGATAGTAGCATCAGCCCTAGCCTCGCCTTCAATGGCAACAACAGTCCTATCCTCACTTGCTACAGCAACATGGAC
Source organism: Penium margaritaceum (assembly GCA_023375785.1). NCBI lineage: Eukaryota > Viridiplantae > Streptophyta > Zygnematophyceae > Desmidiales > Peniaceae > Penium > Penium margaritaceum. The sequence continues at coordinate 335,670 of SZWC01000804.1, forward strand.
TGGGGTGGAAATCTGGGCACAAGGAGATCGACCAGTGGTTTTGTGTTTTCTTCTTGGAGGAGCAGCAATCAGCCCGAGGAACAAGAAGCAGGAGTATGTTTCTCTCTCCTCCGCTGAGGTAGACTAGATTGCTTTGATAGAAGAAGAAACGGAAGCAGTGTGGCTGCGTGAGCTACTGGAAGGTCTTGGGCAATAGTAGATGACTGCATAAACCACCTAATGTGACAACCTGAGCGGCATTGCACTCACAAAGAACACAGATTTCCATGCCCACACAAGTACATCTATTTGCACTAGCACTTTGTGTTCGAGCTCTTGGCAAAGGAGGTGGTGCACATCCAGTTCTACCCCTCAAGCATGATGCCGGCAGATTTCCTGACCAGGCCGCTTGCAGCACATTACTCTCAGCAGCTGAGGGCACAGTGTGAGCTTGTGTGACTTTTATTCTCACAAAGTGGAAGAGTAATGGATATAGGGTGCAAAAAAGTGCCCAAAGTAGGTTGCTCAACAAAAACCATCAGGTTTAACAGATGCATAGAGGATTAATTCTGAGATCTGTAGCACTTTACAAAACTCAATTCAGAGTCCGTTTGAGGGAGGTATGGATCTATGGATGCGAAAGCAAATCAACACTGTGTTGATTTACTTCCTCAACCATGGAACAAACCATCCATTCATGCTCTTTACATACTTCCAGGTTTTTGTCTCTCCAACCTGCAACTTGTTTCTCACATACAATTGGTCCTGCCTAGCGGCTCTTGGTGAGCCTGATCACCTCCTTGCGGGCTGCCTAAAATTCTATGAATTGATTTAGGAACATAAGATGAAGCTTCATAGAACTTTGTTGCTGTCTCCCCTTCAATCCACTTATTTGAGAGTCCACTTGTGCAAGAGTCACTTTGCTTCTGTTTCAAACGTGGTCCAAGACCAAGAACTGAGACACAATCCAATGCAACACATAGATTTTGCGAGCATTGATATCTCTGCAAAGCATTTGCACATACCTTTTGATGCATTCAGTAAAAACAGCAGCATTCAGCAAGTCCCCTCCCCCCCCCCCCCCTCCCCTGCCTGGCCCATTAGCTTAAATGAACTGGCAGAAGTGTAGCGGAGATTACATCATGAAGTCCCACAGACATGTACCTCAGGATGCTCTCCTTTCTGTGTTTGATGTTTGTTGAAACGTTTTGTCCACTGTGCACTGTAAATGTAGCTGAGGGGCACCTAAAAAAGATAGTAACAGATTTTCTATGCGGCGATCCACTGTGGTCCACTGTCTGTTGCCATTCACGAACAAATTTTGGAAATGGGATGCATGCACAGGCACATGCGTGTGTGTGCATGGATGCTTGCATGGTTGTGAGTGTGCGAGCGTACATGCCTGGATACTTGTGTCCTTGCGTGCATGTGTGCATTGGTGAATGTGTCTGGGCATGCTTACATGCGTCCTTCCAACTGTGCCGCTCACTTCCCTGACCCCTTGGAGATGAGACCCCTCCAAAGTTTGCAATGGGATGTGCTTTCATGTTGCAAGGAGATTTCTTTTTGGTGAATTCTGCTGGCATGAATCTGTGTCAAGGGTTTAGATTATGAGAATACTCACCCTTATGACAATTGTACTTGTACTCATGAGTGCAGGGATTTTTTCCTTCAAATATGCGGCCTTCTTTGATTACATATGTTTTGCATTGTGCACAGAGTACTTTAAGCATTCATCCAAGTAATGCTGGCCGTCATGGGAAGAACACATCTCATGAGCACAGAGAAGACAGCCAAGGGCATTTTCCCAACCTATGATTTAAGTTGCACCGCAAAATTGAATCTTGCAAACGTAACTTACAGTTTCTTACGTTTTTGGCATAAAAGACATATGTAAGTAATGTTTGCTGAAAAACAAATCAACGTTTTTTTTTTGGTGTTTTGCACCCATGTTTTCATAAACTTTCACGGAAAATTTTCATCTCAACGCCCATAGCTCAGACAAAAAAAGTTAAATGAAAACTGAGAAGATTCAAAGAATGTGCTCAAATCCTCTTTTTTGTTGAGTTGACTGATGTTCACACCAAAGTGGTTACAGACGCTATGATATTGTGCATCAATGAATTTTAGATTTCATACGCATAACTTCTGATTTACACAATGAGAGAATCCACTTTACTTGCATACTATTACAGGAAAAGAGGGCTACAGTCACCAGTACAATTTTTCAATACAATCTCGTACTTGGGGG
>SZWC01000805.1:18996-30311 GCA_023375785.1 Penium margaritaceum
TGCAGCTGTACCAGCGACGTACGAGGAGTGGAAGAAGAAGGACAGGCAGGCCTACAGGTTGCTTGTTAACACCATCTCCAACCCGCATCTTCAGTACGTGAGTGACAAGGCTACTGCAAAGGAGGGGTGGGACACGTTGTGCAAGAAGTATGAGAGCAAGGATCCTGCATTCCTCATGCTTTTGGAGGAAAAGATGATGGCGCTGAAAATGCAGGGTGTATCTGGACAGGGCAAAGGAGCTCGCAAAGCAGCTGAGAGCGGCCGGCAATCCTGTGGAAGAGACGCGTTTCATCCTCCTCTTGCTGAGGGGACTCCCAACCAGCTACGACACGGTACAAGAGACGCTAGAGTGCCAACCAACTCTCGACCTCGACTTCATCTGCACACACCTGGTGCAGGTGGAATTGCGTCGCAATGCGGCAAAGCGCAATGGCGGCAGCAGCAGTGAAGCAGATTTCATGGCCATGGGCTCACGCAACCAGCAGCAGCAGCAGTCCGGGCAGCAGAGAGGCAAGAAGAAGGGCAAGTGTTACTATTGCCAGAAAGAGGGGCACTACAAGAAAGAGTGCTTCAAGTTCAAGAGGGACCAGAAAGAGCAGCAGCAGCAGCAGCTTCAAAAGCAGCAATCTCCACAGCAACAGCAGCAGCAGTCAAAGCAACGCCAGCAGCAGCAGCAGCAGCAAAACCAGACTAGCGTGCGCCATTTTGGCAACATGAACGTCGCCAAGGAGGTGCGCGACCGCCTTTTCATGGCAAAGTTTGACATGTCGCAGAAGGAAAAGGCGGACCTGGCGTGGTACAAGGACTTGGGGTGTACCAAGAGTCTGACGCACCACAAGGAGTGGTTCACACAGCTGCTCTCCATTCCTCCTCGGCCGATTGCTTTGGGTGATGATCGGGTGGTGTATGCTGAGGGGATTGGGATTGTGGAGATGAGGTTGGAGACCCCGCGTGGCATTGAAGTGGGGGTTTTCCATGGCGTGCTATATGTGCCTGATGCTGCGTTCAACCTTCTCTCAGTGTCCTCTCTCACCAACACAGGACTGCACATTGTCTTCGATGATGACTATGGCTACATCCTCAACAAGGAAACAGGAGAGGAGTTGGCCAAGTCGGTGAAGGAGGGCGACATGTACCGCCTGCTGGGGGCGACCAAGATCCTGCGTGAGCAAAGTCTTGCAGCAATGGTGCAGGCGACAGATGGTGAGATCTGGCATGCGCGCTATGGCCATATCGGCATGCGCGCCTTGCAGCAGCTTCAAGCAAAGCAGATGGTGCGTGACCTGCCTACCATCTCTAACTTTGAGCAGCAGTTATGCACCGGATGTTTGGAGGGGAAGCAACACCGCGAGGCGTTCTCTGGAGCAGGAGAGCGTGCAAAAGAGGTGTTGGAGCTGGTCCACACGGACTTGTGCGGACCGATGCAGACCCAGAGCTTTGGAGGCTCTAGGTATTTTCTCACCTTCATTGATGATTTCAGCCGTTACACTNCTGTGTACTTCCTTTCCTCCAAGGACCAGTGCTTTGACAGGTTCAAGGAGTTCAAGGTCATGGTGGAGAACCAATCAGGCAAGAAGATCAAGGCGTTGCGCAGCGACCGCGGTGGAGAGTACCTGAGCAAGGAATTCCAAGACTACCTCGCAGCAGCTGGCATCAAGGCGCAACGTACCGCGCCATACTCCCCGCAGCAGAACGGTGTAGCAGAACGCGCCAATCCTACCATTGTGGAGTCGGCGCGCTCCATGCTGCACGCGGCCCGGCTGACCTACGATTTCTGGGCTGAAGCCGTGAGCACTGCGGTCTACATAAAGAACCGCAGTCCAACCAAGGCCCTGGAGCAGATGACGCCGTACAAGGCGTGGTTCAGCAAGAAGCCGTGCGTGGGTCATCTTCGCGCGTTTGGCAGCTTGGCGCACATGCACGTGCCAAAAGAGAAGCGGCAAAAGTGGGACGCGAAGAGTGCGCAGATGCTGATCATTGGCTATGACGTGGCAAGCAAGGCGTATCGCCTCTACGAGAGGGATACAGGCCACGTCATCATCTCCAGGGATGTCGTCATCAATGAGAATAACGTCATCGGCACCAACATCGTGTGTGAAGAGGCAGCAGAACCAGCAGCGAACGAGATGGTTGGAGCAGAAATTCTTCCTGACCCAGTTTCTCCCGATCCTTCCTCTACTGTGACAGTGGGAAAATCACTCTACTCTCCCATGTCGAGAATCACTGTGGGGGCTCACAGTAGAGTGGGGGAGAATCACTGTGGGGGCTCTCAGACATGGCTTCCTTGAACTCCTACAGTGCAGACATGCTATTGGAAAGGAGGAGCATTGTTGGGAAAGGAGCCATCCGGCTCAGTTTCAGGTCCACAGGAGCAAGTTCCAGGAAAGTACCAGATGCCTGCTCCGATCGCTGATCCGACTTCTTCATTGGAAAGAGCAGGTGGCAAAATATCTACGGCCCAAGTTTGAGACCGATCCAACAGTCGGATTGGGAGATATGAATTTTCGAAGTTTCGGGGGTCATGGACCGTCGATGTCTGGGTGGGCATGGGTGATGGCTCCATGCCTCAGCCTGAGAAAAGAAAAAGGCAAGAGGTCCAGGATCAAGACCTGATGGGAGAAATATCCAAAAAGGTCCTTGGTCTTAGGATTGCCTTGTCAGAGTGTGCTGACTAGGATAAAAGTACCTCTCCTTACTTTTTAGGTGAGGTGAGATCCTTGTGTGCTAGCCATGGACACATGGCGATTCTCCACGGGATTGTGGGTTATGTGACCACTAGGAGTGTGCCATGAGAGCATTCTCTAGCTCTCTAGGTCGTGTTTGAGTGGTCAGCCTGATTGCTAGGCTGATTTCCTCCCTTGTGTGAGATTATGGACTCTAGTGTGTGGGCCTTAGCCTCCATGGCTAAGTGGTGTGGCTTGTGAGAGGGCTGACTTGCCCAAGCTCTAGCTCTATATGTACTCCATCATTTTGAGTGATTGAACAACCATTCTTCAGCACAAGTGATGCCCTTCCAGTCACACATGCTCGCTGCTCCAAGGCTCTCTCTCTCCTCAAGTTCCAACACTCCATGTAGATCTCCTCCTCCAAGTTATCATTCGAGAATGTTGTCTTGACATCCATATGGTGAACCTCGAAGTCCTCTACTGTTGCATAAGAGAGGAGCGTGCAGCAGAGGTAAAGTTTGCAACAGGGGCAAACGTTTCTGTGTAGTCGATGCCCTCCTGCTGTGAGTAACCCTTGGTGACCAGCCTCGCCTTGTACTTCTCCAGGTTACCATCTGCTCCCCCTTTTTTTTGAACACCCACTTGCGCTTGATCACCTTACGTCCAGGTGGACACTCACTCAGCTCCCACGTGCCGTTGTCTAGCTGCGACTGTATCTCTTGCTGCACGGCTTGCGCCCAATCTGCTGCATCTGGTGCAGCCATGGCCTCCTTGTATGACATTGGCTCATCTGAATCTGCTGCAACTCAACGTTCATCTCTTCTGGTTTCTACAGCATCCAGAAATGGCCGCGCTCACAAAGCTTGTAACGCACCATAAGAGGGTACCTGCAACCTGATGCTGGAGCGTTAGCGGGCGGCTCGCGCGGTGCTGCTGGCACAACTACTGCTGCTAGTGGTACTACATCTCCCTCCTTTGCTTCTGCCGATGAGGCTGCTATATCTGCTTCATCAGACATGGGAGAGTAGAGTGATTCTCCCACTCTCACAGTAGAGGAATAAACGGGAGAGACTGGGTCTGGAAGGATTTCTACTCCCACTGTCTCGTCAACTGCTAGTTCTGTTGCCTCTTCACAGACAATGTTGGTGCCGATGACGTTGCTCTTGTTGAATACGACATCTCTGGAGATGATGATCTAGCGTATATCCCTCTCGTAGAGGTGATAGGCCTTGCTGGCCACGTTGTAGCCAATCATCAACATCTGCACACTCTTTGCGTCCCATTTCTGCCGCTTTTCCTTGGGCACGTGCATGAGCGCCAGGCTGCCAAATGCTCGGAGATGACCTACGCTTGGTTTCTTGCCAAACCAAACCTCGTACGGTGTCATCTGCTCCAGCGCCTTCGTTGGACTGCGGTTCTTGATGTACACCGCACTGCTCACGGCTTCAGTCCAGAAGTCGTAGGTCAGCCGAGGCGCGTGCAGCATGAAGCGCGCCGATTCCATAATTGTACGGTTGGCGCATTCTGCTACACCGTTCTATTGCGACGAGTACGGCACGGTATGTTGCGCCTTGATGCCCGCTGCTGCGAGGTAGTCCTGGAACTCCTTGCTCAGGTACTCTCCACCGCGGTTGCTGCGCAGCGCCTTGTTTTTCTTGCCAGTCTGGTTCTCCACCATGGCCTTGAACTCCTTGAACCTGTCAAAGCACTGGTCCTTGGAAGGAAGGAAGTACACAGCAGTGTAACGGCTGAAATCATCAATGAAGGTCAGGAAATACCTAGAGCCTCCAAAGCTCTGGGTCTGCATCGTTCCACACAAGTCTGTGTGGACTAGCTCCAACACCTCCTTCAAATGCCTCGCGGTGCTTCTTCCCCTCCAAAGAGCTGATGCATATATGCTGCTCAAACGTTGCAGTGCATGGGGTTTGAGCGCAGCGAGGGTGACTACAGCGTGTATCGTTGGCAGCATGAGCATGAGATCCTCATTATCATTGTCTATGTGGATGACATGCTCCTCCTTTCCAACAGCATGTCTGCACTGCAAGAGTTCAAGGAAGCCATGCAGGAGTGCTTCCAGATGTCTGATCTCGGGGAGGCATCATACTTCCTCGGTATCCAGATCACGCGTGACCGCAAGTCACGCTCTCTCTCGCTGCAGCAGAGCCACTACATTAAGGATGTTTTGGAGCGGTTTGGCATGGCAGAGGCAAAATCCATCGGCACGCCACTAGAGACGCGGCAGTACCTCATGAGCTTCAATGGAGAAGCAAATGCAGCTGAGCAGCAGAAGTACCAAAGCGCCGTTGGCAGTCTCATGTACCTGATGGTGGCAACCAGGCCGGACCTCGCACAGGCTGTGAGCGCTGTGAGCCAGTATATGGCTAATCCCGGACCTGAGCACTAGAAGGCAGTGGAGCGGATCTTCCGCTCCCTTGCTGGAACCATCAACATCGGCATCACCTACAACGGCAATGACAACAGCATCATCGGCTACACAGACGCAGATTAGGCTTCAAACCCTGAGGACCGCAAGTCCATCTCTGGACATGTGTTCCTCATGAATGGTGGAGCCATCAGCTGGTGCAGCAAGCGGCAGGTGGTCGTGACGACCTCGAGCACAGAAGCTGAGTACGTATCTCTCAGCTTTGGAGCCAAGGAAGCACTTTGGCTCCAACGTCTCATGGCAGAGATGAGTGGGATTGCAGCAGTTCCGGTTCCTGTGCGCGTCGACAACCGGAGCGCAATCTCACTCGCCAAGAATCCTCAGCACCATGCACGCACCAAGTACATTGATATCGCATATCATTTCATCAGGTACATGGTGCAGGAGGGTGCTATCAAGCTGGAGTTTACTCCAACCAGCAAGTAGGTCGCTGATTTCTGCACCAAGCCAGTGACCCGTGAGAAGCAGCAGTTCTGCATGAAGGCATGTGGACTCTCCTTACTTTTTAGGTGAGGTGAGATCCTTGTGTGCTAGCCATGGACACATGGCGATTCTCCATGGGTTTGTGGGTTATGTGACCACTAGGAGTATGCCATGAGAGCATTCTCTAGCTCTCTAGGTCGTGTGTAAGTAGTCAACCTGATTGCTAGGCTGATTTCCTCCCTTGTGTGAGATTATGGACTCTAGTATGTGAGCCTTAGCCTCCATGGCTAAGTGGTGTGGCTTGTGAGAGGGCTGACTTGCCAAACCTCTAGCTTTATATGTACTCCATCATTTTGAGTAATTGAACAACCATTCTTCAGCACAAGTGATGCCCTTCCAATCACACATACTCGCTGCTCCAAGGCTCCATCTCTCCTCAAGTTCCAACATTGCCTTTTTCTTTTCTCAGGCTAAGGCATGGAGTCATCGCCCATGGTCACCCAGACATCGACGGTCCATGACCCCCGAAACTTCAAAAATTTATATCTCCCAATGTGACCGTTGCATTTTCATAGCTTTTGGGGTCATCGACCGCCGATATCTGGGTTACCATGGGCGATGGCTCCATGCCTTATCCTAAGAAAAGAAAACGACAAGAGATCGAAGGTCAAGACCTGATGGGAGAAATATCCAAAAAGATCCTAGATTCTTAGGTTGCCTTGTCCGAGTGTGCTGACTAGGAAAAAGGTACCTCTCTTTACTTTTTAGGTGAGGTGACGTCCTTGTGTGCTAGCCTAGAACACATGGCGATTCTCCATGAATTGTGGGCTATGTGAGCACTAGGAGTGTGCCATGAGAGCATTTTATAGCTCTCTAGGTCGTGTGTGAATGGTCAGCCTGATTGCTAGGCTGATTTCCTCCCTTGTGTGAGATTATGGACTCTAGTGTGTGAGCCTTAGCCTCCATGGCTAAGTGGTGTGGCTTGTGAGAGGGCTGACTTGCCCAAGCCCTAGCTCTATATGTACTCCATCATTTTGAGTGATTGAAAACCTATTCTATAGCACAAGTGATGTCCTTCCAATCACACATGCTCGCTGCTCCAAGGCTCCCTCTCTCCTCCAGATCCAACATTTGGTATCAGAGCCAAGTTCTTCCACTTTCAGCAAGCACAGGCCGTCACTTTGAGAGTGACGGGTAGGGGTAAAACCTTCACTAGATTTGACAATCAACCACAAGATCTTCAATTTCAAAAGACAAGATTTCCAACCAGTCTAAGATCACGAAGATCCAATTGTCAAATTGAGAGTTATGCTCAAAACGAGGTCGGCCAGGGCTACACTCTTCTCTACGAGTAAGACTGTCGCCTTGTGATGACCATAACTCTCTCGTTTCTTTGTCAAATTTAAAACGTGGCACATGCAAATTGTAGTATTTTTTCTAAGCTTTCCATTTCGGCACAAATATTTGCAATCCATTGATTCGTTTGGGAGAAACGCCGTTTACAAGCTGGCTTGTCTGACTTGGAATAGGAGTAGAAACATACCCTGTTTTCAAGAGGGCATATCTTTCAAAATCCCCTGTTGATGACCCTGTTTTATGAGTCGATCTGGAAGGTTTTGAGCTGCATTTTCCAGTGGTGGGCTCAGTTTTTCAAAATTCCTAGTCTGCTGGCATCTACAGTCTATTTTCTGTCAGACAGATTTATGGCAGAAGCAGCAGCAGAAGCAGGGGTAGCGCCGCCATCCAAGGGCAGCAGGTGAGCATCATCAAGGCTCAAAATGGCAGCAGCTGGTCTTGTAACAGCAGCCCAGCATTTGGAGAGGCTGGAGGGACGCGCCAACTTCACATTTTGGAAGATCCGTACCCGCCTCCTTTTGGAGGAGAGGGGCTTGTGCGAGGTGGTGGGCGGCGACGAGCCGGCTCCAGTTCCACAAGCAAAAGGCATCACCATAGCGCAGGTGGTGGCGGGGAAGACGCCGCAAAAGGCTGCAACTGATGCAGGTTCTTCTGTAGTTGTACCAGCGGCGTATGAGAAGAGGAAGAAGAAGGACAGGCAGGCCTACAGGTTGCTTGTCAACACCATCTCCAACCCGCATCTTCAGTACATGAGTGACAAGGCTACTGCAAAGGAGGGATGGGATACGTTGTGCAAGAAGTATGAGAGCAAGGATTCTGCATTCCTCATGCTTTTGGAGGAAAAAATGATGGCGCTGAAAATGCAGGGTGGTGAAGGGATGGAGGCGTATCTGGACAGGGCAAAGGAGCTGGCGAAACAGTTGAGAGCGGCTGGCAATCCTGTGGAAGAGACGCGCTTCATTCTCCTCTTGTTAAGGGGACTCCCAACCAGCTACGACACGGTGCGAGAGACGTTGGAGTGCCAGCCAACTCTTGACCTCGACTTCATCTGCACGCACTTGGTGCAGGTGGAACTGCGTCGCAATGCAAGAAAGCGCAATGGCGGCAGCAACAGTAGTGAAGCAGCTTTCATGGCCATGGGCTCACGCAACCAGCAGCAGCAGCAGTCCGGGCAGCAGAGAGGCAAGAAGAAGGGCAAGTGCCACTATTGCCAGAAAGAGGGGCACTACAAGAAAGAGTGCTTCAAGTTTAAGAGGGACCAGAAGGAGCAGCAGCAGCAGCAAAAGCAGCAATCTCCACAACAACAGCAGCAGCAGTCACAGCAACGGCAGCAGCAGCAGAAGCAGCAGCAGAACCAGACTAGCGTGCGCCATTTTGGCAACATGAACGTCGCCAAGGAGGTGCGCGACCGCCTCTTCATGGCGAAGTCTGACATGTCGCAGAAGGAAAAGGCGGATCTGGCGGAGTATAAGGACTTGGGGTGTACCAAGAGTCTGACGCACCACAAGGAGTGGTTCACACAGCTGCTCTCCATTCCTCCTCGGCCGATTGCTTTGGGTGATGATTGGGTGATGTATGCTGAGGGGATTAGGATTGTGGAGATGTGGTTGGAGACCTCGCGTGGCATTGACGTGGGAGTTTTCCATGGCGTGCTATATGTACCTGATGCTGCGCTCAACCTTCTCTCAGTGTCCTCTCTCACCAACACAGGACTGCGCGTTGTCTTCGATGAAGACTATGGCTACATCCTCAACAAGGAAACAGGAGAGGAGTTGGCCAAGTCGGTGAAGGAGAGCGATATGTACCGCTTGCTGGGGGCGACCAAGATCCCGCGTGAGCAGAGTCTTGCAGCAGTGGTGCAGGTGACAGATGGCGAGATCTGGCATGTGCGCTACGGCAACATTGGCATGCGCGCCTTGCAGCAGTTTCAAGCAAAGCAAATGGTGCGTGACCTGCCTACCATCTTTAACTTTGAGCAGCAGTTATGCATCGGATGTTTGGAGGGAAAGCAACACCGCGAGGCGTTCTCTGGAGCAGGGGAGCGTGCAAAAGAGGTGTTGGAGCTGGTCCACACGGACTTGTGCGGACCGATACAAACCCAGAGCTTTGGAGGCTCTAGGTATTTTCTCACCTTCATTGATGATTTCAGCCGTTACACTGCTGTGTATTTCCTTTCCTCCAAGGACCAGCGCTTTGACAGGTTCAAGGAGTTCAAGGCCATGGTGGAGAACCAATCTGGCAAGAAGATCAAGGCGTTGCGCAGCGACCGCGGTGGAGAGTACGTGAGCAAGGAATTCTAGGACTACCTCGCAGCAGCTGGCATCAAGGCGCAGCGTACCGAACCGTACTCGCCGTAGCAAAACGGTGTAGCAGAACGCGCTAACCGTACCATTGTGGAGTCGGCGCGCTCCATGCTGCACGCGGCTTGGCTGACCTACGACTTCTGGGCCGAGCCGTGAGCACTGCGGTCTACATCAAGAATCGCAGTCCAACTAAGGCGCTAGAGCAGATGACGCCGTACGAGGCGTGGCTGAGCAAGAAGCCGAGCGTAGGTCATCTTCGCGCGTTTGGCAGCTTGGCGCACATGCACGTGCCAAAGGAGAAGTGGCAAAAGTAGGATGCAAAGAGTGCACAGATGCTGATGATTGGCTACGACGTGGCAACCAAGGCGTATCGCCTCTACAAGAGGGATACAAGCCACGTCATCATCTCTAGGGATGTCGTCCTCAACGAGAGTAACGTCATCGGCACCAACATCGTGTGTGAACAAGCAGCAGAACCAGCAGCTGACGAGACAGTGGGAGTAGAAATTCTTCCTGACCCAGTTTCTCCCGATCCTTCCTCTACTATGACAGTGGGAGAATCACTCTACTCTCCCATGTCTGATGTTGCAGATACAGCAGCCTCATCGGCAGAAGCAGAGGAGGGAGATATAGGACCACCAGCAGCAGCAGTTGTGCCAGTAGCACCGCGCCAGCCGCGTGCTAACGCTCCAGCACCAGGTCGTAGGTACCCTCGTAGGGTGCGTTACAAGCCTGGTGAGTGCGGCCATTTCTGGATGCTGCAGAAACCAGAACAGATGAANAGTAGAAATTCTTCCTGACCCAGTTTCTCCCGATCCTTCCTCTACTATGACAGTGGGAGAATCACTCTACTCTCCCATGTCTGATGTTGCAGATACAGCAGCCTCATCGGCAGAAGCAGAGGAGGGAGATATAGGACCACCAGCAGCAGCAGTTGTGCCAGTAGCACCGCGCCAGCCGCGTGCTAACGCTCCAGCACCAGGTCGTAGGTACCCTCGTAGGGTGCGTTACAAGCCTGGTGAGTGCGGCCATTTCTGGATGCTGCAGAAACCAGAACAGATGAACGTCGCAGTTGCAGCAGATTCAGATGAGCCAACATCATACAAGGAGGCCATGGCTGCACCGGATGCAGCAGATTGGGCGCAAGCTGTGCAGCAGGAGATACAGTCGCAGCTGGACAACGGCACGTGGGAGCTGACTGAGCGTCCACCAGGACGTAAGGTCATCAAGTGCAAGTGGGTGTTCAAGAAGAAGCGGGGAGCAGATGGTAACCTGGAAAAGTTTAAGGCGAGGCTGGTCGCCAAGGGCTACTCGCAGGAGGAGGGCATCGACTACACAGAAACTTTTGCCCCTGTTGCAAAATTTGCCTCTGTACGCATGCTCCTCTCTTATGCTGCAACTGAGGACTTCGAGGTTCACCACATGAATGTCAAGACGGCATTCTTGAATGGTGACTTGGAGGAGGAGATCTACATGGAGCAGCCGGAGGGGTTCGTCGTGGATGGCTAGGAGCACCTGGTCTGCAAGCTGGAGAAGTCGCTGTACGGCCTGAAGCAAGCGTCGCGTGCTTGGAACCAAAAGTTGGATGCAGCGTTGCAGTGCATGGGGTTTGTGTTGGGAAAGGAGCTATCTGGCTTAGTTTCAGGTCCACAGGAGCAAGTTCCAGGAAAGTACCAGATGCCTACTCCGATTGCCAATCCAACTTCACCATTGAAAAGATCAGGTGGCAAAATGTCTATGGTCAAAGATTGAGGCCGATCCAACGGTCGGATTGGGAGATATGAATTTTCGAAGTTTCGGGGGTCATGGACCGTCGATGTCTGGGTGGGCATGGGTGATGACTCCATGCCTTAGCCTGAGAAAAGAAAAAGGCAAGAGGTCCAGGGTCAAGACCTGATGGGAGAAATATCCAAAAAGGTCCTTGGTCTTAGGATTGCCTTGTCAGAGTGTGCTGACTAGGATAAAGGTACCTCTCCTTACTTTTTAGGTGAGGTGAGATCCTTGTGTGCTAGCCATGGACACATGGCAGTTCTCCATGGGTTTGTGGGTTATGTGACCACTAGGAGTGTGCCATGAGAGCATTCTCTAGCTCTCTAGGTCGTGTGTGAGTGGTCAGCCTGATTG
>SZWC01000805.1:34540-57298 GCA_023375785.1 Penium margaritaceum
AGGAGTTCAAGGAAGCCATGCAGGAGCGCTTCCAGATGTCTGATCTCGGGGAGGCATCATACTTCCTCGGTATCCGGATCACGCGTGACCGTAAGTCACGCTCTCTCTCGCTGCAGCAGAGCCGCTACATTAAGGATGTTTTGCAGCGGTTTGGCATGGCAGAGGCAAAACCCATCGGCACGCCGCTGGAGACGCGGCAGTACCTTGTGAGCTTCAATGGAGAAGCAAATGCAGCTGAGCGGCAGAAGTACCAGAGCGCCGTCGGCAATCTCATGTACCTGATGGTGGCAACCAGGCCGGATCCCGCACAAGCTGTGAGCGCTGTGAGCCAGCACATGGCTAATCCCGGACTGGAGCACAAGAAGGCAGTGAAGCGGATCTTCCGCTACCTTGCTGGAACCATCAACATCGGCATCACCTACAGCGGCAATGACAACAGCATCATCGGCTACACAGACGCAGATTGGGCTTCAAACCCTGAGGACCGCAAGTCTATCTCTAGACATGTGTTCTGCATGCATGGTGGAGCCATCAGCTGGTGCAGCAAGCGGCAGGTGGTCGTGGCGACCTCGAACACAGAAGCTGAGTACGTATCTCTCAGCTTTGGAGCCAAGGAAGCTGTTTGGCTCCAACGTCTCATGGCAGAGATGAGTGGGAGTGCAGCAGTTCCAATTCCTGTGCGCGTCGACAACTTGAGCGCAATCGTACTCGCCAAGAATCCTGAGTGTCATGTACGCACCAAGCACATTGATATCGCATATCATTTCATTAGGCACATGGTGCAGGAGGGTGCTATCAAGCTGGAGTTTACTCCAACCAGCAAGCAGGTCGCTGATTTCTGCACCAAGCCAGTGACCCGTGAGAAGCAGCAGTTCTGCATGAAGGCATGTGGACTCAGCCCACTCTGACTGCGGCAAAGTGGGAGATTGTTGGGAAAGGAGCCATTTGGCTCAGTTTCAAGTCCACAGGAGCAAGCTCCACGAAAGTACCAGATGCCTTCTTCGATTGCCGATCTGACTTCACCATTAGAAAGATCACGTGGCAAAATGTCTACGGTCCAAGTTTGAGGCCGATCCAACGGTTGGATTGGGAGATATGAATTTTCGAAGTTTCGGGGGTCATGGACCGTCGATGTCTGGGTGGGCATGGGTGATGGCTCCATGCCTTAGCCTGAGGAAAGAAAAAGGCAAGAGGTCCAGGGTCAAGACCTCATGGGAGAAATATCCAAAAAGGTCCTTGGTCTTAGGATTGCCTTGTCAGAGTGCGCTGACTAGGATAAAGGTACCTCTCCTTACTTTTTAGGTGAGGTAAGATCCTTGTGTGCTAGCCATGGACACATGGCGATTCTTCATGGGTTTGTGGGTTATATGACCACTAGGAGTGTGCCATGAGAGCATTCTCTAGCTCTCTAGGTCATGTGTGAGTGGTCAGCCTGATTGCTAGGCTGATTTCCTCCCTTGTGTGAGATTATGGACTTTTTTGTGTGAGCCTTAGCCTCCATGGCTAAGTGGTGTGGCTTGTGAGAGGGCTGACTTGCCCAAGCTCTAGCTCTATATGTACTCCATCATTTTGAGTGATTGAACAACCATACTTCAGCACAAGTGATGTCCTTCCAATCACACATACTCGCTGCTCCGATGCTCCCTCTCTCTTCCAGATCCAACAAAAACTACCTGATGCCTGCTGCGATTGTCAATCCAACTTCATCATTGGAAAGATCAGGTGGCAAAATGTCTACGGTCCATGTTTGAGGACGATGCAACGGTCGGATTGGGAGATATGAGTTTTTGTAGTCTCCACGGTCATCGACCACCGATATCCGGGTGACCATGGGCGATGGCTCCATGCCTTATCCTGAGAAAAGAAAAAGGCAAGAGATCCAGGGTCAAGACCTGATGGGAGAAACATCCAAAAAAGGTCCTAGATTCTTGGGTTGTCTTGTCAGAGTCTGCTTACTAGGAAAAAGGTACCTCTCCTTACTTTTTAGGTGAGGTGAGATCCTTGTGTGCTAGCCATGGACACATGGGGATTCTCCATGAGATTGTGGGTTATGTGACCACTACGAGTGTTCCATGAGAGCATTTTCTAGCTCCTAGGTCGTGTGTGAGTGATCAGCCTGATTGCTAGGCTGATTTCCTCCATTGTGTGAGATTATGGTTTCTAGTGTGTGAGCCTTAGCCTCCATGGCTAAGTGGTGTGGCTTGTGAGAGGGCTGACTTGCCCAAGCTCTAGCTCTATATGTACTCCATCATTTTGAGTGATTGAACAACCATTCTTCAGCACAAGTGATGCCCTTCCAATCACACATGCTCGCTGCTCCATGGCTCCCTCTCTCCTCCTGATCTAAGAGTAGTAAGATAAAGAGAATGACAAGTGCCATTTTTGCCAAAAAGAGGGACACTACAAGAAAGTGTACTTCAAGCTCAAGAGGGACCAGAAGGAGGAGCAACTGCGACAATAAAAGCAGCAATCTCCATAGCAACAACAACATCAGCAAAAGAAGCTTCTGACGACTCCTATGGCTACATCCTCGACAAGGGAAAAGGAGAGGATTTGGCCAAGTCGGTAAAAGAAGGTGGCATGTACCACCTGCAGGTAGCGACCAAGATCCTGCGTGAGTGGATTCTTGCAATAGTGGTGCAGGAAACACATGGTGAGATCTGGCATGTGCGCTATGGCTACATCTGCATGCGCATTTTGCAACAGCTTCAAACGAAACAGATGGTGCGTGACTTCTCCATCGTCTCCAACTTTGAGTAGCAGTTGGGGATTGGCTGTTTGGAAAGGAACTGACAGTGTGAGACCTTCTCTGGAGCAGGATAGCATGCAATAGAGGTCCTAGAGATGGTCGATACAGACTTGTCTCGCCCGATGCAGACGCAGAGCCTTTGAGGCTCTAGGTTTTTTCTAACCTTCATTGATGATTTTTGCCATTATACTACTGTGTACTTCGTTGTTTCCAAGGACCAGTGATTTGACAAGTTCAAGGAGTTCAAGGCATTGGTGGACAACCAGATGTTGACCTTATATGCTCCTTATCCAAGGCTGATGTTTGGACAGGCACAGGACGGACTAGGCATGCACTGCTCCCTTCGAGCAAGCCCCCTTAGTCTAATCTGGATACTATAGCCAGCAAATACTACCTAGGACAACTCCTTTTTCCTTAGACGTTCAAGAGTTAGTTTCTGGAGCCAGAGGTCACTGGATCAAATCCGATCCCGGTGACTAATTTTCTTTGTGACCAAAAGGGGGGCAAGAAGGTTCTCAGAGAGATTTTACAACATTTGAAGGTCCTTCCTGGTGGCTAGCGCTATTTGGCGGTCACAGGGAGCGCCATATAGCCAAGGCCGATGACGAAATCTAGATTGCTCCCAAAGTAGCTCATCCAAGGAGCAACTGCGTGCCTAGGCTTGACGTTGTCTCTAAGACTATAAGAACCTATAAGTTTCTTGTCATTGAGTACAGTTCTTACCTTTGAGAATCCTAACATAGTTGTTTACGAGAGCCAGACACTAAAGAAACATTGGTTGGTCTAAGCCCCATGATTTCGCTCCTCGTGCGAAAGTGACCAGGTGCTAAGGACATAGTGCAAGGAAATGATTCGTATGAACTGCTCAGTGTTGAACCTTGGCTTGAGGGTGATATCATCTCTTGGTTGTAATACCAAGAGCGGTCGGCGAAAACCATTGTGTCGGACCTGTTTTCTAGACCCTCGCCTCACACAGGTTGACAAAGGATTATGGGTCCACGGAAACTAGTTGTAAGGAACGCTTTTGCGCACTCTTGCATCCTCTCTGTTTTATAGCACGCATCTGCTGTATCAACTCCATTTGTTCCATCTGCTCCATCAACTCCATTTCCTCCATCTGCTCCATCAGCTCCAATGACGGGTGCGAACATTTAGCGAAAGAGCCAAGGATAAACTCTGTCCTTGGAGGCACAACCCTGGATTTGCTAGTGTGCGTTCTTCCCTGTTTGGAGGCGATCAAAGGCTAGGGGGCAAGCGACATATCTGTACCTTCGAAACTGGAAGGAGACAATAGCCTAACTTAGCGTACATCAGCCTGAACAAAATAGAGAACTAGAGAAGCAGAGAAGCAGTATGACGATACCCGCGTCGCTCACTCTCGAGCAGGTCAATAGAGCGATTGTTGACCTGATATGCTCCTTGTCCATGGCTGATGTTTGGATAAGAACAGGACAGACTAGGCACGTACTACTCCCTTGGAGTAAGTCCCCTGGGTCTGGTCTAGATAAACAAGGCATGCACTACTCCTTTGGAGCAAGTCCCCTTGGTCTAATCTGGATAGTATAGCCAGCAAATACTGCCTACAACTCCTTGTGGCTTAGATGTTCCAGAGTTAGTCTCTGGAGCGAGAGGTCACTGGGTCAAATCCCAGCTCGATGACTTATTTTCTTTACGACTAAAAGGGGGAGAGGAAGCTTCTAAGAGACATCTTAGAACATTCCAAGGTCCTTCCTGGTGGCTGGTGCCACTTGGCGGTCACAGGGAGTGCCATGTAGGCAGGGGGGATGATGCAATCCATATTGTCCGCAAAGTGGCTCATCCAAGGAACCACTACGTGCCCAGGCTACACGCTGGCTATAGGACTATAAGAACCTGTCTGTTTCCTGTCATTGAGTACAGTTCTTACCTTTGAGACTCCTCACAAAGTTCTCCACCAGAGGCAGACACTAAAGAATCATTGGTTGCTCTACGCCCCAGGAGTTTGCTCCTCACGCAAAAGTGACCAGGTGCTAAGGACACTATGCAAGGATAAGAGTCGTATGAGCTGCTCAGTGTGGAACCTTTGCTCTGAGGGTAATATCATGTCTTGGTTTCAATACATACAGCGGTCGGCGGGAACCACTATGTCAGAATTTGTTTCTAGATTATCGCCTCAGGTAGGTTGACAAAGAGTTATGGACCCACACTGACAAGTTGTAAGGCACGCTTCTGCACACTCTCGTGCCCTCTCTGTCTTGTAGCGCGCATCAACTCCATCAGCTCTACCTACTCCATCTGCTCCATTAGCTCTTACGGTGGATGCTGGCACTTAGCGAACAAGCACTTAGGATAAGCTCTACCCTTGAGGTACGACACTTGGGCCCTTATCAGAATACGTTCTGCCCTTGGAGACACAACTCTTGGTTCACTAGTGTACATTCTTCTTTCTTTACAGGAGATCAACGGCTAAGGGGTAAGCGACAGATCTGTACCCTCTAAAACCATAGCACATAACAGCCTACATCAGCGTACACCGGCCTCAACAAAGCAGAGAAACAGAGAAGCAAAGAAGTAGTATGACGACACGCGCAAACTCAGTCTCGAGCATGTCAATGGTCGGATGTCAAAGTTCACTGGGTTTTGTCTTCCCTTATGGAGATGGGAATTTGAGATTGTCATGATGGTGCGTGGCTACTTGAAGATATTCCTTGGAGAAGAGGTTGCACCGCCAAAAACAGATCCTAGATATGAAGCGTCGAGTATCAAAAATGACATGGCGCCTACAATTCTTGTGATATCAGTGCATGAGTCACAGCATGTCTACCTCCAAGGTATCACACATGCATCAAAGGCTTATGAGAAGCTTCCACGTGTACACCAATCAACGGCTCTTGTAAATCACCTATTCATTCTTCAAAAGCTGATTTTGATGAGGGTGAGCAAGGAGAAGTCCATTCCTGACTTCTTGTTGCAGTTCGAAAGATTGCTACAGCAAGGGACCTAAATGAACTGGGACATCGATACCAACATGCATGCCATGATCCTCCTCATGACACTACCTGAAAGCCGGGATCCTCTCATTATCGTCTTTGGCGGTTGGAAGGAGGAGGATTTGACGTATGAGGTAGTGTTTGAGAACGTACGCAATGAGGCCATGCGTCAGAACGGTATTGAGACTAACATTTCAGCCTATGCTTCATAGTACAATGGTCATGGCAATAATTCCTCTTTTGGTCTGAGTAGCAGCAGAAGCGGTGGCGGTGGAGGAAAAGGCAATGGTAGTGGTGGAAAGAGTTCAAAACGTCCTGGGAAGTACCATAACAGTGGCAAGCCTGGACATTGGGCAGGGGAGTGCACGGCTCCCAAGAAGGAAGACGGAGATCATGGTGGTAGATATGAGGGCAAAGGAAAAGGTAA
This sequence comes from Penium margaritaceum, assembly GCA_023375785.1. Lineage (NCBI taxonomy): Eukaryota > Viridiplantae > Streptophyta > Zygnematophyceae > Desmidiales > Peniaceae > Penium > Penium margaritaceum. The sequence goes on from SZWC01000805.1 coordinate 40,686, forward strand.
GGAGTTCACAAACATGATGGTTGAGAGCTTACCGGCAACCAAAGCAGCGGCTCTGCTCAAGCATCGAGCCTACGGCCTCCACTCTGGCACAAACCGCCACTCTTCAAGGGACAAGGATGGGTTCATCTCCATTGGGGATGCTAAGCTTCGCTTCAGGTGTGCCAACGATAGCCTTGTCCATGCGCAAGGCGAGCAAGATAGGTTGATGAGCATCTACGTGAACGGTGCTGAAAAGGACTTAAAGCTGGAGAACATCGTCTCCATGCTGTCTTTTGCGGCAAACCTTTTGTCAGTGTAGGAAATTATAGACCACGACATGACGGTCGTCTCAAAGAGGAGGAGGCTGTGACTGTCAAGAACGAGGACATCAACATCTCCTATCCAAAGGAAAATCTTACCGCACAGGTCCTAAGACTTGATGGGCTCTACGTGTTGCACACCAATCCCCTTGATGCTACTTATGAGGGATATGCAGCGATTGAAGAGTCCAAGTCTTCAAAGCCTGATTTTACACCACAAGCCGTCACCATGACGGTAAACTCCAACAACACAGATAGAACAAAGCTGTGGCACAAGCGGTTGGGCCATGTTGTTGACAGCACATTGCAAGCAATGGAGCTGTACGAAGTGGTTCATGGGATGGAGCGATGCAAGGTCAAGGATTACGGAAAGTGCAAAAAGCTGTGTAAGCCATGCCTCCTAGTCAAGGCAAACAGAAAGTCCTTTGAACGTAATGGTAAACTTGCGGCAGGAATCTTGGACCTGATTCACTCCGATGTGTACATACCATTCCGCACCCCTTCGAACGGTGGTAGTAAGTATTTCTTGACCTTCATCGATGACCATGGTCGCAAGATGTGGATCTATTTCCTCAAGACAAAGGGACAAAGCTATAAGAGTTTGTCACCATGGTAGACTGGTAGACAAGCAAGAAGATCAAAGCACTGCTTACGGACAACAGTGCTAAGTACAAGGCGTGCAAAGGTTGGTTGAGCAAACACGGCTTCAACCACCAGTCCACCATGCCTTACTCCCCCAAGAGTAATAGTGCTGCCAAACGAATAAACTAGACTATCCTCGGCATGACACAAAGCATGCTCTTCAACGCCAAACTCCCATCTTGAATCTAGGCTGAAGCTACATGAACTGCTTGCTACCTTGTGAATCTCACTGCGCCAGCTACGCTTGAAAGGCGTGATAAGAAACAGCAAGAGAAGCAACTCAGGACGCTACAGGAATCTTGGTCAGGGAAAAAGTCAGATGCCTCACACTTTGTTAGATCTTGAGGAGAGAGGGAGCCTTGGAGCAGCCAGGATGTGGGACTGGAAGGGCATCACTTGTGCTGAAGAATGGTTCTTCAATCACTCAAAATGAAGGACTACATATACAGCTAGAGCATGGGCAAGTCAGCCCTCTCTCAGGTCACACCACTTAGCCATGGAGGCTGAGGCTCACACACTGGACTCCATAATCTCATACAAGGGAGGAAATCAGCCTAGCATTGAGGCTGACCACTCATACACAACCTAGAGAGCTAGAAATTACTCTAATGGCGACTCCTAGTGGTCACATAAACCACAATCCCATGGAGAATCGCCATGTGTCCATGGCTAGCACACAAAGATCTCATCTCACCTAAAAAGTGAGAGGTACCTCTTTCCTAGTCCACACACTCACACAAGGTAACCCAAGAATCTAGGACCATTTTGGATATTTTTCCCATCAGGTCTTGACCTTGGACCTCTTGTCCTTCTCTTTTCTCAGGCTAGGGCATGGAGCCATCGCACATGGTCACCCGAATATCGGCAGTCAATGATCCCAAAAACTTTGAGAATTCATATCTTCCAATCCGGCCGTTAGATCGGCCTCAAACGTGGAGAGTAGACATTTTGTCACCTGATCTTTCCAATGGTGAGGTGGAATCAACGATTGGAACAAGGATGTGGTAGTTTCTTGGAGTTTGCTCCTGTGGACCTGAAATTAAGCCAAATGGCTCCTTTTCCTACACAGTTGAGGGTCTTAGGCTGTAGTACTTGGGCAAAGGTCCAAGCAAGAAAAGGAAGTAGCAAGCTGGATGCACGTACTCGTAAGTGTGTCATGGTCAGCTACGACACTGCTCACATGGCGTACAGGCTCTAGGACCAAGCGGCATGGATTCTGTCCATGCTCCCAAATTAGGAGAGTGGGTTGTATTCCTCGAGTCAGGTGATTAGGCACCAGAAAACTGGCACATGGTGCGAGTGAAGAATGGTGCTCCTGGGAGAGTGGCTAAGCACGCGGACACAGCGACGAACCACAACACTGAGTGTGAGCTGTCCGAGATCTCTTCCTCAAACAGCCGATCACATGCAACGCAGGAGGAACAAAAAGAGCTAAGTCTTGAAGTACCACCAACAACACTCTGGCATAGCACGCGCGAATAGAAACCTCTGTCCAAGTACGATGCTTAGAGTGTGGAATGGACCAGACTCATCGGGTCATGCTTGGCTTAGGAAGAGCTTGTGAGTGCAACAGAGGCTATGAACATTCTAGATGCGGACAAGTGGAAGGAGGCAGTGAATATTGAACTCACGTCCAATCAAAAGAAACGCACATGGATTCTGGTGGACAGGCCCTCAAACGCACATGTGGTGGGGTCAATGTGGGTACTCTAGAAAAAGTTCAAGCAAGATGATACTATAGACAAGTACAAGGTAAGAAACGTGGCAACAGGGTTTTCCCAACATGCAACCACAGAGTACGAGGAAATCTTCGGCCCCGTCGTCACCTTTTCCTCCATCAGATCCATGATGGGCATCGCTGCTGCAAAAGATCTGGAGGTCAACTAGATGGATGTGAAGAGAGCTTTCCTCTTGGGGAAGCTAAACAAAGAAGTGCTGAGGTTTGCAAATTGGTCAAGGCACTCTACGGGCTGAAACAAGCCCTAAGGATGCGGTACAAGGAGATGGATAGCTTCATGGCCAAGCCTACCTTCACGCACCGCCAGAATGACCCTAGTGTTTGTTGGATCTGGAGGAGAGAGGGGGCCTTGGAGCAGCGAGCATGTGTGAATGGAAGGACATCACTTGTGCTGAAGAATGGTTGTTCAATCACTCAAAATGATGGAATACATATAGAGCTAGAGCTTGGGCAAGTCAGCCCTCTCACAAGCCACACCACTTAGCCATGGAGTCTAAGGCTCACACACTAGAGTCCATAATCTCACACAAGGGAGGAAATCAGCCTAGCAATCAGGCTGACCACTCACACACGACCTACAGAGCTAGAGAATGCTCTCATGGCACACTCCTAGTGGTCACATAACCCACAAACCCATGGAGAATCGCCATGTGTCCATGGCTAGCATACAAGGATCTCACCTCACCTAAAAAGAAAGGAGAGGTACCTTTATCCTAGTCAGCACACTCTGACAAGGCAATCCTAAGACCAAGGACCTTTTTGGATATTTCTCCCATTTGGTCTTGACCGTGGACCTCTTGCCTTTTTCTTTCCTCAGGCTAAGGCATGGAGCCATCACCCATGCCCACCCAGACATCGACGGTCCATGACCCCTGAAACTTTGAAAATTCATATCTCCCAATCCGACTGTTGGATCGGCCTCAAACTTGGACCGTAGACATTTTGCCACCTGGTCTTTCTAATGACGAAGTCAGATTGGCGATCGGAGCAGGCATCTGGTACTTTCCTAGAACTTGCTCCTGTGGACCTGAAGCTGAGCCAGATGGCTCCTTTCCCAACAACCTCCCACTTTGCCGCAGTCAGAGTGGGCTGAGTCCACATGCCTTCATCCAGAACTGCTGCTTCTCACGGGTCACTGGCTTGGTGCAGAAATGAGCGACCCGCTTGCTGGTTGGAGTAAACTCCAGCTTGATAGCACCCTCCTGCACCATGTGCCTAATGAAATGATATGCGATATCAATGTGCTTGTATGGTGCTCAGGATTCTTGGCGAGTGCGATTGCGCTCTGGTTGTCGACGCGCACAGGAACTAGAATTGCTACACTCCCACTTATCTCTGCCATGAGACGTTGGAGCCAAACTGCTTCCTTGGCTCCAAAACTGAGAGATACGTACTCAGATTCTGTGCTCGAGGTCGCCACGACCACCTGCCGCTTGCTGCACCAGCTGATGGCTCCACCATTCATGAGGAACACATGTCCAGAGATGGACTTGCGTTCCTCAGGGTTTAAAGCCCAATCTGCGTCTGTGTAGCCGATGATGCTGTTGTCATTGCCGTTGTAGGTGATACCGATGTTGATAGTTCTAGCAAGGTAGCGGAAGATTCGCTTCACTGCCTTCTGGTGCTCCGGTCCAGGATTAGCCATGTGCTGGCTCAAAGCGCTCATAGCCTGTGCGAAGTCCGGCCTGGTTGCCACCATCAGGTCCATGAGACTGCCGACGGCGCTCTGGTACTTCTGCCGCTGAGCTGCATTTGCTTCTCCATTGAAGCTCACGAGGTACTGCCGCGTCTCTAGCGGCGTGCCGATGGGTTTGCCTCTGCCATGCCAAACCGCTTCAAAACATCCTTAATGTAGCGGCTCTACTGCAGCGAGAGAGAGCGTGACTTGCGGTTACGCGTGATCTGGATACCGAGGAAGTATGATGCCTCCCCGAGATCATACATCTGGAAGCGCTCCTGCATGGCTTCCTTGAACTCCTGCAGTGCAGACATATTGTTGGAAAGGAGAAGCATGTCATCCACATAGACAATGATGATGAGGATCTCATGCTCATGCTGCCAGCGATATACGCTGTAGTCACACTCGCTGCACTTTAACCCCATGCACTACAACGCTGCATCCAACTTTTGGTTCCAAGCACGCGATGCTTGCTTCAGGCCGTACAGCGACTTCTGCAGCTTGCAGACCACGTGCTCCTGGCCATCCATGACGAACCCCTCCGGCTGCTCCATGTAGATCTCCTCCAAGTCACCATTCAAGAATACCGTCTTGCCATCCATGTGGTGAATCTCGAAGTCCTCAGCTGCTGCATAAGAGAGACGCGTGCGCACAGAGGTAAACTTTGCAACAGGGGCAAAAGTTTCTGTGTAGTCGATGCCCTCCTGTTGCGAGTAGCCCTTGGCGACCAGCCTCGCCTTGTACTTTTCCAGGTTACCATCTCCTCCCCGCTTCTTCTTGAACACCTACTTGCACTTGATCACCTTACGTCCTGGTGGACGTTTAGTCAGCTCCCACGTGCCGTTGTCCAGCTGCGACTGTATCTCCTGCTGCACGGCTTGCGCCCAATCTGCTGCATCCGGTGCAGCCATGGCCTCCTTGTATGATGTTGGCTCATCTAATTCTGTTGCAACTGCGACGTTCATCTGTTCTGGTTTCTACAGCATCCAGAAATGGCCGCGCTCACCAGGCTTGTAACGCACCCTAAGAGGGTACCTGCGACCTGGTGCTGGAGCGTTAGCGGGCGGCTGGCGTGGTGCTGCTGGGACAACAGCTGCTGGTGGTGGTGCTACATCTCCCTCCTCTGCTTCTGCCGATGAGGCTACTGTATCTGCAACATCAGACATGAAGAGTAGAGTGATTCTCCCACTGTCACAGTAGAGGAAGGATTAGGAGAAACTGGGTCAGGAAGAATTTCTACTCCCACCGTCTCGTCAGCTACTGGTTCTGCTGCCTCTTCACACACGATGTTAGTGCCGATGACGTTACTCTCGTTGAAGACGACATCCCTGGAGATGATGACGTGGCCTGTATCCCTCTCATAGAGGCGATACGCCTTGCTTGCCACATCGTAGCCAATCATCAGCATCTGTGGACTCTTCGCATCCCACTTTTGTCGCTTCTCCTTTGGCACGTGCATGTGCGCCAAGCTGCCAAACGCGCGAAGATGACCTATGCTCGGCTTCTTGCCGAGCCACGCCTCGTACGGCTTCATCTGCTCCAGCGCCTTAGTTGGACTGCGGTTCTAGATGTAGACCGCAGTGCTCACGGCTTCAGCCCAGAAGTCGTACGTCAGCCGAGCCGCGTGCAGCATGGAGCGCGCCGACTCCACAATGGTACGGTTGGCGCGTTCTGCTAAACCATTCTGCTGCGGCGAGTACGACGCGGTACGCTGCGCCTTGATGCCAGCTACTGCGAGGTAGTCCTGGAATTCCTTGCTCAGGTACTCTCCAGCGCGGTCGCTGCGCAACGCCTTGATCTTCTTGCCAGATTGGTTCTCCATCATGGCCTTGAACTCCTTGAACCTGTCAAAGCACTAGTACTTAGAGGAAAGGAACTACACAACAGTGTAACGGCTGAAATCACCAATGCAGGTGAGAAAATACCTAGAGCCTCCAAAGCTCTGGGTCTGCATCGGTTCGCACAAGTCCGTGTGGACCAGCTCCAATATCTCTTTCGCACGCTCCCCTGCTCCAGAGAACACCTCGCAGTGTTGCTTTCCCTCCAAACATACGATGCATAACTACTGCTCAAAGTTAGAGATGGTAGGCAGGCTACGCACCATCTGCTTTGCTTGAAGTTGTTGCAAGGCGCGCATGCCAATGTGGCCGTAGCGCGCATGCCAGATCTCGCCATCTGTCGCATGCACTACTGCTGCAAGACTCTGCTCACGCGGGATCTTGGTCGCCCCCAGCAGGCGGTACATGTCGCCCTCCTTCACCGACTTGGTCAACTCCTCTCCTGTTTCCTTGTTGAGGATGTAGCCATAGTCATCATCGAAGACAACACGCAGTCCTGTATTGGTGAGTGAGGACACTGAGAGAAGGTTGAACGCAGCATCAGGTACATACATCACGCCATGGAAAACTCCCACTTCAATGCCACGCGGGGTCTCCAACCACATCTCCACAATCCCAATCCCCTCAGCATACACCACCTGATCATCACCCAAAACAATCGGCCGAGGAGGAATGGAGAGCAGCTGCGTGAACCACTCCTTGTGGTGCGTCAGACTCTTGGTACACCTCGAGTCCTTCTACGACGCAAGATCCGCCTTTTCCTTCTGCGACGTGTCAGATTTCGCCATGAAGAGGCGGTCGCGCACCTCCTTGGCGACGTTCATGTTGCCAACATGGCGCACGCTAGTCTGGTTCTGCTGGTGCTGCTGCTGCTGCTGCCGTTGCTGTGACTGCTGCTGTTGTTGCTGTGGAGATTGCTGCTTTTGCTGCTGCTGCTGCTGCTCCTTCTGGTCCCTCTTAAACTTGAAGCACTCTTTCTTGTAGTGCTCCTCTTTCTGGGAATAGTGGCACTTGCCCTTCTTCTTGCCTCTCTGCTGCCCGGACTACTGCTGCTGCTGGTTGCGTGAGCCCATGGCCATGAAAGCTGCTTCACTGCTTTCCACCTGCACCAAGTGCATGCAGATGAAGTCGAGGTCGAGAGTCGGCTGGCACTCCAACGTCTCTCGTACTGTGTCGTAGCTGGTTGGGAGTCCCCTCAGCAAGAGGAGAATGAAGCGCGTCTCTTCCACAGGATTCCCAGCCGCTCTCAACTATTTTGCCAGCTCCTTTGCCCTGTCCAGTTAGGCCTCCATCCCTTCACCACCCTGCATTTTCAGCGCAATCCTCTTTTCCTCCAAAAGCATGAGGAATACAGGATCCTTGCTCTCATACTTCTTGCACAACGTGTTCCACCCCTCGTTTGCAATAGCCTTGTTACTCACGTACTGAAGATGCGAGTTGGAGATGGTGTTGACAAGCAACCTGTAGGCCTGCCTGTCCTTCTTCTTCCTCTCCTCATACGCCGCTGGTACAACTGCAGAAGAACCTGCATCAGCTGCACCCTTTTGTGGCGTTTTCCCCGCCACCACCTGCACTGCGGTGATGCCTTTTGCTTGTGGAACTGGAGCCGGCTCGTCGCCGCTCACCACCTCCTCCAAAAGGAGGCGGGTACGGATCTTCCAAAACGTGAAGTTGGCGTGTCCCTCTAGCCTCTCCAAAGGCTGGGCTGCTGTTACAACGCTAGCTGCTGCCATTTTGAGCCTTGATCATGCTCAGCGCTGCCCTTGGATGGCGGCGCTATCCCTTCTTCTGCTGCTGCTTCTGCCAGAAATCTGTGTGACAGAAAATGGACTGTAGATGCCAGCAGACTAGGAATTTGAAAAACCTAAGCCCATCACTGGAAAATTCAGCTCAAACCCTTTCAGATCGACCCATAAAACAAGGTCATCAACAGGGGATTTTGAAAGATATGCCCTCTTGAAAACAGGGTATGCTTCTGCTCCTACTCCAACTCAGACCAGCCAGTTTGTAAACGGCGTTTCTCCCAAATGAATTGATGGAATGCAAATAGTTTTGTACCAATGCAAAGCTTAGGAAACATACTACAATTCGCATGTGCCACGTTTTAAATTTGACAAAGAAATGAGAGAGTTATGGTCATCACAAGGCGACAGTCTTACTCATAGAGAAGAGTGTAGCCCTGGCCGACCTCGTTTTGAGCAGAACTCTCAATCCGACCGTTGGATCTTCGCGATCTTGGGCTCGTTGGAAAGCTTGTCTCTTCAACTTGAAGATCTGGTGGTCGATCGTCAACTCTGGTGAAGGTTTACCTCAACCCGTCACTCTCAAAGTGACGNTTTTTAAATTTGACAAAGAAATGAGAGAGTTATGGTCATCACAAGGCGACAGTCTTACTCATAGAGAAGAGTGTAGCCCTGGCCGACCTCGTTTTGAGCAGAACTCTCAATCCGACCGTTGGATCTTCGCGATCTTGGGCTCGTTGGAAAGCTTGTCTCTTCAACTTGAAGATCTGGTGGTCGATCGTCAACTCTGGTGAAGGTTTACCTCAACCCGTCACTCTCAAAGTGACGGCCTGTGCTGGCTGGAAGTGGCAGAACTTGGCTCTGATACCAAATGTTGGAACTTGAGGAGAGAGGGAGCCTTGGAGCAGCGAGCATATGTGATTGGAAGGGCATCACTTGTGCTGAAGGATGGTTGTTCAATCACTCAAAATGATGGAGTACATATAGAGCTAGAGCTTGGGCAAGTCAGCACTCTCACAAGCCACACCACTTAGCCATGGAGGCTAAGGCTCACACACTAGAGTCCATAATCTCACACAAGGGAGGAAATCAGCCTAGCAATCAGGCTGACCACTCACACACGACCTAGAGAGCTAGAGAATACTCTCATGGCAAACTCCTAGTGGTCACATAACCCACAAACCCATGGAGAATCGCCATATGTCCATGGCTAGCACACAAGGATCTCACCTCACCTAAAATGTAAGGAGAGGTACCTTTATCCTAGTCAGTACACTCTGACAAGGCAATCCTAAGACCAAGGATCTTTTTGGATATTTCTCCCATCAGGTCTTGACCCTGGACCTCTTGCCTTTTTCTTTTCTCAGGCTAAGGCATGGAGCCATCACCCATGCCCACCCAGACATCGACGGTCCATGACCCCCGAAACTTCGAAAATTCATATCTCCCAATCCGACTGTTGGATCGGCCTCAAACCTGGACCGTAGACATTTTGCCACCTGATCTATCCAATGGTGAAGTCGGATAGGCGATCAGAGCAGGCATCTGGTACTTTCCTGGAACTTGCTCCTATGGACCTGAAACTGAGCCAGATGGCTCTTGTCTTAACAGTGTTTATGTACGGGAGGATGAGCAAGGCTTGACGCTGGTTGCATTGTATGTCGATGATCTGATCAGGTGCTCCTCATCGGGCGAGCTGTTGAACAAGCTGAAGACAGATCTCAGCAACAGGTTCAAGATGAAAGACATGGGTCCGCTCGAATTCTACCTTGGAATCGCTGTCCACCGCAATTCAGCAACAGGGACCATCCAGCTGAACCTGACCAGGTACATCATGGAAGTCGTCAAGCGCTACAACATGGAGGACTGCAAGTCCATTAGCACACCCATGACAACAGACATGAAGCTCTCCTCCTCCATGAGTCCCTACACGGAAGCAGAACGGCGTGAGATGGAGAATATTCCCTACCAGTCTGTTGTTTCGAGCCTCATGTATGCCATGGTAGGCCAGCGAGCATTTGCTTTACTGTGGGATAGGTGAGCAGGTTTGTCCCCAATCCACGCCCAAAGTACTGGCAAGCAGTCCAGCGCATCATGCACTATCATTAAAGACCCGACACATGGGACCCAAGTTTGGAGGTAAAGAAGGATCAGATCCACTCCGGCTGGTGTACTACGCAGACGCCGACTCGGGAAGAAGAGTCGATGATACAAAGTCCACCTCGGGCTTTGTGTACCTCTTCAACAGGAGTGCAGGCTCTTCGGCAAGCACAATACAAGACTGTGTCTCACTCTCTACCGAAGAGGCAGAGTACATCGCTTTGTCAGAAATATGCAAAGAGACACAGTGGCTACGCAATGTGCTTGCCGAGATGAAAGTGCCAGAAACAAAGGGAACAGAAGTCCGCATGGAGAACAAGAATACCATGAAAATGGTACAAGATGATATCATCTCCTGGCAGACCAAGCACATCGACATCAAGTACCACTACTTACGTGACCTAGTCGCAAAGGAGACCGTGGACCTAGAATACGTGGAGATGAAAGAAGATGCTCGCAGATTGCATGACAAAGGCGCGGGACAGCAAATTGCACTCTACATGTACTCGAGGTATCGATATGATCAATACAGCATACGAAGAGTGAGGCCAAGGCTGCTGGAGAGAACACATCTCACAGCTAATGGATAGAGGTACAAGGGAGAGTTTGTTGACCTGATATGTTCCTTATCCATGGCTGATATTTGGACAGGTACAGGACTGACTAGGCATGCATTGCTCCCTTGCACTAAGTCGCGTAAGTCTGGTCCAAATAGACAAGGCATGTACTGCTCCTTGGGAACAATATCCCTTGGTATAATCTGGATAGTACGCCAGTAAATACTATCTAGGACAACTCCTTGTGGCTTAGACATTCCAGACTTAGTCTCTTGAGCAAGAGGTCAATGGGTCAAATCCCAGCCCGGTGAATAATCTTCTTTGTGACCAAACAAACACATTTGCATGTGTTTATATCATCATCTCTTACTCTTGAGAGTTGGGAGAAAACTAGTCTTTTGTTGGCCACCGAGAAAGAGGATAAAAAACAAGTGCAAGTGCAAACTTTGGTGTGTAGCATTGCCAGTTGGGTGAGGGTTTGGAACACTCTGTGGCCACGATTCGGAGAGGCTAAGTGAACTTTTCAGTGTGGAAACACCACTCCGTGGGTGATCTCTACCTCGGTTGAAATACCAATGGCGGTCTGCGGTTTTGCCTGTCGGCACCGTTTACTCTAGATCGTGGCCAAGTGCGGAGTGAAAAAGGGTTATGGGCCCACACTGATCGGGAAGCTTGGTTCTTTGTACCACCGCTCAGTTCACGTGGCAGGTACCTCCGTAGAAGAAAAGACACAACTGCTCAATCTGCTTCATCGCCTGTCCACTTGGACCCATGTACGCATTGTGAGAGACCGGACGCGGGTCGGACCCGTAGTCCATTTTTGCTCTCCAAGGACAAAGAACGAGGATACGTACTGCCATTGATGTTATGACCCTCGAGTCCTACGCGAGATACACTCTGCCCTTGTGGGTACGACCCCGTGTCTGTGGGAGAACTTTCTCCGGAATAGCTAGGAGACCATCAGCTGGAGGGGTATGCAACTGACTGCACCTTGAAAACATGTAGCAGTCATCAGCCTCATCAGCCTACATCGGCCTGAACAAAGCAGAACAGCAGAGACTAAGTGAGTATCCTTGACCGTACCGCAATCATGCCCGGGAGTGAAGAGATCATTCCAGTCACCTCACGGCCCACCGAATTGGGTGCAGCCAATGCCATCGCACGCTACGATGGGAAAGCCTTCGGCACATGGAAATGGCAGTTTCAGGTGGTAATGCGCGTGCGCGGGTACCTCAACATGCTGAAAGATAAAGAGGCAGCACTGGAGGATGAGGCAAGCGCGCAATACGCAGGGTAGCAAAAGTGGAATGACATCGCTCTCGCACTCCCTGTCACATCCATAAGCTCCTCTCTAATCTCCCACATCGAGGGGTGCACGACGCCAGCTGAGGCTTATACCAAGCTGACGAACGTGTACCAGTCAACTTACCTCGCCAATCCACTCTTCATCTTGTAGCGTCTGATCAGGTTGCCGGTGTACGAGGGGGAGTCCATCTTGGACTTCCTCCAACAGTTCGAAGGACTGCTTGAAGAAGCCCGTGCCATATTGTGGCAGCTCGACCAATAGATGCAGGCCATGATTCTCCTCATGGCATTGCCGCCAAGCTGGAGTCCCATGATCACCACCTTGGATGGTTGGGAGGAGTTGGAATTCACGTATCCTCGTGTCTCCAAGTTTTTCCAGAACAAGGCCATACGACGCAATAACAGCGACATAAAAAACGCCGCATATGCGAGTGGCTTGGGAGGTACCTCCTCTCATGGCAATAGCAGAGGTAGTGGCGGCGGGAAGAGCGGCAAGAAAAAGGGCAAGTGCCACAACTATGGCAAGGCGGGGCATTGGGCGCGGGAGTGTCGCGCACCAGAGAAGGAAGGAGGCGGTGGTGGGAGCAGTAACGTGAGAAACAAGGTGGAATCAACATCCCAAAGCATGATGGCCGAGGGCAAAGCCCCTCCCAGGAGCTCTGTGCTGTTGCGACCGTGAGCCTTCAGGCCTGATAGTGACACGGATTACCACACCTCTCGCGAGGCATCTGGCTTCTCGTCCCTCACACCGTCCATGGCCAAGTTCCGGTGTGCCAACTATGGCATCGAGTACGCGGCTGGTGAAGGAGAGAAGGTCGTACACACGCGGCTCAACGGAGCCAACAAGGAGTTGCAGTTGCAGAACGTTGTCTACATGCCAACTTTTGCCGCGAACCTCCTTTCCATCTTGCGGACAATGGATCACGCGATGACGATGGTGTTCACTCAGAAGGAAGCCATCATCCTCAAGAATAAGGACGTGACGATTACTTACACTAGGTCAGACTTTGTCGCCAAGGTGCCATGAACGGATGGGCCCTGCATTCTGCAAACGAAGAGCGCGGAAGGGTACGCTAGGACGGCAGAGGCAGTAGCGGAAGCTGCACCATCGCCGAACGCTAAGATACCATCCATGCCGGCTGCTGTGGTGGCTAAAGATGCGAGAGCAACAAGTGCGAAGCTCTGGCACAGATGCCTTGTGCACGTGGCCGACAGCACCCTGTAGGTCATGCAAGAGTAGAAGCTTGTACACGGGCTGGAGGGGTGTCAGCTGAAGGGTGGGTACAACATTGGGTGTCAGGCTTGCGTGCAAGGGGAGACAAAGCGGAAACGCTTCTCTAAAAATGGGCGTAGAGGTGAGGGCATACTCGACCTTGTCCACAGCCACGTGTTTGGTCCAATGAGTACCACGTCCAATGGCGGCTCCAAATACCTTCTCACCTTCATCGATGATTACTCTTGGAAGGTGTGGGTGTACTTCCTTCAAATAAAGGAAGAGGTACTGGAGTGCCTGCAAGAGTTTGTCGACATGGTGGAGCGACAAACCGGATGGAAGGTCAAGGCCCTATGGAGCGAGAACGGAGAGTAATAAGGGTACACGGCATTTTCCACCAACCTACTATCCCCTACACACCGTAGAGCAACGTGGCCAAGCGCATGAACCAGACCATTCTGGCCATGAGGCAAACCATGATGTTTGACTCAAAGCTCCCTCCTTGTTTCTGGGCAGAAGCAGCGCGTACTGCATGCTACCTGATCAACCTCATGCCTGCTACTGCACTGTGCAGCAAGAGGATAGAAAAGGAGCAAAGTGTAGAACGCATGACGCCGTAGGATTCGTGGTCAAGAAAGAAGCCGGATGCCTCTCACCTAAAGGCATTCGGCTGCACAACTTGGGCCAAAGTCCACGACGGGCAAGGAGCGGGGAAGTGGGATGCACGTGCGCCCAAGTGAATGATGATTGGCTACGAGGCCGCGTACAAGGCGAACAGGCTCTGGGACCAGGCAATAGGGAGAGTCATCACCTCCAGAGATGTGACCTTTGAGGAAGAGTCACACTAGAAGGGAGAACTGCTCGACCTAAAGAACTCTCCAAAACAAGGAGAGTGGATCGTGCTACTGGAGGCGGGTGATACATCCCTGCCTAACTGGCGTGGGATGCCAATGGCCGTGGACTGCAAGGCTGCCGATTCAGGGAGAGCCTCCGCTCAGGCTGGAGCGGAGTTGACATCCAACACCGCGTCGAAGACATCCGAGGCTTCCTCAGAGGCAAGTTGCTCTTCCCTTCCAGCGACCCCTCCTGGGGAAGCACAGCAGCACTAGCAACACGAGCTGCCAATACCAGTACCAAAACAGCGTACTAAGCGCCAAGCAAAGTCTGCGAAGCAGTACGACGGAGGGAAGGCCGAGTGGACTGGCCTGAGGTGGTCGTGCCTTGCGCAGGGAGAGCCGGCTACCATCGCCGGGGCTCTTTCGCGGTAAGACACCGCTAAGTGAAAGGAGGCGATGGAGAGCGAGCTTGCCTCCATCTAGGAGAACGGGACATGGGATGTGGTGGACAGACCACCAAACGCACACGTGGTGGACGTGAAGTGGGTCTTACGCATCAAACGCAAGCAAGACAAAAGTATCGACAAGTATAAAGCAAGGATTGTCGCGAAGGGGTTCTTACAGAGGAAAGGGTCTGAGTACGACAAGACCCACTCTCCTGTCGCGCCTTTCCCCTCCATCCGTACCTTGCGGGCTGTGGGTACGGCGCGCAACATGGAAATCCACCAGATGGATGTAAAGACCGCCTTCCTCTATGGTAAGCTTGACAAGGAGATAGAAGGAGATGGACAGCTTCACGGCTGGCCTTGGCTTCTCGCACTGCCACAACGACCCTAGTGTGCATGTGCGTGCGGATGACAAGGGGCTATTGCTAGTAGCACTGTACGTGGATGCGTGATTCTGGCCTCCACCTCCATGAAGACCCTCGATGCCCTCAAGGAGAAACTGCATGGGCGGTTTTAGATGAAGGACGTAGGCAAACTCGAGTACTACTTGTACATCGGCATACATCGCAACCAAGCTGCAGGCACCATCGAGCTCAACCAAACAAAGTACATTTCAGAGGTGTTTTGGTGCTATGGTATGGAAGAGGCCAAACCACTCAACAATCCTCTCCCCACGAAGTGTAATCTCACCTCTGCCCACTCCCCTAGCATGGAAGCCGAGTGCCACAAAATGTAGGATGTACTGTACCAGTCTTGAGTGGATAGCATCATGTATGCCATGGTTGGCACGCGGCCGGACATCGCCTTTGCTGTGGGGTTAGTCATTCGGTTCGTGGCCAACCCTGGGCCACTCCACTAGCAGGCCGTGAAGCGCATTTTGTGCTATCTCAACAAGACACAGCACAAGGGACTGTAGTACAGCGGCCTTGAAGGAACAGACACTTTGCGCCTCAAGTGGTACACCGAGGCAGATTTTGGAGGCAACGTGGATGATAGGAAGTCGACCTCGGGCTTTGTGTGCCTTGTGAACCATGGCGTGTCGTGGGCCAGCCGCAAGTAGGAGTGTGTCTCCATCTCAACCGCAGAAGCCAAGTACGTGCTGCTGTCTGAGGTATGCAAGGAGACGTAGTGGCTACGCAGCTTACTCGCGAAGATGCACGCACCATAGAAGGAGGCCACTGTCATCCACGTCGACAACGAGAGCGCAATGGACATCGAGTTCAAAGACACCCTCTCTTGGCGGACCAAGCACAGCGACATGCGCTATCACATTACGCACGCCCTCGTCGCCAAGGGAGTAGTGGATCTGTAGTACATCGCGACCAAGTAGATGCTCGCGGACTTCCCGAAAAGCCGCTAGATAGTGACCCGTACATGGCAGGGTCATGGCGCATCGGGATGGTGAGCGCAGCAGACGAGGGCAGAACGAGCAGCCTATTTCACAGGTGGCCACCATCACTGGGCCCATGGCCACAACAGGAATCTAGCCGCAGATGGACGCAGGTGTAAGGGAGCGTTTGTTATGTTCTGTTGTTGGGAAAGGAGCCATCTGGCTCAGTTTCAGGTCCACAGGAGCAAGTTCCAGGAAAGTACCAGATGCCTGCTCCGATCGCCAATCCGACTTCACCATTGGAAAGATCAGGTGGCAAAATGTCTATGGTCCAAGTTTGAGGCCGATCCAACGGTCGGATTGGGAGATATGAATTTTCGAAGTTTCGGGGGTCATGGACCGTCGATGTCTGGGTGGGCATGGGTGATGGCTCCATGCCTTAGCCTGAGAAAAGAAAAAGGAAAGAGGTCCAGGGTCAAGACCTGATGGGAGAAATATCCAAAAAGGTCCTTGGTCTTAGGATTGCCTTGTCAGAGTGTGCTGACTAGGATAAAGGTACCTCTCCTTACTTTTTAGGTGAGGTGAGATCCTTGTGTGCTAGCCATGGACACATGGCGATTCTCCATGGGTTTGTGGGTTATGTGACCACTAGGAGTGTGCCATGAGAGCATTCTCTAGCTCTCTAGGTCGTGTGTGAGTGGTCAGCCTGATTGCTAGGCTGATTTCCTCCCTTGTGTGAGATTATGGACTCTAGTGTGTGAGCCTTAGCCTCCATGGCTAAGTGGTGTGGCTTGTGAGAGGGCTGACTTGCCCAAGCTCTAGCTCTATATGTACTCCATCATTTTGAGTGATTGAACAACCATTCTTCAGCACAAGTGATGCCCTTCCA
>SZWC01000805.1:61165-73489 GCA_023375785.1 Penium margaritaceum
ACGCAGATTGGGCTTCAAACCCTGAGGACCGCAAGTCCATCTCTGGACATGTGTTCCTCATGAATGGTGGGGCCATCAGTTGGTGCAGCAAGCGGCAGGTGGTCGTGGCCACCTCGAGTACAGAAGCTGAGTACGTATCTCTCAGTTTTGGAGCCAAGGAAGTAGTTTGGCTCCAACGTCTCATGGCAGAGATGAGTGGGAGTGCAGCAGTTCCAGTTCCTGTGCGCGTCGACAACCAGAGCGCAATCGCACTCGCCAAGAATCCTGAACACCATGCTCGCACCAAGCACATTGACATCGCATATCATTTCATCAGGCACATGGTGCAGGAGGGTGCTATCAAGCTAGAGTTTACTCCAACCAGCAAGCAGGTCGCTGATTTCTGCACTAAGCCAGTGACCCGTGAGAAGCAGCAGTTCTGCATGAAAGCATGTGGACTCAGCCCACTCTGACTGCGGCAAAGTGGGAGATTGTTGGGAAAGGAGCCATCTGGCTCAGTTTCAGGTCCACAGGAGCAAGTTCCAGGAAAGTACTAGATGCATGCTCCGATCGCCGATCCAACTTCTTCATTGGAAAGATGAGGTGGCAAAATGTCTATGGTCCAAGTTTGAGGCCGATCCAACGGTCGGATTGGGAGATATGAATTTTCGAAGTTTCGGGGGTCATGGACTGTCGATGTCTGGGTGGGCATGGGTGATGGCTCCATGCCTTAGCCTGAGAAAAGAAAAAGGAAAGAGGTCCAGGGTCAAGACCTGATGGGAGAAATATCCAAAAAGGTCCTTGGTCTTAGGATTGCCTTGTCAGAGTGTGCTGACTAGGATAAAGGTACCTCTCCTTACTTTTTAGGTGAGGTGAGATCCTTGTGTGCTAGCCATGGACACATGGCGATTCTCCATGGATTTGTGGGTTATGTGACCACTAGGAGTGTGCCATGAGAGCATTCTCTAGCTCTCTAGGTCGTGTGTGAGTGGTCAGCCTGATTGCTAGGCTGATTTCCTCCCTTGTGTGAGATTATGGACTCTAGTGTGTGAGCATTAGCCTCCATTGCTAACTGGTGTGGCTTGTGAGAGGGCTGACTTGCCCAAGCTCTAGCTCTATATGTACTCCATCATTTTGAGTGATTGAACAACCATTCTTCAGCACAAGTGATGCCCTTCCAATCACACATGCTCGCTGCTCCAAGGCTCCCTCTCTCCTCAAGTTCCAACATCTGTGTATACCCCTGGTCCAATCAGTGAAAGATTTAGACTGGGTACGCACTATGCTTGTAGGGCAAGTCTCCCAGCGACATGAAGAGAGGTTAAGAGAGACTTGATGGGAGAATTATCCAAAAAGGTCCTAGATTCTTGGGTTGCCTTGTTAGAGTGTGCTGACTAGAAAAAAGGTATCTCTCTTTACTTTATAGGTGAGGTGAGATCCTTGTGTGCTAGCTATGGATACATGCCGATTCACCATGGGATTGTAGGTTATGTGACTACTAGGAGTATACCATGAGAGCATTTTCTAGCTCTTTATGTCATGTGTGAGTGGTCAGCCTGATTGCTGGGCTGATTTCCTCCCTTGTGTGAGATTATGGAGTCTAGTGTGTAAGCCTTAGCCTCCATGGCTAAGTGGTGTGGCTTGTGAGAGGGCTGACTTGCCCAAGCTCTAGCTGTATATGTACTCCATCAATTTGAGTGATTAAACAACCATTCTTCAGCACACGTGATGCTCTTCCTGTCCCATATGCTCGTTGCTCCAAGGCTCTCTATCTTCTCCGGTTCCAACACTTGGTATCAGAGCCAAGTTCTACCACTTTTAGCCAGCACAAGCCGTCACTTTGAGAGTGACGGGTTGAGATCAAACCTTCACCAACTTTGATGATCGATCACAAGATCTTCAAGTTCAAGGGACAAGCTTTCTAACAACGTAATTATCACAAACATCCAATAATTGGATTAAAAGGTATGATCAAAACGAGGTCGGCCAGGGCTACACTCTTGTGATGACCATAATTCTCTTGTTTCTTTTTCAACTTTAAAAAACAGTACACACAAATTGAGTTATTTTTCCGAAGCTTTCCATTGGTGTAAAAATATTTGTATTCGATTAGTATTTTTGGGAGAAACGCCATTTACCATCTAGCTGGTGTGAGCTGGAGTAGGATCAGAAACATACCTTGTTTTGAAGAGGACATAAAATCCCCTGTTGATGACCCTGTTTTATGGATTGATCTCACTGGTTTTCAGCTGAGTTTTCTAGTAGTGGGCTCCATTTTTTTGAAATTCCAAGTCTACTGGCCTCTACAGTCCATTTTCTGTCAGACAGATTTCTGGTAGAAGTAGCAGCAGAAGCAGGGGTAGCGCCGCCACTCAAGGGTAGTGCTGAGCATCACCAAGGCTCAAAATGGTAGAAGCAGGCGTGGCAACAGCAGCCCAGCCCTTGGAGAGGCTCGAAGGACGTGCTAAGTTAACGTGTTTGAAGATATGTACCCGCCTCTCTTTGGTGGAGAGTGGATTCTGGGAGGTGAAGAACGGCAACGAGCGTGCTCCGACTCCGCAGGCCAAAGGCATCACCGCAACAGACGTGGTGGCGGGCAAGAAGCCGCACAAAGATGCAACAGATGCAAGTTCATCTAGAACTGCATCGACGGCATATGAGGAGTTGAAGAAGAAGGAGAGGTAGGCCTACAAGGTACTTGTCAACACTATCTCGAACCCGCATTTTCAGTACGTGAGTGACAAGGCTACTACAAAAGAGGGGTGGGACACATTGTGCAAGAAGTATGAGACCAAGGATCCTACATTCGTCATGCTTTTGGAGGAGAAGATGATGGCATTGAAAATGCAGGATGGCGAGGGGATTGAGGTGTACTTGGACAGGGCAAACGAGTTCGCAAAGCAGCTGAAAGCAGCGGGCAAGCGTGTGGAAGACACGCGCTTTGTTCTCCTCGTGGTAAGGGGACTCTCAACAAGTTATGACACGGTGCGAGAGACATTGGACTTCTTGTCGATGCTCCACCTGGACTTCATCTGCATGTACTTGGTGCAGGTAGAGCTGCGTCGCAATGCCGCAAAACGCAATGGTGTCAGCATCAGGAGTGAAGCAGCTTTCATGGCCATGGGCTCAGGCAACCACCAGAACCAATAGTTTAGACAGCAGACAGACAGGAAGAAGGGCAAGTGCCACTATTGCCAGAAAGAGGGGAACTAAAAAAATGAATGCTTCAAGTTGAAGTGAGACAAGAAGGAGCAGCAGCAGCAACAACATAAGCAACAATCTCAACATCAACAGCAGCAAGAGTCATGACAACGTCAGCAGCAGCAGCAGCAGAACCAGAGTGGCGTGTGCCACTTTGGTAACATGAACGTGGCCAAGGAGGTGCGCCATAGACTCTTCATGGCAAAATCTGACATGTCGCAGAAGGAGAAAGAGGATCTGGCATGGTACAAGGACTCCGGTTGTACCAAGAGCCTGACGTACCACAAGGAGTAGTTTACGTAGCTGCTCTCTATTCCCCTCTGACTGATTGCTTTTGGTGATGATCGGTTGGTGTATGGTGAGGGGATTGAGATTGTGGAGATGTGGGTGGAGACCATGCTTGGCATTGAAGTGGGAGTGTTCCATGGCATGCTATACGTACCTTTTCCTGCGTTCAATCTTCTCTCACTGTCCTCTCTCACCAACATAGGACTTCGAGTCACCTTTGATGACAATTATGGCTACATCCTCGACAAGGAACTAGGAGTGGAGTTGGCCAAGTCGGTGAAAGAAGGCGACATGTACCGCCTGCTGGGGGCTACCAAAATCCCGTGCAAGCAGAGACTTTCAGTAGTGGCGCAGGCTACAAATGGCAAAATCTGGTATACGCGCTATGGTCACATTGGCATGCGCGCCTTGGAGTAACTTCAACGAAGCAGATGGTGCGTGACTTACCCAGCATCTCTAACTTTGAGCATTAGTTGTGCATCGGCTGTTTAGAGGGGAAGCAGTATCGCGAGGCGTTCTCTGGAGCAGGGGAGTGTGCGAAGGAGGTGCTGGAGCTTGTCAACACAGATTTGTGTGGCCCGATGCAGACATAGAACTTTGGAGACTCTAGGTGTTTTCTCACCTTTATTGATGATTGTAGCCGTTACACTGCTGTGTACTTCTTTTCCTCCAAAGACTAGTGCTTTGACAGGTTCAAGGAGTTCAAGGCCATGGTGGAGAACCAGACTAGCAAGAAAATCAAGGCGCTGCGCAACGCCCGTGGTGCAGAGTACCTGAGCAAGGAGTTTCAGGACTACCTCGTGGCAGTAGGCATCAAGACAGAGCACACTGCGCCATACTCGCCGCAGAAAAATGGCGTAGCAGTACACGCCAACCGCACCATCGTTGAGTCTGTGCGCTCCATGCTGTACGCAGCTCGGCTCAACTACAAATTTTGGGCGGAAGCAGTGAGCACTACGGTGTACATCAAGAATCGTAATCCAACGAAGGCCCTCGAGCAGATGATGCCATACGGGGCATGGTTTGGCAAGAAGCTAAGCGTGGGTCATCTTTGTGCGTTTGGGAGCTTCGTGCATATGCATGTGCCAAAGGAAAAGCGGCAGAAGTGGGACGCAAAGAGCGTGCAGATGCTGATGATTGGCTACGATGTGGAAAGCAAGGCGTATCGCCTCTACCAGAGGGATATAGGCCACCTCATCATCTCCAGAGATGTCATCTTCAACGAGAGCAACGTCATCGGCACGAATATTATTTGTGAAGAGGTAGCAGAAGCAGCAACTGACAAGGCAGTGGGTGCTGATATCCCTCGTGACCCAGTCTCTCTTAGAGGAAGGATATCAGCTCCTACCGCCTTGTCTACCACATGGAGCTAGAGGGGTTCGATATAGATGGCCAAGAGTACCTGGTTTGCAAGCTACAGAAGTCACTGTACGGCCTCAAGCAAGTGTCGCGTACTTGGAGCCAGAAGTTGGATGCGACGTTGCACTCCATGGGGATTGAGCGTAGCGAGTGTGACTACAGCGTCTATCGTTGGCAGCATGGTCATGAGGTGCTCATCATTATTGTCTATGCAAATGACATGCTCCTCCTTTCCAACACCATGTCTGCATTGCAGGAGTTCAAGGAGGCCATGTAGGAGCGCTTCCAAATGTCTGATCTCGGGAAGGCGTCATACTTCCTCAGATTCAGATAACGCGTGATCGCAAATCACGTTCTCTGTCACTATAGCAGAGCCGCTACACCAAGGATGTTTTGTAGCGGTTCGGCATGGTAGAGGCCAATCGGCACGTCGATGGAGACGCGGCAATACCTTATGGGCTTCAATGGAGAAGCAGATGCAGCAGAGCAACTGAAGGACCAGAGAGCCGTCGGCACCCTCAGGTACATGATGGTGGCAACCAGGCCGGATCTCGCACATGCTCCGAGCGCTGTGAGCCAGCACATGGCTAATCCCGGACCTGAGCACCAGAAGGCAGTGAAGCGGATTGTCGGTACCTTGCTGGAACAATAAATATCGGCATAACCTACAACGGCAACGACAACGACATCATCGGCTATACCGACACAGATTGGGCTTGGAACCCTGAGGACCGCAAGTCCATCTTGCGACATGTATTCCTCATGAATGATTGGGCTTCACCTGGTACAGCAAGCAGCAGGTAGTCGTGACCACCTCAAGCAAGGAAGTTGAGTATATCTCTCTCAGCTTTGGAGTCAAGGAAGCAGTTTGGCTTTAGCATCGCATGGCGAAGATGAGGAGGAGTTCAGCTATTTTAGTTCCTGTGCATGTCGATAACTAGAGCGCAATTGCACTTGCCAAGAATCTTGAGCAGCATGTACGCACCAAGCACATTGACATCGCATATCACTTCATCAGGCATTTGGTGCGGGAGGTTGCTATCAAGCTGGAGGTTACTCCAACCAGCAAGCAAGTTGCTGATTTCTGCACCAAGCCAGTGATCCCTGAGAAGCAGCAGTTCTCCATGAAGGCATGTATACTTAGTCCACGCTGACTGTGGCAAAGTGGGAGATTATTGGGTAAGGAGCGATCCGGCTCACTTCTAGGTCCTCAAGAGCTAGTTCCAGAAAACAACCAAATGCCTGCTCTGATCGTTAATCCGACTTCATCATTGGAATGATAAGGTGGCAAAACATGTGCAGTCTAAGTTTGAGGCCGATCCAACGGTCGGATTGGGAGATATGAATTTTCAAAGTTTTCAGGGTCATCGAGCGCTGATATCCGGGTGACCATGGGCGATGGCTCCATGTCTTAGCCTGAGCAAAGATAAAGGCAAGAGGTCCAGGGTCAAGACCTGATGGAAGAAACACCCAAAAAGGTCCTAGATTCTTCGGGTCCCTTGTTTGAGTGTGGTGACGAGGAAAAAGGTACCTCTCCTAACGTTTTAGGTGAGGTGACATCCTTGTGTGCTAGCTATGAACACATGGCGATTCTCCATGGGATTGTGGGTAATGTGACCACTAGGAGTATGCCAAGAGAGCATGTTCTAGCTCTCTAGGTCGTGTGTGAGTGACCAGCCTGATTGCTAGGCTGATTTCCTCCCTTGTGTGAGATTATGGACTCTAGTGTGTGAGCCTTTGCCTCCATGGCTAAGTGGTGTGGCTTCTGAGACGGCTGACTTGCCCAAGCTCTAGCTCTATATGTACTCCATCATTTTGAGTGATTGAACAACCATTCTTCAGCACAAGTGCTGTCCTTCCAGGCCCACATGCTTGTTGCTCCAAGGCTCCCTCTCTTCTCCAGTTCCAACAACTGTCTAGGGTGGCCTTATGGGGAGGCCCCTTGAAGGAGCCACTGGGAGCACTGACTAGAGACTATACAAAGCCTGTCATTTGCATTTGATTATATCTTCATCTCTTACTCTTGAGAATTGGGAGAAAAATAATCCCTTGTTGGCCACTAAGAAAGAGGATAAAGAACAAGTGCAAGTACCTATTTGACATGTAGCATTGCTTGTTGGATGAGAGTTAAGAACACTGTCTGGCCATGGTTTGGACAAGCTAAGTGAAGCTTTCAGTATGGAAACACCACTCAGTGGGTGATCTCTACCTTGGTTGAAATACCAAGGGCGGTCGGCGGTTTGCCTGTCGGCGCCGTTTACTCTAGACCGTGGCCAAGTGTGGAGTGACAATTTGGACATGCATAGGATAGTCGATGCATGCATTGCTCCCTTGAAGTCAGTCCCCTAAGTCTGGTCCGTATGGACAAGGCATGATCTACTCCTTTGGAGTAAGTCCCATTGGTCTGATCTCAATAGTATACCAGCCAGCAAACACTACCTAGGATAACTCCTTGTGGCTTAGACGTTCTACAGTAACTTTCTAGAGCGAGAGGTCACTTGGTTAAAGTCCAGCCCGGACCAATTTTCTTTGTGACCAAAAGGGGGAGAGGAAGGTTATAAGGGACATCATAGAATATTCCGAGGTCCTTCTTGGTAGTTGGCTCCACTTGGCGGTCACAAGGAGCGCCATGTAGGCAGGGGGGATAACGTAATCCACATTACCCCAAAAGAGGTTCATCCAAGGTGCCACTACGCGCCTAGGCTAGAGGCTAGCTCTAGGACTATACGAACCTAACAATTGCCTATTCATGAGGATAGTTCTTACCTTTGAGACTCCTCATTGAGTTTTCTACTACAGGTAGACACTAAAGAAGTATTGGTTGGTCTAAGCCCTAGGAGTTTGCTCCTTTCGCGAAAGTGACTAGGTGCTAAGGTCACACTACAAGAAAGTGATTCCTATGAAATACTCAATGTGGAACATTGGCTTTGAGGATGATATCATCTCTTGGTTGCAATACCAAGAGCGGTTGGTCGGAACCATTGTGTCGGAACCTGTTTTTTAGACTGAACCCACACTTTAGGCAAGTTCACAAACATTATGACCCCACACTGACTAGTTGTAAGGCACGCTTCTGCGCACTTTCTCGTCCTCTCTGTCTTGCAGCGCGCAACAGGTCCATGAGCTCCATCAGCTCCATCTGCTCCATCAGCTGTAATGGCGGGTGCTGGCACTTAGCAAACAAGGGCCAAGGATAAGCTCTATCCTTGGAGGTACGATCCTAAGGTTGTAATCGAGATAAGCTCTCCCCTTGGAGGCACGACCCTGGGTTCGCTAGTGTGCCTTCTTCTCTGTTTGCAGGCGATTAATGGCAAAGGGATAAGCAAAGGATATGTACCTTCCAAACGGGTAGCAGATAATAGCCTACATCAGCCTACATTGACCTCTACGAAGAAGAGAAGAAGAGAAGAATAGAATCAGTATGACGACTCCTACGACGCTCACTCTCAAGCAAGTCAATGGTGGGATATCAAAGTTCACAGGGTTTGATTTTCCCTTGTGGAGATGGCAAATTGAGATTGTCATGAGGGTGAGTGGCTACTTGAAGATATTCGTTGGAGAAGAGGTTGAACCTCCAAAAACAGATCCTGGATATGAAGCGTGGAGTGTAAAAAATGACATGGCACTTTGGATTCTTGTGACATTAGTGCATGAGTCCTAACATGCCCACCTCCAAGGTATTACACATGTATCAAAAGCTTATGAGAAGCTTGATTGTATACACCAATCAACGGCTCTTGCAAATTGCCCTTTCATCCTTCAAAAGTTGAGTTTGATGAGGGTGAGCGGGAGTGAGTCGATTGTGGACTTTGTGTTGTAGTTTGAAGGACTACTGCAGCAAGTGACCCAAATGAACTGGGAAATCGACACCAACACGTAGGGCATGATCCTCTTTGTGGCGCTCCCTTAAATTTGGGATCCTGTAATCACCGTCTTTGGCTATTGAAAGCAATAGGATTTGACGTATGAGGCAGTGTCCAAGTACGTGTCCAAGGAGGTCATGCGTCGCAGCTGTAGTGAGGCAAACATTTCAGCCTATGGTGCACAGTACGATGGTCATGGCAACAATTCCTCTTTTGGTTAGAGCAGGAGCAGAAGCGGTGGCAGTTGAGGAAACGGCAATGGTGGCGGTAGAAAGAGTTCAAAGCGTCATGGGAAGTGCCATAACTGTGGCAAGCCTGGGCATTGGGTACAGGAGTAAGGACTCCCAAGAAGGAAGACAAAGATTATGGTGGTAGATATGATGGTAAAGGAAAGGGTAAAGGGAGTTGACGAACATGATGGCTGAGAGCGTGCCGGCAACCAAGGGAGCAACACTGCTCAAGCTAGAGCCTACGAGCTCGACTCTGGCACAAGGCACCACTGTTGAAGGGAGAAAGATGAGTTCATCTCCATTAAGGACACTGAACGTAGCTTCAGGTGTGCCAATGACAGTCTTGTCCATGCGCAAGGCAAGGGAGATAAGTTGATCAGCATCAACGTGAACGGTGATGAAAAGACGTGAAGCTGGAGAACGTCGTCTACATGCCGTCTTTTGCGACAAACCTCTTGTTAGTGTCCAAAATCACAAAGCACAACATGACGTTTGTCCTCACGGACGAGGAGGCCGTGATTGTCAAGAACAAGGACATCAAGATCTCCTATCCCAAGGAGATTCTTGTCCCACAGGTCCCAAGAGTTTGTGGACTCTATGTAATGTAGACGAAACCCCTTTAAAGTACTAATGAGGGGTATGCGGTGGTTAAAGAGCCAAAGTCTGGAAAGCCTGATGTTGCACCACAAGATGTCACCATGGCGGCGAACTCCATCCACACAGATGCTGAGCTCTTGCACAGGCGGTGTGACCATGTGGTCGACAGCACACTGCAAGCTATGTAGTAGCAGGAAGTGGTTCATGGGATGGAGGGATACAAGGCCAAGAATGAGGGGAAGTACAAAAAGCTGTGTGAGCCATGCCTCCAAGTCAAGGCAAAGAGAAAGCCCTTTGAGCGTAATCGGCAATGTGCGACAATTATCTTGGACCTGATTCACTCTGATGTGTGCGGACCATTTTGCACTCCATCGAACGGTGACAGGAAGTATTTCTTAACCAGAGTCGCAAGATGTGGATCTACTTACTGTAGACAAAGGAAGAGGTCAAGGAGAAGTTGCAAGAGTTTGTCGCCATGGTAGAGCGGCAGACAAGCAAGAAGGTCAAGGCACTGCGCACGGACAACATTGTGAGTACGAGGCGAGCAAAGGCTGGTTGAGCCAACACTACATCAACCACCAGACGACCACGCTTTAAACCCCCCAAAGCAAAGATGTTCTCGAACGCATGAACTAGACTATACTCGGCATGATACGAAGCATGTTCTTCCACGCCAAACTTCCACCTTGCTTCTGGGTTGAAGTTGCAAGAACTACTTGCTACCTTGTGAATCTCACTCCGACGGTCGTACTTGGAAGGCGTGGTAAGAAGCAGGAAGAGAAGCAGCTCACGACGCCACAGGAAGCTTGGTCAGGGAAGAAGCCACATGCCTCCCACTTGAGGGTCTTTGGCTGTACTGCATAGGCAAAGGTCCAAGGAGGAGAAGGAAGTGGCAAGCTGGATGCACGTATCCATAAGTGTGTAATGGTCGGATACGACACCGCACACAAGGCGTAATGGCTGTGGAATCAAGGGGCTAGAAAGCTCGTCTAGTTTGATGAAAGGACGCTCGGCAAGAGAGAGTCGCAATACCCTGTCCATGCTTCTAAATTAGGAGAGCGATTGTGTCGCTCGAGTCAGGTGATCAGGCACCAGAAACATGGTAGATGGTGTTAGTGAAGGATTGTATTATAGAGAGAGTCGTTCTGCAGGCTTACACAATGGGCTCTGACACTCAGTCTGAGTCGTCCGAGGCCTCTGAGTCAAACTCTAAGGCCGGTGGCTCTTCCTCAAACAACGGATCTCTTGTTACGCAGGAGCTGCAAAAGTTACTAAGCCTTGAAGCACCGCCAGCAAGACCTCAACGTAGTACGCGAAAGAAGAAACCTCTGCCTAAGTACGATGCTAAGAGTGCGGAATGGACCAGACTCAGGTGGTCATGCTTGGCTCAGGGAGAGCCTGTGACCACAACGGAGGCTATGGGAAGCACTGTGACGGAGGGAAGGCCGAGTGGACTGGCCTGAGGTGGTCGTGCCTTGCGCAGGGAGAGCCGGCTACCATCGCCGAGGCTCTTTCGCGGCAAGACGCCGCTAAGTGAAAGGAGGCGATGGAGAGCGAGCTTGCCTCCATCTAGGAGAACGGGACATCGGATGTGGTGGACAGACCACCAAACGCACACATGGTGGACGTGAAGTGGGTCTTACGCATCAAACGCAAGCAAGACAAATGCATCGACAAGTATAAAGCAAGGATTATCGCGAAGAGGTTCTTCCAGAGGACAGGGTCTGAGTACGACAAGACCCACTCTCCTGTCGCGCCTTTCCCCTCCATCCGTACCTTGCAGGCTGTGGGTGCGGCGCGCAACATGGAAATCCACCAGATGGATGTAAAGACCGCCTTCTTCTATGGTAAGCTTGACAAGGAGATACAAGGAGATGGACAGCTTCATGGCTGGCCTTGGCTTCTCGCACTGCCACAACGACCCTTGTGTGCATGTGCATGCGGATGACAAGGGGCTATTGCTAGTAGCGCTATACGTGGATGCCTGATTCTGGCCTCCACTTCCATGAAGACCCTCGATGCCCTCAAGGAGAAACTGCATGGGCGGTTTTAGATGAAGGACGTAGGCAAACTCGAGTACTACTTGTACATCGGCATACATCGCAACCAAGCTGTAGGTGTCAACCGGCCTGAGGCAAACGGACTAGAAAACAGGGCCGACACAATAGCACCTGCCGTCCGCTCCTAGCATTTCAGCTAGGAGAAGATATCACCCTCAGGATCACGGTTCCACACTGAGCAGTTCCTAGGCAATCACTTGCTAGCAACTGTGTCCACTTAACACTTGGTCACTTTCGCGCGAGGTGCTAGTCAAAGACTAACTCCTGGGGCTTAGACCAACCAGTGTCTTCTTTATACTGTTCCTTAGTTGGACAACTCTGTGAGGAGCATCTAAGGCCAGATTGTGTAATTAGAATGAGGAATGAGCCTGGTACATATAGTCCTAGGCCTGGCTTCTAAGGTGTGTGGGCAGTGACACTTTTGGGGTGGTCACTCCAAACCACCTCACCAGTCCGCCAATTGGCGCATCCACTGACCGCCAAGTGGCGCACTCTCCTCATGCATGGAGAAATGTCTAAGAAACTTCCCCTGTGCTAGAAGGTCAAAAAACCTCCTGCGCACATCAAGGCTCGATCGCAGGACCTGTTGTCCCTAAGTCCAACATGCTATCCGTTGCGCTACACTTCTGGTGTCTCGCTTGGACTTGCACCACGAACAAGGTTTGGGGGACTTACTCCAAGGGAGCAGTGCATGCCCAACCTGTCCGTCAACCCATAGCAGTGGCCATGGGGCATAGAAGAACAACA
>SZWC01000805.1:83583-106200 GCA_023375785.1 Penium margaritaceum
GGCTGACTTGCCCAAGCTCTAGCTCTATATGTACTCCATCATTTTGAGTGATTGAACAACCATTCTTCAGCACAAGTGCTGCCTTTCCAATCACACATGCTCGCTGCTCCAAGGCTCCCTCTCTTCTTTAGTTCCAACAACTGTCTAGGGTGGCCTTATGGGGAGGCCCCTTGAAGGAGCCACTGGGAGCACTGACTAGAGACTATACAAAACCTGTCATTTGCATTTGATTATATCTTCATCTCTTACTGTTGAGAATTGGGAGAAAAATAATCCCTTGTTGGCCACTAAGAAAGAGGATAAAGAACAAGTGTAAGTACCTATTTGACGTGTAGCATTGCTTGTTGGGTGAGAGTTAAGAACACTGTCCGGCCATGGTTTGGACAAGCTAAGTGAAGCTTTCAGTATGGAAACACCACTCAGTGGGTGATCTCTACCTTGGTTGAAATACCAAGGGCGGTCGGCGGTTTGCGTGTCGGCGCCGTTTACTCTAGACCGTGGCCAAGTGCGGAGTGACAATTTGGACATGCATAGGATAGTCGATGCATGCACTGCTCCCTTGAAGTCAGTCCCCTAAGTCTGGTCCGTATGGACAAGGCATGAACTACTCCTTTGGAGTAAGTCCCATTGGTCTGATCTCAATAGTATACCAGCCAGCAAACACTACCTAGGATAACTCCTTGTGGCTTAGACGTTCCAGAGTAGCTTTCTAGAGCGAGAGGTCACTTGGTTAAAGTCCAGCCCCGACCAATTTTCTTTGTGACCAAAAGGGGGACAGGAAGGTTATAAGGGACATCATAGAATATTCCGAGGTCCTTCTTGGTAGTTGGCTCCACTTGGCGGTCACAAGGAGCGCCATGTAGGCAGGGGGGATAACGTAATCCACAGTGCCCCAAAAGAGGTTCATCCAAGGTGCCACTACGCGCCTAGGCTAGAGGCTAGCTCTAGGACTATACGAACCTAACAATTGCCTATTCGTGAGGATAGTTCTTACCTTTGAGTCTCCTCATTGAGTTTTCTACCAGAGGTAGACACTAAAGAAGCATTGGATGGTCTAAGCCCTAGGAGTTTGCTCCTTTCGCGAAAGTGACTAGGTGCTAAGGTCACACTACAAGAAAGTGATTCCTATGAAATACTCAATGTGGAACATCGGCTTTGAGGATGATATCATCTCTTGGTTGCAATACCACGAGCGGTTGGTCGGAACCATTGTGTCGGAACCTGTTTTTTAGACTGAACCCACAGTTTAGGCAAGTTCACAAACATTATGACCCCACACTGACTAGTTGTAAGGCACGCTTCTGCGCACTTTCTCGTCCTCTCTGTCTTGCAGCGCGCAACTGGTCCATGAGCTCCATCATCTCCATCTGCTCCATCAGCTGTAATGGCGGGTGCTGGCACTTAGCAAACAAGGGCCCAGGATAAGCTCTGTCCTTGGAGGTACGATCCTAAGGTCGTAATCAAGATAAGCTCTCCCCTTGGAGGCACGACCCTGGGTTTTCTAGTGTGCGTTCTTCTCTGTTTGCAGGCGATTAACGGCAAAGGGATAAGCGAAGGATATGTACCTTCCAAACGGGTAGCAGATAATAGCCTATATCAGCCTTCATCGGCCTCTACGAAGAAGAGAAGAAGAGAAGAATAGAATCAGTATGACGACTCCTACGACGCTCACTCTCAAGCAAGTCAATGGTGGGATATCAAAGTTCACAGGATTTGATTTTCCCTTGTAGAGATGGCAAATTGAGATTGTCATGAGGGTGAGTGGCTACTTGAAGATGTTCCTTGGAGAAGAGGTTGAACCTCCAAAAACAGATCCTGGATATGAAGCGTGGAGTGTCAAAAATGACATGGCGCTTTGGATTCTTGTGACATTAGTGCATGAGTCCCAACATGCCCACCTCCAAGGTATTACACATGTATCAAAAGCTTATGAGAAGCTTGATTGTATACACCAATCAACAGCTCTTGCAAATTGCCCTTTCATCCTTCAAAAGTTGAGTTTGATGAGGGTGAGCGGGAGTGAGTCGATTGTGGACTTTGTGTTGTAGTTTGAAGGACTACTACAGCAAGTGACCCAAATGAACTGGGAAATCGACACCAACACGTAGGCCATGATCCTCCTTGTGGCGCTCCCTCAAATTTGGGATCATGTAATCACCGTCTTTGGCTATTGGAAGCAATAGGATTAGACGTATGAGGCAGTGTCCAAGTACGTGCCCAAGGAGGTCATGCGTCGCAGCTGTAGTGAGGCAAACATTTCAGCCTATGGTGCACAGTACGATGGTCATGGCAACAATTCCTCTTTTGGTTAGAGCAGGAGCAGAAACGGTGGCAGTTGAGGAAACGGCAATGGTGGCGGTAGAAAGAGTTCAAAGCGTCATGGGAAGTGCCATAACTGTGGCAAGCCTGGGCATTGGGTACAGGAGTAAGGACTCCCAAGAAGGAAGACAAAGATTATGGTGGTAGATATGATGGTAAAGGAAAGGGTAAAGGGAGTTGACGAACATGATGGCAGAGAGCGTGCCAGCAACCAAGGGAGCAACACTGCTCAAGCTAGAGCCTACGAGCTCGACTCTGGCACAACGTACCACCGTTCAAGGGAGAAAGATGGGTTCATCTCCATTAAGGACACTGAACGTAGCTTCAGGTGTACCAACGACAGTCTTGTCCATGCGCAAGGCGAGGGAGATAAGTTGATCAGCATCAACGTGAACGGTGATGAAAAGACGTGAAGCTGGAGAACGTCGTCTACATGCCGTCTTTCGTGACAAACCTCTTGTCAGTGTCCAAAATCACAAACCACAACATGACGTTTGTCTTCACGGACGAGGAGGCCGTGATTGTCAAGAACAAGGACATCAAGATCTCCTATCCCAAGGAGATTCTTGTCCCACAGGTCGTAAGAGTTTGTGGACTCTACGTAATGTAGACGAAACCCCTTTAAAGTACTAATGAGGGGTATGCGGTGGTTAATGAGCCAAAGTCTCGAAAGCCTGATGTTGCACCACAAGATGTCACCATGGCGGCGAACTCCATCAACACAGATGCTGAGCTCTTGCACAGGCGGTGTGACCATGTGGTCGACAGCACACTGCAAGCTATGTAGTAGCAGGAAGTGGTTCATGGGATGGAGGGATACAAGGCCAAGAATGAGGGGAAGTACAAAAAGCTGTGTGAGCCATGCCTCCAAGGCAAGGCAAAGAGAAAGCCCTTTGAGCGTAATCGGCAATGTGCGGCAATTATCTTGGACCTGATTCACTCTGATGTGTGCGGACCACTTTGCACTCCATCGAACAGTGACAGGAAGTATTTCTTAACCATAGTCGCAAGATGTGGATCTACTTACTGTAGACAAAGGAAGAGGTCAAGGAGAAGTTGCAAGAGTTTGTCGCCATGGTAGAGCGGCAGACAAGCAAGAAGGTCAAGGTACTGCGCACGGACAACATTGTGAATACGAGGCGAGCAAAGGCTGGTTGAGCCAACACTACATGAACCACCAGACGACCACGCTTTAAACCCTCCAAAGCAAAGATGTTTTCTAACGCATGAACTAGACTATACTCGGCATGATACGAAGCATGCTCTTCCACGCCAAACTTCCACCTTGCTTCTGGGTTGAAGTTGCAAGAACTGCTTGCTACCTTGTGAATCTCACTCCGAGGGTCGTACTTGGAAGGCGTGGTAAGAAGCAGGAAGAGAAGCAGCTCACGATGCCACAGGAAGCTTGGTCAGGGAAGAAGCCATATGCCTCCCACTTGAGGGTCTTTGGCTGTACTGCATAGGCAAAGGTCCAAGCAGGAGAAGGAAGTGGCAAACTGGATGCACGTATCCATAAGTGTGTAATGGTCGGATACGACACCGCACACAAGGCGTAATGGCTGTGGAATCAAGGGGCTAGAAAGCTCGTCTAGTTTGATGAAAGGACGCTCGGCAAGAGAGAGTCGCAATACCCTGTCCATGCTTCTAAATTAGGAGAGCGATTGTGTTACTCGAGTCAGGTGATTAGGTACCAGAAACATGGTAGATGGTGCTAGTGAAGGATGGTATTATAGAGAGAGTCGTTTTGCAGGCTGACACGACGGGCTCTGACACTCAGTCTGAGTCGTCCGAGGCCTTTGAGTCAAAATCTAAGGCCGGTGGCTCTTCCTCAAACAACCGATCTCTTACTGCGCAGGTGCTGCAAAAGTTACTAAGCCTTGAAGCACCGCCAGCAAGACCTCAACGTAGTACGCGAAAGAAGAAACCTCCGCCTAAGTACGATGCTAAGAGTGCGGAATGGACCAGACTCAGGTGGTCATGCTTGGCTCAGGGAGAGCCCGTGACCACAACGGAGGCTATGAACATGCCAGATACGGCCAAGTGGAAGGAGGCAGTGGATAGCGAACTCGCATCCATTGAAAAGAACGGAACATGGGTTCAGGTGGATTGGTTCCATAGCGCGCATGTGGTGGGGTCAAAGGGGGTAATCCGGAAAAATCTAAGGAGGATGGTAGTATCGACAAGTACAAGGCAAGAGTTGTGGCGAACGAGTTTTCCCAGCGTGTAAGCTCAGAGTACGAGGAGACCTTTGTGCCTGTCGTCACCTTTACCTCCATCAGATCCATGTTGGGCATTGCTGTTGGAAAAGATCTAGAGGTCTACCAGATGGATGTCAAGACAGCTTTCCTCAACGGGAAGCTAGACAAAGAAGTGCTGATGGAAATGCTCGAGGGAGTAAAAGCTCCAGACAGCAAGGTTTGGAAACTCGTCAAAGTACTCTACGGGCTGAAACAGGCCCCAAGGATGTGGTACAAGGAGATGGATGGCTTTATGGCCATGCTCACCATCACGTACTGCCGGAATGATACTTGTGTCTATGTGTGGGAGGATGAGGAAGGCTTGATGCTGGTTGCATTGAACGTGGATGACCTGATCATCTGCTTGTCATCCGTCGAGCTGTTGAACAAGGTGAAAAAAGATTGTAGCAACTGGTTCAAGGTGAAGGACATCAGTCTGCTCAAGTTCTACTAGGGGATAGCTGTCCACCGCAATCAAGCAGCAGGCACCTTCGAGCTGAACCAAACCAAGAACATCATACAAGTCCTCAAGTGCTACAACATGGAGGATTGCAAGCCAATCAATAGTGAGCACGTTTGTAGCCAATCCAATGCCACAGCAGTGGCAAGTAATCAAGCTCATCATGCGCTATCTACAGAAGACCCGACACATGGAACTCTATTTTGGAGGCCAAGAAGGATCCGACCTGTTGCGGCTGGTGTGCTACACAGATGTCGACTGGGGAGGAAGAATCTATTCAAACTCGAGGAGAGAGGGAGCCTTGGAGCAGCGAGCATATGGAACTGGAAGGGCATGACTTGTGCTGAAGAATAGTTGTTGAATTACTCAAAATGATAGAGTACATATAGAGCTAGAGCTTGGGCAAGTCAGCCCTCTCACAAGCATCAGCACTTAGCCACGGAGGCTAAGGCTCACACACTAGAGTCCATAATCTCATATAAGGGAGGAAATCAGCCTAGCAATCAGGCTGGCCACTTACACACGACCTAGAGATCTAGAAAATGCTCTCATGGCACACTCCTAGTGGTCACATAACCCACAATCCCATGGAGAATTGCCATGTGTCCATGGAAAGCACACAAGGATCTCACCTTACCTAAAAAGTAAGGAGAGGTACCTTTTTCGTAGCTAGCGCCCTCTGACAAGGCAACCCAAGAATCTACGATCTGTTTGGATATTTCTTCCATCAGGTCTTGACCCTGGACCTCTTGCCTTTTTTCATTTCTCACGCTAAGGCATGGAGCCATCGTCCATGGTCACACGGATATTGGCGGTCGATGACCCCGGAAACTTGGAAAAATCATATCTCTTAATCCGACCGTTGGATCGGCCTCAAACATGGACCGCAGACATTTTGTCGCCTGATCTTTCAAATGGCGAGGTTGGGTCAACAACAAGAGTAGGCATCTAGTAGTTTTGTGGAACTTGCTCCTATAGACCTGAAATTGAGCCGGATGGATTCTTTCCCAATAATCTCCTACTTTGCCGTAGTCAGATTGGGCTAAGTCCACATGCCTTCATGCAGAACTGTTGTTTCTGAGGGGTCACTAGCTTGGTGCAGAAATTAATGACCTTCTTGCTGGTTAATAGCACCCTCCTGCTTGATAGCACCCTCCTGCACCATGTGCCTGATGAAGTGATATGCAATGTCAATGTGCTTGGTGCGTGCATGGTACCCGGGATTCTTGGCAAATGCAATTGCGCTCCGGTTGTCGACGCACACAAGAACTGGAACTGCTGTACTCCCACTCATCTTAGCCATGTGACGCTGAAGCCAAACGGCTTACTTGGCTCCAAAGCTAAGAGACATATATAGCTTCCGTGCTTGAGGAGGCCTCAACCACTTGCCGCTTGCTTCACAAGCTGATGGCCCCACCATTCATGAGGAACACATGTCGAGAGATAGACTTGCGGTCCTCAGGGTTTGAAGCCCAATCTGCGTCTATATAGCCGATGATGTTGTTGTCGTTGCCATTGTAGGTGATGCCAATGTTGATGGTTTGAGCAAGGTAGCGGAAGATCCGCTTCACTACCTTCTGGTGCTCAGGTCCGGGATTGGCCATGTGGTGGCTCATAGCCCTAACAGTGTGTGCGAGGTCTGGCCTAGTTGCAACCATCAGATACATGAGTCTGCCGACAGTGTTTTGGTACTTCTGCCGCTCAGCTGCATCTGCTTCTCCATTGAAGCTCACGAGGTACCGCCGTGTCTCCAGGGGCATGCCAATGAGTTTTGCCTCTGCCATGCTGAACTACTGCAAGACATCCTTGATGTAGCGGCTCTACTGCAGTGAGAGAGAGCATGATTTCTGGTCACATGTGATCTGGATACCGAGGAAGTATGATGCCTCTCCAAGATCAGACATTTGGAAGCGCTCCTACATGGCCACCTTGAACTCTTGTAGTGTAGACATGTTGTTGGCGGGGAGAAGCATGTCATCCTTATACACGATGATGGTAAGGACCTCATGCTCATGCTGCCAGCAATAGACGCTGTAGTCACACTCGCTACGCTCGAACCCCATGCACTGTAACGTCGCATCCACCTTCAAGTTCCAAGCACGCGACGCTTGCTTAAGGCCATACAGCCATTTATGCACCTTACAAACCAAGTACGCCTGGCCATCCATGACGAGCCCCTGCGGCTGCTCCATGTAAATCTCCTCCTTAAGGTCAGCGTTCAGGAATGTCGTCTTGACGTCCATGTGGTGGACCTCAAAGTCCTTTACTGCTGCATAGGAAAGGAGCGTATACACAGAGGCAAACTTGGGAACAGGGGCAAAGGTTTCTGTGTAATCGATGTGCCCTTCCTCCGAGTAGTCCTCGATGACCAGCCTTGTCTTGTAGGTTGCCATCTGCTCTCCACTTCTTCTTGAACACCCACTTGCACTTCATCACCTTACGTCCAGGTGGACGCTCACTCAGCTCGTACATACCGTTGTCGAGCTGCGATTGTATCTCTTCCTGTACAACTTGCGCCAAATCTACTGAATCTGGTGCCTCTTTACAAACAATGTTGGTGTAGATGACGTTGCTCTCGTTGAAGACAACATCCTCGGAGATGATGACATGGCCTCTATCCCTCTCGTAAAGGCGATATGCCTTACTTGCCACGTCGTAGCCAATCATCAGCATCTCCGCGCTCTTTGCGTCCCACTTTTGCCGCTTCTCCTTTGGCGCGTGCATGTGCGCCAAGCTGCCAAACGCGCGAAGATGACCGACGCTCGGCTTCTTGCCAAACCATGCCTTGTACGGCGTCATCTGCTTTAGGCCCTTGGTTGGACTGCGGTTCTTGATATATATATTGCAGTGCTCACTGCTTCCGCCCAAAAGTCGTGGGTGAGTTGAGCCGCGTGCAGCATGGAGCATGCTGACAAAACGATGGTGCGGTTGGTGCGTTCTGCTACGCCATTAGCTTGCGGCGAGTATGGCGCGGTACGCTCCACCTTGATGCCTGCTTCTGTGAGGTAGTCCTGGAACTGCTTGCTCATGTACTCTCCACCACGGTCGTTGCGGAGCTCCTTGATTTTCTTCTAGGCCTCGATCTCCACCATGGCCTTGAACTCCTTGAACCTGTCAAAGAACTGGTCCTTGGAGGAAAGGAAGTACATAGCTGTGTAACGGCTAAAATCATCAATGAGGGTGAGAAAATACCTAGAGCGTCCAAAGCTCTAGGTCAGCATTTGGCCACACAAATCTGTGTGGACCAGCTCCCGCACCTCCTTCGTGCGCTCCTCTGCTCCAGAGAACGCCTCGCGATGCTGCTTCCCCTCTAAACAACCGATGCACAAGTGTTGCTCAAAGTTAGAGATGGTGGGTAAGTCACGCACTATTTGCTTTGTTTGAAGTTGCTGCAAGGCGCGCATGCTGATGTCGCCGTAGCGCGCATGCCAGATTTTGCCATTTGTGGCATGCACCACTGCTGCAAGACTCTGCTCGCGCAAGATCTTGGTCACCCCGAGCAGGCGGTACATGTCGCCTTCTTTCACCGACTTGGCCAACTCCTCTCTTGTTTCCTTCTCGAAGATGTAGCCATAGTTGTCATCAAAGACGACTCGTAGTCCCGTGTTTGTGAGAGAGGACGGTGAGAGAAGATTAAACACAGCATTAGGTACATACACCAGGCCATGGAATACTCCCAGTTCAATGCCAGGCGGGGCCTCCAACCACATCTCTAAAATCCCAATCCCCTCAGCATACACCACCCGATCATCACTCAAGTCAATCGGACGGGGGGGAATGGAGAGCAGCTGCGTAAACCATTCCTTGTGGTGCGTCAGGCTCATGGTACACTAGGAGTCTTTGTACCATGCCAGATCCGCCTTCTCCTTCTGCGACATGTCAGACTTTGCGATTAAGATACGGTCACGCACCTCCTTGGTCACATTCATGTTACCAAAATGGTGCACGCCGGTCTGGTTCTGCTACTACTGCTGCTGCTGCTGTTGACGATGTTGTGACTGCTTCTGCGGTTGCTATGGAGATTTTTGCTTTTGGTGATGTTGCTCCTTCTAGTCCCTATTGAACTTGAAGCACTCTTTCTTGTAGTGTCCCTCTTTCTGGCAATAGTGGCACTTGCTCTTCTTCTTGCCTCTCTGCTGCCCAAACTGCTTCTAATGCAATTTTTGTGAGCCCATGGCCATGAAAGCTGCTTTACTACTACTGCTGCTGACATTGCGCTTTACGGCATTGTGACGCAACTCTACCTGCACCAAGTGCGTGCAGATGAAGTCCAGGTCAAGAGTCCGCAGGCACTCAAATGTCTCTCGCACTGTGTCATAGCTTGTTGGAAATCTCCCAGCAAGAGAAGAATGAAGCGCGTGTCTTCCACAGGGTTGTAGGCCGCTTTCACTTGCTTCGCCAGCTCCTTTGCCCTGTCCAAGTACGCCTCCATCCCTTCGACACCCTGTATTGTCAATGCTATCATCTTCTCCTCCAAAAACATGAGGAATGTAGTCTCCTTAATCTTTTACTTCTTGCACAACTTGTCCCACCCCTCTTTTGTAGTAGTCTTGTCATTCACGTACTGAAGATGTGGGTTGGAGATGGTATTGACAAGCAGCCTGTAAGCCTGCCTGTCCTCCTTCTTCGACTCCTCATATGCCGCTACTGTAGTTGTAGATGAAGTTGCATCTACTGCACCTTTCTGTAGCATCTTCCCTGCCACCACCTCTAATATGGTGATGCGTTTTGTGTGTGGAGGCGGAGCGCGCTCGTCGCCGCTCACAACCTCCCACAAACCCCTCTCCTCCAAAAGGAGGCGGGTACGGATCTTCCAAAACGTGAAGTTGGCGTGTCCTTCAAGCCTCTTCAAGGACTGGGCTACTGTTACCATGCCTGCTGTTGCCATTGTGACTCTTGGTGATGCTCAGTGCTGCCCTTGAGTGGCAGCGCTACCCTTGCTTCTGCTGTTGCTTCTGCTAGAAAACTGTGTGAGTTAAAATGGACTATAGAGGCTTGCAAACTGGGAATTTTGGAAAACGGCGCCCACCACTGAAAACTTCACCTCAAACCCTTTGAGATCCACCCATAAACAGGGACATCAACAGGAGATTTTGAATGATATGCCCTCTTGAAAACACGGTATGTTTCTGCTCCTACTCAAGCTCAGACCAGCGAGCTTGTAAACAATATTTCTTCCAAACGTACAAATGGAATGCAAATATTTTTGAACCAATGGAAAGATTAGGGAAAATATTTCAATTCATATGTGGAACTTTTTCAATTTGGCAAAGAAACAAGTGGGTTATGGTCATCACAAGGCGACAATTGTACTCAAAGAGAAGAGTGTAGCCCTGGCAACCATCGTTTTGAGCATAACTTTCATTTCGATTGTTAGATCTTTGCGATTTGGTGCTTGTTGGAAAGCTTGTCTGTTGAACTTGAAGATCCAATAGTCGATTGTCAAATTTGATGAAGGTTCAACCTCAACCCTTCACTCGAAACGCGACGGCCCTTGTTGGCTCAAAGTGGCAGAACTTGGCTCTGATACCAAGGGTTGGAACAGGAGGAGAGAGGGAGCCTTGGAGCAGCGAGCATATGGGACTAGAAGGACATCACTTGTACTGAAGAATGGTTTTTGAATCACTCAAAATGATGGAGTACATACAGAGCTAGAGCTTCAACAAGTCAACCCCCTCAGAAGCCACACCACCTAGCCATGGAGGCGAACGCTCACACACTAGAGTCCATAATCTCACACAAGGGAAAAAAATCAGCCTAGCAATCAGGCTGGGAACTCACACACGACCTAGGGTACTAGAAAGTGCTCTCATGACACACTCCTAGTGGTGACATAACCCACAATCCGATGGAGAACCGCCATGTGTCAATGGCTAGTACAAAAGGATCTCACCTCACCTATAAAGTAAGAGGAGGTACCTTTTTCCTAGTCAGCACACTCTGACAAGGCAACCCAAGAATCTAGGACCTTTTTCGATATTTCTCCCATCAGGTCTTGACCCTGGACCTCTTGTCCTTTTTCTTTTCACAGGCTAAGGCATGGAGCCATCGCCCATGGTGACTCGGATATCGGCGGTCGATGATCCCAAGAACTTTGAAAATTGATATCTCCCAATCCGACTGTTGGATAAGCCTCAAACTTGGACCATAGATATTTTGCCACCTGATCTTTCCATTGATGAAGTCGGATTGACGATAGGAGTAGGCATCTTGTAGTTTCCTGGAACGCTCTCCTGTGGACATGAAACTAAGCCGGATGGCTCCTTTCCCAACAGAATCGATGGCACAAAGTCCATCTCGGGCTTTGTGTGCCTCTTGAACGGTGATGCAGTCTCTTGGGCAAGTAGAAAGCAAGACTGTGTTTGCCTCTCTACCGCTGAGGCAGAGTACATCGCTCTGTCATAGTAGCTACGCAGTTTCCTTGCCGAGATGAAAGTGCCACAAATGGAGGCAACAGAGGTGTGCATCGACAACGAGAGTGCCATGCAAATGGCACGTGATGATGTTATCTCCTAACGGACCAAGTACATCGACGTTAGGTACCACTACCCACGTGACTTGGTTGCAAAGGAGATTGTAGACCTAGAAGTGTATAGACTCGCAGACTGCATGAGAAAGGCGCTCGACAGCGAATTGCACTCTTCAGTTACTCGAGGCATTTGTATGGTCAACGTATAGAACGGAGACTAAGGACGAGACTACTCGGGAGAGGAGAGATCTCAGAGCTAATGGACAGAGATGCAAGGGCTAGTTTGTTGACCTCATATGCTCATTGTCCATGGCAAATGCTTCAAAACGTACAGGACAGACTAGGCATGCCTTGCTCCCTTGGAGTAGGCCTCCTATGTTTGGTCTAGATAGACAAGGCATGCACTGCTCTTTTGGAGCTAGTTCCCTTGGTCTAATCTGTATAGTATAGCAAGCAAACACTACCTAGGACAACTCCTTGTGGCTTAGACGTTCCGGAGTTAGTATTTGGAGCGAGAGGTCACTGGGTCAAATCCTAGCCCGGTGACTAATATTTTTTGTGACCAAAAGGTGGACAAGAAGGTTCTAAGAGACATCTTAGAACATTCCAAGGAAATTCCTGGTGGTTCACACCACTTGGCGGTCACAGGGAGCGCCATGTAGGCAGGGGGGATGACGTAATCCAGATTGTCCCCAAAGTGGTTCATCCATGGAGCCACAACGTGCCTAGGCTAGAGGCTGACTCTAGGACTATAAAAACCTGTCAGTTGCTTGTCATTGAGAAAATTTTGTACCTTTTAGACTCCTAACAGAGTTGTCCACAAGAGGCAGACACTAAAGAAGCATTGGTTGGTCTAAGCTCCACGAGTTTGCCTTGCACGAAAGTGATCAGGTCCCAAGGACATAGTACAAGGAAGTGATACCTATGAACTACTCAGTGTGGAACCTTGGTTGTGAAGGTGATATGATCTCTTTATTGCACTAACAAGAGTTAGGCAGAACCATTGTGTTGGAACCCGTTTTCTAGACCGTCGCCTCAGGCATGTTGAACAATCTCAAGACATGTGTTCCTCATCAATGGTGGGGCCATTAGCTCGTTCAGCAAGAGGGAGGTGGTCGTGGCCACCTCAAGCACAAAAGGTGAGTATATCTATCTCAGCTTTGGAGCCAAGGAAGCAGTTTGGCTTTAGTGTCTCATGGTGGAGATGAGTGGCAGTCCAGCAGTTCGAGTTCCTATGTGCGTTGACAACCAGAGCGCAATCAAACTTGCCAAGAATCCTGAGCACCATGCACGCACCAAGCTCATTGTCATTGCATTTCACTTCATCAAGCACATGGGCAGGAGGGTGTTATCAAGGTGGAGTTTACTCTAACCAGCCAGCAGGTCGCTGATTTCTGCACCAAGCCAATGACCCATGAGAAGCAGTAGTTGTGCATGAAGGTATGTGTACTCTGCCCACTCTGACTGCGGCAAAGTGGGAGATTGCTAGGAAAGCAGCCATCCGGCTCAGTTTCAGGTCCACATGAGCAAGTTCCAGGAACCTACCAGATGCTTGCTCCGATCGTCAATGTGACTTCACCATTAAAAAGATGAGGTGGCAAACTGTCTATGGTCCAAACTTGAGGCCGATCCAACGTTTCGATTTGGAGATATGAATCTTCAAAGTTTAAGGGGTCATCGACTGCCGATATCTGTGTGACCATGATATCAGGGCGATGGCTCCATGCCTTAGCCTTAGAAAAGAAAAAATCCAAGAGGTCCGGGGTCAAGACCTGATGGAAGAAATATCCAAAAAGGTCCTAGATTCTTGAGTTGCCTTGTCAGAGTGTGCTAACTAGGAAAAAGGTACCTCTCCTTTTTTTTAGGTGAGGTGAGATCCTTGTGTGCTAGCCATGGACACATAACAATTCTCCATGGGATTGTGGGTTATGTGACCACTAGGAGTATACCATGGGAGCATTTTTTAGCTCTCCAAGTTGTATGAATGGTCAGCCTGATTGCTAGGCTGATTTCCTATCTTCTGTGAGATTAGTGACTCTAGTGTGTGAGCCTTAGCCTCTATGGCTAAGTGGTGTGGCTTGTAAGAGGGCTGACTTGCCCAAGCTCTAGCTCTATAAGTACTCCATCATTTTGAGTGATACAACAACCATTGTTAAGCACAAGTGATGCCCTTCCTGTCCCACATGCTTACTGCTCCAAGGCTCATTTTCTCCTCCAGATCCAACACTAAGACACCACCTCATACGTCAAATCCTCCTCCTTCCAACCGCCAAAGACGGTGATCAGAGGACCCCAGCTTTCACGTAGCGCCATGAGGAGGATCATGGCCTGCATGTTGGTGTCAATCTCCCAGTTCATTTGGGTGAATTGCTGCAGCAGTCCTTCAAACAGCAACAGGAAGTCCGGATGCGACTCTCCCTCAAACACCCTCATCAAAATCGGCTTTTGTAGGATGAAGAGGCGATTTGCGACAGCCATTCATAGGTGTATACGTACAAGCTTCTCATATGCCTTTGATGCATGTATGATACGTTGGGGGTGAACATATTGTGACTCATGCACTCATGTCACAAGAATCGTAAGCACCATGTCATTTTTGACACTCCATGCTTCATATCTTGGATATGTTTTTGGAGGTTCAACCTCTTCTGCAAGGAACATCTTCAATTAGCCATGCACCCTCATGACAATCTCAAATTTCCATCTCCAGAAGGAAAAACCATACCCAGTGAGCTTTGACATCCCACTATTGACTTGGTCAAGAGTGAGTGTCACGGGCGTCGTCATATTACTTCTCTACTTCTCTGCTTCTCTACTTTGCGGAGGCTAATGTAGGCTCATGTTGGCTGTTGTCTTCTACCTGTTTAGACGGTGCAGATCTGTTGCTTATCCCTTAGCCGTTGATCACCTACAAATACAGAAGAACGCACACTTCCGCACCCAGGGTCTTGCTTCCAAGGGAAGAGCTTATCATCGTAAGGGCCCAAGGGTCATACCTCCAAAGGAAGAGCTTATCCTTAGCCCTTGTTGACTAAGTACAAGCACTCGCCATTAGAGCTGATGGAGCACATGGAGCAGATGGAGCTGATTGAGCTGATACGTGCTGCAAGATAGAAAGGGCGAGAGAGTGCATAGAAGCGTACCTTACAACTATTCATAATGGGCCTATAACCCTTTGTCAACCTGCCTCAGGTGACGGTCTAGAAAAGGGGTTTCGACACAATAGCTCCCTCGCTCTTGGTATTGAAACCAAGAGATGATATCACCCAGAGAGCTAAGGTTCCACATTGAGCAGTTCATAGGAATCACTTCCTTACACAGTGTCCTTAGCACCTGGTCACTTTTGTGCGAGAAGCGATCTCTTGGAGCTGAGACCAGCCAATGATTCTTGAGTTTCTACCTCCAGTGGACGACTTTGTTAGGAGTCTCAAAGGTACAAACTGTTCTCAATAGCAAGCAAATCACAAGTTCTTATAGTCCCAAAGCCAGCCTCTAGTTTAGGCGCGTTGCGGCTCCTTGG
Organism: Penium margaritaceum; assembly: GCA_023375785.1. Taxonomy (NCBI): domain Eukaryota; kingdom Viridiplantae; phylum Streptophyta; class Zygnematophyceae; order Desmidiales; family Peniaceae; genus Penium; species Penium margaritaceum. The sequence continues at coordinate 98,589 of SZWC01000805.1, forward strand.
ATGAACCAGTTTAGGAGCAATGTGGATAACGTCATCTCCCTTGCGTACATGGCGCTCCCTGTGACCGCTAAGTGGCGCCAAGTACCAGGAAGGACCTTGGAATGTTCTAGGATGTCTCTTAGAACCTTCTTGTCCGCCTTTTTTGTCACAAATAGAATTACTCAACAAGCTGGGATTTTACGCAGTGCTTAGCCTCACCAAAGCTCAAAATGGCAGTTGCAGGCATGGTAACAGCAGTCCACCCCTTCGACAGGATAGAAGGACGCCCCAATTTCATGTTTTAGAAAATCCGTACCCGCGTTCTTTTGGAGAAGAGAGGCTTATGGGAGGTGGTGAGCAGTGACGAGTGCGCTACGCCTCCACAGGCAAAAGGTATCAACGCTCTGGAAATGGTGGCGCGGAAGACGGCGCAGAAAGGTACAGCACATGCAACTTCATCTATAACGGGAGCAGCGACATATGAGGAGTGGAAGAAGAAGGATAGGCAGGCCTACATGCCGCTTGTCAACACCATCTCCAATGCGCATCTTGAGTACGTGAGTGACAAGGTTACTACAAAAGAAGGATGGGACATGTTGTGCAAGAAGTCTGAGAGTAAGAATCCTGCATGCCTTATACTTTTGGAGGAGAAGATGATGGCGTTGAAAATGTAGGCTAGCGAAGGGATGGAGTTGTTGGAACAAGAGGAGAGAGGGACCCTTGGAGCAGGGAGCATGTAGGACTAGAAGGGCATCAGTTGTGCTGAAGAATGGTTGTTGAATCACTCAAAATGATGTAATATATACAGAACTAGAGCTTGGGCAAGTCAGCCCTCTCACAAGCCACACCACTTAGCCATGGAGGCCAAGGCTCACACACTACAGTCCATAACCTCACACATGGGAGGAAATCAGCCTAGCAATCAGGCTGACGAATCACACACGGCCTAGAGAGCTAGAAAATACTCTCTTGGCACACTCCTAGTGGTCACATAACCCACAATCCCATCGAGAATCGCCATATGTCCATGGCTAGTTCACAAGCATCTCACCTCACCTAAAAAGTAAGGAGAAGTCCTTTTTTCCTAGTCAGCAAACTCTGAAACGGCAACCCAAGAATCAAGGACCTTTTCAGATATTTCTCCCATCAGGTCTTGACCCTGGACATCTTCTCTTTTTCTTTTCTCAGGCTAAAGCATGGAGCGATTGCCCATGGTCACCCGGATATTGGCGGTCCATGACCGCGAAAACTTTGAAAATTCATATCTCCTAATCTGACCGTTGGATCGGCCTCAAACTTGAACCATAGACTCTTTGCCATCTCATCTTTCCAATGATGAAGTTGGATTGAAAATTTAGCAGGCATCTGATAGTTTCCTAAGACTTGCCCCTCAGGACATGAAAGTAAGCCATATAACTCCTTTTCCAATAATCTCCCACTTTGCCGCAGTCAGAGTGGGCTGAGTCAACATGCCTCCATGTAGGATTGCTGCTTCTCACGGGTCACTTGCTTGGTGCAGAAATGAACGACATGGTTGTTCGTTGGACTAAACTCCAGGTTGATAGCACCCTCCTACACCATGTGCCTGATGAAGTGATATGTGATGTCAATGTGCTTAGTGCGTGCATGGTGCTCAGGATTCCTCGCGAGTGCGATTGCGCTCTGGTTGTCGACGCGCACAGGAAATGGAACTAATTCACTCCCACTCATCTCTACTATGAGACGCTCAAGCAAAACTGCTTCCTTGGCTCCAAAGCTGAGAGAGATGTACTCAGCTTCCGTACTTGAGGTGGTCACGACCTCATGCCGCTTGCTGCACCAGCTGATGGCCCCACCATTCATGAGGAAGACATGTCCAGAGATGGACTTAAGGTCCTCAGGGTTTTAAGCCCAATCTGCGTCTGATGATGTTGTTGTCGTTGCCGTTGTAGGTGATGCCGATGTTGATGGTTGCAGCAAGGTAGCGGAAGATCCGCTTTTTCTGCCTTCTTGTGCTAAGGTCCATGATTGGCCACTTGCTGGCTCACAGCGCTGTCAACCTGTGCGAGGTCTGGCCTGGTTGCAATCATCACGTACATGAGGGTGCCGACGGCGCTCTGGTATTTCTGCCGCTCAGGTACGTCCCCTTCTCCCTTGAAGCTCACGAGGTATTGGTGCGTCTCTTGTGGCATGTCGATGAGTTTTGCCTCTGCCATGTCGAACCGCTCTTAGACATCCTTGATGTAGCGGCTCTGCTGTAGTGAGAGAGAGCATGATTTGCGGTCACCCGTGATCCGGATACCGAGGTAGCATGATGCCTCTCCAAGATCAGACATCTGGAAGCTCTCCTGCATGGCCTTCTTGAACTCGTGCAGTGAAGATATGCTGTTGGAAAGGAGGAGCATGTCATCCACATAGACGATGATGATGAGCACCTCATGACCATGCTGCCAGCGATAGACACTATAGTTACACTCGTTGCGCTCGAACCCCATGCACTACAACGCAGCATCTAACTTCTGGTTCCAAACACGTGATGGTTGCTTGAGGCCGTATAGGGACTTCTGCAGCTTGCGAACCAGGTGCTCCTGGCCATCCATGACGAACCCCTCCGGCTGCTCCATGTAAATCTCCTCCTCGAGGTCACCGTTCAGGAACGTTGTCATGACTTCCATGTGGTGGACCTCAAAGTGGTGAAACTTGAGGAGAGAGGAAGCCTTGGAGCAGAGAGCATGTCTGATTGGAAGGGCATCACTTGTGCTGAAGAATGGTTGTTCAATCACTCAAAATGATGGAGTACATATAGAGCTAGAGCTTGGGCAAGTCAGCCCTCTCACAAGCCACACCACTTAGCCAGGAAGGCTAAGGCTCACACACTAGAGTCCATAATCTCACACAAGGGAGGAAATCAGCCTAGCAATCAGGCTGACTACTCACACACGACCTAGAGAGCTAGAGAATGCTCTCATGGCACACTCCTAGTGGTCACATAACCCACAAACCCATGGAGAATCGCCATGTGTCCATGGCTAGCACACAAGGATCTCACCTCACCTAAAAAGTAAGGAAAGGTACCTTTATCCTAGTCAGCACACTCTGACAAGGCAATCCTAAGACCAAGGACCTTTTTGGATATTTCTCCCATCAGGTCTTGACCCTGGACCTCTTGCCTTTTTCTTTTCTCAGGCTAAGGCATGGAGCCATCACCCATGCCCACCCAGACATCGGCGGTCCATGACCCCCGAAACTTTGAAAATTCATATCTCCCAATCCGACCGTTGGATTGGTTTCAAACTTGGACCGTAGACATTTTGCCACCTGATCTTTCAAATGAAGAAGTCGAATTGGCAATCGCAGCAGGAATCTGGTTTTTTCCTGGAACTTGCTCCTGTGGACCTGAAACTGAGCCAGATGGCTCCTTTCCGAACAATCTCCCACTTTGCCGCAGTCAGAGTCGGATGAGTCCACATGCCTTCATGCAGAACTGCTGCTTCTCACGGGTCAGTGCCTTGGTGCAGAAATCAGTGACCTGCTTGCTGGTTGGAGTAAACTCCAACTTGATAGCACCCTCCTACACCATGTGCCTGATGAAATGATATGCGATATCAATGTGCTTGGTGCGTGCATGGTGCTCAGGATTCTTGGCGAGTGCGATTGCGCTATGGTTGTCGACGCGCACAGGAACTGGAACTGCTGCACTCCCACTCATCATTGCCATGAGACGTTGGAGCCAAACTGCTTCCTTGGCTCCAAAGCTGAGAGATACGTACTCAGCTTCTGTGCTCGAGGTCGCCACGACCACTTGCCGCTTGCTGTACCAGCTGATGGCTCGACCATTCATGAGGAACACATGTCCAGAGATGGACTTGCGGTCCTCAGGGTTTGAAGCCCAATCTGCGTCTGTGTAGCCGATGATGCTGTTGTCATTGCCGTTGTAGGTGATGCCGATGTTGATGGTTCCAGCAAGGTAGCGGAAGATCCGCTTCACTACCTTCTGGTGCTCCGGTCCGGGATTAGCCATGTGCTGGCTCACAGTGCTCACAGCCTGTGCGAGGTCCGGCCTGGTTGCCACCATCAGGTACATGAGACTGCCGACGGCGCTCTGGTACTTCTGCCGCTCAGCTGCATTTGCTTCTCCATTGAAGCTGACGACGTACTGCCGCGTCTATAGCGGCGTACCGATGGGTTTTGCCTCTGCCATGCCGAACCGCTGCAAAACATCCTTGATGTAGCGGCTCTGCTGTAGCGAGAGAGAGCGTGACTTGCGGTCACGCGTGATCTGGATACCGAGGAAGTATGATACCTCCCTGAGATCAGACATCTGGAAGCGCTCCTACATGGCTTCCTTGAACTCCCGCAGTGCAGACATGCTTTTGGAAAGGAGGAGCATGTAATCCACATAGACAATGATGATGAGGATCTCATACTCATGCTGCCAGCGATACACGCTGTAGTCACACTCGCTACGCTCAAACCCCATGCACTGGAATGCCGCATCCAACTTCTGGTTCCAAGCACGCGACGCTTGCTTGAGGCCATACAGCGACTTCTGCAGCTTGCAGACCAGGTGCTCCTGGCCATCCATGACGAACCCCTCCGGCTGCTCCATGTAGATCTCCTCCTCCAAGTCACCATTCAAGAATGCCGTCTTGACATCCATGTGGTGAACCTCGAAGTCCTCCGCTGCTGCATAAGAGAGGAGGGTGCGTACAGAGGCAAACTTTGCAACAGGGGCAAACGTTTCTATGTAGTCGATGCCCTCCTGTTGCGAGTAGCCCTTGGCGACCAGCCTCGCCTTGTACTTTTCCAGGTTACCATCTGCTCCCCGCTTCTTCTTGAACACCCACTTGCACTTGATCACCTTACGTCCAGGTGGTTGCTCAGTCAGCTCCCACGTGCCGTTGTCTAGCTGCGACCGTATCTCCTACTGCACGGCTTGCGCCCAATCTGCTGCATCCAGTACAGCCATGGCCCCCTTGTATGATGTTGGCTCATCTGAATCTGCTACAACTGCGATGTTCATCTGTTCTGGTTTCTGCAGCATCCAGAAATGGCCGCGCTCACCAGGCTTGTAACGCACCCTAAGAGGGTACCTGCGACCTGGTGCTGGAGCGTTAGCGGGCGGCTGGCGAGGTACTGTTAGTACAACTGCTGCTGCTGGTGGTGCTACATCTCCCTCCTCTGCTTTTGCCAATGAGGCTGTTGTATCTGCAATATCAGACATGGGAGAGTAGAGTGATTCTCCCACTGTCATAGTAGAGGAAGGATCGGGAGAAACTGGGTCACGAAGAATTTCTGCTCCCACTGTCTCGTCAGCTGCTGGTTCTGCTGCTTCTTCACACACGATGTTGGTGCGATGACGTTGCTCTCGTTGAAGACGACATCCCTGGAGATGATGACGTGGCCTGTATCCCTCTTGTAGAGGCAATACGCCTTGCTTGCCACGTCGTAGCCAATCATCAGCATCTGCGCACTCTTCGCGTCCCACTTTTGCCGCTTCTCCTTTGGCACGTGCATGTACGCCAAGCTCCCAAACGCGCGAAGATGACCCACGCTCGGCTTCTTGCCGAACCACGCCTCGTACGGCGTCATCTGCTCCAGGTGCTTGGTTGGACTACGGTTCTCAATGTAGACCGCAGTGCTCATGGCTTCAGCCCAGAAGTCGTAGGTCAGCCGGGCCGCGTGCAGCATGGAGCGCGCCGACTCCACAACGGTACGGTTGGCGCGTTCTGCTATCCCGTTCTATTGCGGCGAGTACGGCGCGGTATGCTGTGCCTTGATGCCAGCTACTGCGAGGTAGTCCTGGAATTCCTTGCTTAGCTATTCTCCACCGCGATCGCTGCGCAGCGCCTTGATCTTCTTGCCAGTCTGGTTCTCCACCATGGCCTTGAACTCCTTGAACCTTTCAAAGCACTGGTCCTTGGAGGAAAGGAAGTAGACAGCAGTGTAACGGCTGAAATCATCAATGAAGGTGAGAAATTACCTAGAGCCTCCAAAGCTCTGGGTCTGCATCGGTCCACACAAGTCCGTGTGGACTAGCTCCAACACCTCTTTTGAACGCTCCCCTGCTCTAGAGAACGCCTCGCGATGTTGCTTCCCTTCCAAACAGCCGATGCATAACTGCTGCTCAAAGTTAGAGATGGTAGGCAGGTCACGTACCATCTGCTTTGCTTGAAGCTGCTGTAAGGCGCGCATGCCAATGTGGCCGTAGCGCGCATGCCAGATCTCGCCATCTGTGGCCTGCACCACTACTGTAAGACTTTGCTCACGCGGGATCTTGGTCGCCCCCAGCAGACGGTACATGTCGCCCTCCTTCACTGACTTGGCCAACTCCTCACCTAGATCCTTGTTGAGGATGTATTCATAGTCATCATCGAAGACAACACGTAGTCCTGTGTTGGTGAGAGAGGACACTGAGAGAAGGTTGAACGCAACATCAGGTACATACGGCACGCCATGGAAAACTCCCACTTCAATGCCACGCGGGGTCTCCAACCACATCTCCACAATCCCAATCCCCTCAGCATACACCACCCGATCATCACCCAAAGCAATCGGCCGAGGAGGAATGGAGAGCAGCTGTGTGAACCACTCTTTGTGGTACGTCAGACTCTTGGTACAACCCGAGTCCTTGTACCACGCCAGATCCGCCTTTTTCTTCTGCGACATGTCAAACTTCGCCATGAAGAGGCGGTCGCGCACCTCCTTGGCGACGTTCATGTTGCCAAAATGGCGCACGCTAGTCTGGTTCTACTGCTGCTGCTGCTGCTGCTGCCGTTGCTGTGACTGCTGCTGCTGCTGTTGCTGTGGAGATTGCTGCTTTTGCTGCTGGTCCTGCTGCTCCTTCTGGTCCCTCTTAAACTTGAAGCACTCTTTCTTGTAGTGCCCCTCTTTCTGGCAATAGTGGCACTTGCCCTTTTTCTTGCCTCTTTGCTCCCCGGACTGCTGCTGCTGCTAGTTGCGTGAGCCCATGGCCATGAAAGCTGCTTCACTGCTGCTGTTGCTGCCATTGCGCTTTGCTGCATTGCGACGCAGTTCCACCTGCACCAAGTGCGTGCAGATGAAGTCGAGGTCGAGAGTCGGCTGGCACTCCAACGTCTCTCGCACCGTGTCGTAGCTGGTTGGGAGTCCCCTCAGCAAGAGGAGAATGAAGCGCGTCTCTTCCACAGGATTGCCAGCCGCTCTCAGTTGCTTTGCCAGCTCCTTTGCCCTGTCCAGATACGCCTCCATCCCTTCACCACCCTGCATTTTCAGCGCCATCATCTTTTCCTCCAAAAGCATGAGGAATGCAGGATCCTTGCTCTCATACTTCTTGCACAACGTGTCCCACCCCTCCTTTGCAGTAGCCTTGTCACTCACGTACTGAAGATGCGGGTTGGAGATGGTGTTAACAAGCAACCTGTAGGCCTGCCTGTCCTTCTTCTTCCACTCCTCGTACGTCGCTGGTACAGCTGCAGAAGAACCCGCATCAGCTGCACCCTTTTGCGGCGTCTTCCCCGCCACCACCTGCGCTGCGGTGATGCCTTTTGCCTGTGGATCTGGAGCCGGCTCGTCGCCGCTCACCACCTCCCACAAGCCCCTCTCCTCCAAAAGGAGGCGGGTACGGATCTTCCAAAACGTGAAGTTGGCGCGTCCCTCCAGCCTCTCCAAAGGC
>SZWC01000805.1:106555-182549 GCA_023375785.1 Penium margaritaceum
TTGGCGCGTCCCTCCAGCCTCTCCAAAGGCTGGGCTGCTGTCACAACGCCAGCTGCTGCCATTTTGAGCCTTGGTGATGCTCAGCGCTGCCCTTGGATGGCGACGCTATTCCTCCTTCTGTTGCTACTTCTGCCAGAAATCTGTCTGACAGAAAATGGACTGTAGATGCCAGCAGACTGGGAATGTTGAAAAACTAAGCCCACCACTGGAAAATTCAGCTCAAAACCTTTCAGATCGACCCATAAAACAGGGTCATCAACAGGGGATTTCAAAATATATGCCCTCTTGAAAATAGGGTATGCTTCTGCTCCTACTCCAACTCAGACCAGCCAGTTTGTAAACGGCGTTTCTCCCAAACGAATCAATGGAATGCAAATATTTTTTCACCAATGGAAAGCTTAGGAAAAATACTACAATTCGCATGTGCCACTTTTTAAATTTGACAAAGAAACAAGAGAGTTATGGTCATCACAAGGCGATAGTCTTGCTTATAAAGAAGAGTGTAGCCCTGGCCGACCTCGTTTTGAGCATAACTCTCAATCGGACTGTTGGATGTTCGAGCTCTTGGGCTCATTGGAAAGCTTGTCTCTTGAACTTGAAGATCCAGTTATTGATTGTCAAATCTGATGAAGGATTCACCCCAACCTGTCACTCTCAAAGTGACGGCCTGTGTTGGCTGGAAGTGGCAGAACCTGGCTCAGATACCAAATATTGGAACTTGAAGAGAGAGGGAGCCTTGGAGCAGCGAGCAGGTGTGATTGGAAGGGCATCACTTGTGGTGAAGAATGGTCGTTCAATCACTCAAAATGATGGAGTACATATAGAGCTAGAGCTTGGGCAAGTCAGCCCTCTCACAAGCCACACCACTTAGCCATGGAGGCTAAGGCTCACACACTAGTGTCCATAATCTCACACAAGGGAGGAAATCAGCCTAGCAATCAGGCTGACCACTCACACACGGCCTAGAGAGCAAGAGAATACTCTCATGGCACACTCCTAGTGGTCACATAACCCACAAACCCATGGAGAATCGCCATGTGTCCATGGCTAGTACACAAGGATCTCACCTCACCTAAAAGGTAAGGAGAGGTACCTTTATCCTAGTCAACACACTCTGACAAGGCAATCCTAAGACCAAGGACCTTTTTGGATATTTCTCCCATCAGGTCTTGACCCTGGACCTCTTGCCTTTTTCTTTTCTCAGGCTAAGGCATGGAGCCATCACCCATGCCCACCCAGACATCGACGTTCCATGACCCCCGAAACTTCGAAAATTCATATCTCCCAATTCGACTGTTGGATCGGCCTCTAACTTGGACCGTAGACATTTTGCCCTCTGATCTTTCAAATGGTGAATTTGGATTGGCGATCGGAGCAAGCATCTGGTACTTTCCTGGAACTTGCTCTTGTGGACCTGAAACTGAGCCAGATGGCTCCTTTCCCAACACAAAGTCCTCTACTGCTGCATAGGAAAGCAGCGTATGCACAGGGGCAAACTTTACAACACAAACATAGGTTTCTGTGTAGTAGATACCTTCCTGCTACGAGTAGCCCGTAGCGACCAGCCTTGCCTTGTACTTTTCCAGGTTTCCATCTGCTCCCCGCTTCTTCTTGAACATCCACTTGTACTTGATCACCTTACGTCAAGGTGGACGCTCAGTCAACTCCCACGTATTGTTGTGGAGCTGGGACTATATCTCCTGCTGTACAGCTTGTGCCCAATCTGCAGCATCTGGTACAGCCATGGCCTCCTTGTACGACGTTGGCTCATCAGAGTCTGTTGCAACTGCAACGTTCATCTCGTCTGGTATTTGGAGCATCCAAAAATACCCGGGCTCACCAGGCTTGTAGTGCACCATGAGAGGGTACATGCGACCTAGTGCCGTAGCGTTAGCAGGCGGCTGGCCCGGTGCTGCTGGCACAAATGCTTCTGTTGATGATGGTACATCTTCTTCATGTGCTTCTGCGGATGAGGCCGTTGTATCTGGTGCATGAGAGATGGGAGAATAGACTGGTTCTCCCACAGTCACAATGGAGGAAGGTCTAGGAGAGACTGGGTCAGGAAGGATATCTGCTCCTTCTGCCTCGTCAGTTTCTGCTTCTATTGCCTCTTCACAGATAATGTTGGTGTCGATGACGTTGCTCTTGTTCAAGACGATATCCTTGGAGATGATGACGTGGCCTGTATTACTCTTGTAGAGGCGATACGCCTTGCTTGCCATGTCGTAGCCAATCATGAGCATCTGCGCGCTCTTCGCTTCCGACTTTTGCCACTTGTCCTTTGGCATGTGTATGTGCGCTAGGCTGCCAAACGCGCAAAGATGAGCCACGCTCGGCTTCTTGTCGAAACACGCCTCATAAGGCGTCATCTGCTCGAGGGCCTTAGTTGGACTGCGGTTCTTGATGTACACCACAATGCTCAGTGCTTCAGCCCCAAAGTTGTAGGTCAGCCGAGCCGCGTGCCGCATGGAGCGCGTCGACTCAATGATGGTGCGGTTGGCGCGTTTTGTTACGCCATTCTGTTGGGGCGAGTATGGCGCAGTGCGCTACGCCTTGATGCCTGCTGATATGAGGTAGTCTTGGAACTCATTGCTCAGGTACTCTCCACTGCGGTCGCTGCGCAACGCCTTGACTTTTTCTCCACCATGGCCTTGAACTCCTTGAACCTGTGAAAGTAATATTCCTTGGAGGAAAGGAAGTAAACAACAGTGTAATGGCTGAAATCATCAATGAAGGCTAGACAATACCTAGAGCCTCCAAAGCTGTGGGTCTGTATCGGGCCACACAAGTCTGTGTGGACTTGCTCCAGTACCTCTTTCACGCGCTCTCGTGCTCCAGAGAACGCCTCGCGATGCTACTTTCCCTCCAAAAAGCCGATGCACAACTGCTGTCCAAAGTTAGAGATGGTGGGTAAGTCACGCATAATCTACTTCATTTGAAGTTGTTGCAAGGCGCGCATTCTGATGTGGCCATAGCACGCATGGCAGATTTTGCCATCCGTGGATTTTACCACTATTGCAAGACTCTGCTCACGTGGGATCTTGGTCGCCCCAAGCAGGCGTTATATGTCGTCTTCCTTCACCAACCTGGCCAACTCCTCTCATGTTTCCTTGTGGAGGATGTAGCCGTAGTCGTCGTCAAAGACGACTCGCAGTCCTGTGTTGGTGAGAGAGGACACTGAACGATGATTGAACGCAGCATAAGGTACGTACAGCACGCCATGGAACACTTGCATTTCAATGCCTCGCGGGGTCTCAAACTATATCTCCACATTCCAAATCCCCTCAGCATACACCACCTGATCATCACCCAAAGGAATCAGACGGGGAGGAATGGAGAGCACTTGCGCAAACCACTCTTTGTGGTGAGTCAGACTCTTGGCAAACCCAGAGTCCTTGTACCATGCCAGATTTGCTTTTTCCTTCTGCGACACGTCGGACTTCGCCATAAAGAGGCGGTCGTGCAACTCCTTGGCTACGTTCATGTTGCCAAAATGGCGCACGCCAGTCTGGTTCTGCTAGTATTGCTGCTGCTGCTGGTGCTGCTGACGTTGCTGTGACTATTACTTCTGTTGCTGTGGAGATTGTTGCTTTTGCTGCTGCTACTACTCCTGCTGCCGCTCCTCCTAGTCCCTCTTGAACTTAAAGCACTCTTTCTTGTAGTGTCCCTCTTTCTTGCAATAGAGGCACTTGCCCTTCTTCTTGCGTCTCTACTGCCCAGACTGTACTACTGTTGGTTGCGTGAGCCCGTGGCCATAAAAGCTACTTCAGTGCTACAGCTCCCGCCACTGCCCTTGTCTGCATTGCGACACAGTTCTACCTGCACTAGGTACGTGCAAATGAAGTCAAGGTCGAGAGTCAGCTAGCACTCCAATGTCTCTACCAATGTGTCATAGCTCGTTGGGAGTCCCCTTAGCAAGAGGAGGACGAAGCACGTGTCTTCTACAGGGTTGCAGGCCGCTTTCATCTCCTTCACCAACCTCTTTGCCTTGTCCATGTACGTCTCCATCCCTTCGCCACTCTGCATTTTCAACTCCATGATCTTCTCCTCCAAAAGCATGACAATGCAAGATCCTTGCTCTCATACTTCTTGTAGAACGTGTCCCATCCCTCTTTTGCAATAGCCTTGTCACTCACGTACGGAAGATTCGGGTTGAAGATGGTGTTGACAAGTTGCCGGTAGGGATTTTGAAAGATATGCCCTCTTGAAAACAGGGTATGCTTCTGCTCCTACTCCAGCTCACACCAGCCAGCGTTTAAACGGTGTTTCTCCGAAACGTACCAAAGGAATGCAACTATCATTGCACCTATGGAAATCTTAGGAAAAATACTTCAATTTGTATGTGCTACATTTTAAATTTGACAAAGAAACAAGAGAGTTATGGTCATCATAAGGCGAGTGTCTAACTTAAAGAGAAGAGTGTTGCCCTGGCTGACCTCGTTCTGAGCATAACTCTCAATCTTACTGTTGGATCTTCGTGATCTTGGGGTCGTTGTAAAGCTTGTCTCTTGAACTTGAAGATCGGGTTGATTGTCAAATTCGATGAAGGTTTCACCCCAACCGGTCACTGTCTAAGTGAAGGCTTGTGCTGGCAAAACTTGGTTGTGATACCAAGTGTTGGAACTGGAGGAGAGAGGGAGCATTAGTGTAGCAAGCATGTGGGACTGGAACGGTATCAGTTGTACTGAAGAATGGTTGTTGAATCACTCAAAATGATGGAGTACATATAGAGCTAGAGCTTGGGCAAGTCAGCCCTCTCACAAGCCACACCACTTAGCCATGGAGGCTAAGGCTCACACTAGAGTCCATAATCTCACATTAGGGAGGAAATGAGCCTAGCAATCAGGCTGACCACTCACACACGACCTAGAGAGCTAGAAGAAGCCCTCATGGCATACTCCTAGTAGTCACAACCCACAATCCCATGGACAATTGCCATGTGTCCATGGCTAGCACACAAGGATCTCATCTCACCTAAAAAGGAAAGATGCCTTTTTCCTAGTCAGCACACTCTGACAAGGCAACCCAAGAATCAAGGACTTTTTTGGATATTTCTCCCATCACGTCTTGACCATGGACCTCTTGTCTTTTTCTCTTCTCACGCTAAGGCATGGAGCCATTGCCCATGGTGACCTGGATATCGGTGGTCCATGACCGCGAAAATTTCAGAAATTCATATCTCTTAATCCGACTGCTGGATCGACGTGAAACTTGGACCATAGACATTTTGCCACCTGGTCTTTGCAATGAAGAAGTCCGATTGACAATCGGAGGAGGCATCTGGTAGTTCTGTAGAACTTGCTCTTGTGAATCCGAAACTGAGCGAGATGGCTTCTTTTCCAATAGGAGTCGTACTTAGACAAGGCAAAGGAGTTAGCAAGCAGCTGAAAGCGACCGGCAACCCTATAGAAGATACGCGTTTTGTTCTCCTCTTACCGAGGGACTCCCAACGAGCTATGACACGGTGCGAGAGACATTGGAGTGCCAACCGAATCTCGACCTGGACTTCATCTGTACACACCTCGTGCCGGTAGAGATGCGTTGCAATGTAGCAAAGCGCAATGGCGGCATCAGCAGTAGTGAAGCAGCTTTCATGGCCATGAGCTAACAAAAGCACCAGCAGTAGCATTCTGGGAAGCAGACACGCAAGATCATGGGCAAGTACCACTATGGAGGCACTACAAGATACAGTGCTTCAACTTCAAGAAAGAATACAAAGAGCAGCAAGAACATCAGCAAGAAAAATAGTTAATGCAGCGATCTCCACAACAACAGCAGTAGCACTCACAGCAACGTCAGTAGCAGCATCAGCAGTAGCAGGAGAACCAGCACGTACATCATTTTGGCAATATGAACATTGGCAAGGAGGTGCGCGATCGCCTCTTCATGGTAAACTCTGACATGTCGCAGAAGGAAAATGTGGATCTAGCGTGGTACAAGGACTCTAGGTGTTCAAGAGTTTGACGCACCACAAAGAGTCGTTTATGCACCTGCTCTTCATTCCCCCCTGTTGGATTGCTTTGGGTGATGGTCAGGTGGTGTATGCTGAAGGGATTGGGATTGTGGAGATGTGGTTGGGGACCTCGTGTGGCATTGAAGTTGGAGTGTTCCATGGCGTGCTGTATGTACCTGGTGTTGCGTTCAACCTTCTCTCAGTGTCCTCTCTCACCAACACAGGAGTGCACGTCGTCTCTGATGACGACTATGACTACATCCTTGACAAGGAAATAGGAGAGGAGTTGGCCAGGTCAGTGAAGGTTGGCGACATGTACCGCCCGTTGGGGGCGACCAAGATCCCACGCGAGTAGAGTCTTGCGATAGTGGTACACGCCACAGATGGCAAAATCTGGCATGCGTGCTCGGCCATTTCAGCATGCGCGCCTTGTAGCAACTTTAAACAAAGCAGATGGTGTGTGACTTGCCCACTATCTCTAACTTTGACCACTAGTTGTGCATCAAGGGGATGTAACATCCTGAGGCATCCTTTGGAGCAGGAGAGCACGCAAATGAGGTACTGCTACTGGTCCACACAGACTTATGGAGCCCCATGCAGACTCACAGCTTTGGAGGCTTTAGGTACTTTCTGACATTGATTGATGATTCTGCTGTTACACTACTGTGTACTTCCTTTCCTCCAAGGACCAATGCTTTGACAGGTTCAAGGAGTTCAAGTCCATAGAGGAGAACAAGACTGGCAAGGAAATCAAGGTGCTGCGTAGTGACCGCGGTGGAGAGTACCTGAGCAAGGAGTTCTAGTACTACCTCGTAACAGCAAGTATCAAGGCGCAGCGTACCACGCCAAACTTGCCGCAGCAGAACGGCATAGGAGAATGCGCCAACCGCACCATCGTTGAGTCGGCGCCCTCCATTCTGCACGTAGCTTGGCTGACCTACATCTTTTGGGCCAAAGCAGGGAGCACTACGGTGTACATCAAGAACTGTAGTCCATCCAAGACCCTTAAGCAGATGATGTCGTAAGAGGCGTGGTTCGGCAAGAAGCCAAGCATAGGTCATCTTCGCGCGTTTGGCTGTTTTGCAAACATGCTCATGCCGAAGGACAAGCACCAGAAATGGGACGCAGAGAGCGTACAAATGCTAGTGATCGGCTATGACATAGCAAGCAAGGCGTATCGTCTCTACGAGAGGGATACTGGCCTCGTCATCATCTCCAGGGATGTCATCTTTAATGAAAACAACGTTGACGGTACAACCTAAACTACAAAGAGGCAGCAAAACCAGCAGCTGACAAACCAGTGGGAATAAACATCCTTCCTAACCCAGTCTCTCCTGATCCTTCCTCCATTGTGATAGGGGGAAAACCAATCTACTCTCCTATGTCCAATGCAGGATATACAACGGCCTCATTGGCAGAAGCAGAGGAAGAAGATGCACCAACATCAGCAGGAGTAGTTGTGCCAATAGCACCATGCCAGCCGCATGCTAACGCTCCAACACCAGGTTGAATGTACCCTCTAAGGGTAGGCTACAAGCCTGGTGAGCGCAGCCATTTCAGGGTACTCCAAAAATGAGACCAGATGAATGTCGCAGTTGCAGCAGACTGTGATGAAGCGACGTTGTATAAGGAGGCCATGGTTACACCAGATGTAGCAAATTGGGCTTAAGCTGTGTACTAGGAGATACAGTCGGTGCTCGACTATGCACGTGGGAGCTGACTCAGCATCCACCTTGACATAAGGTGGTCAAGTACAAGTGTGTGTTTAAGAAGAAGCGGTGAGAAGATGGCAACGTGGAAAAGTACAAGACGAGGCTAGTTACCAAGGGTTACTCACAGTAAGAGGGCATCGATTACATAGAAACATTCGGTCCTGTTGCCATGTTTTCCTCTATACATACGCTCCTTTCCTGTAGCAGCAGAGGACTTTGAGATCTACCTCATGGACGTCACGATGGAATTCCTGATCGGTGACCTGGAGGAGGAGATGTACATGGAGCAGTCGGAGGGATTCGTCATGGATGGCCAGGAGTACCTGGTTTGCAATTTGCACAAGTTGTTGTACGGCCTCAAGCAAGCGTTGCGTACTTGGAACCAGAAATGAGACGCGGCATTACAGTGCATGGAGTTTGAGCGCAGTGAGTGTGATTATAGTGTCTATTGCTGGCAACATGGTCATGAGGTGCTCATCATCATCGTCTAAGTGGATGAGATGCTCCTCCTTTCCAATAGCATGTATGCATAACTGGAGTTCAAAGAGGCCTTGCAAAAACGCTTCCTGACGTCTAATCTCGGGGAGGCATCGTACATCTTCAGAATCCAGATCACGCGTGACTGCAAATCATGCTCTCTCTTGCTGCAGTAGAGTCGCTACATCAAGGAAGTCTTGTAGTGATTCGGCATGGCAAAGGCCAAACCCATCTGCACGCCGCTCGAGACACGTCAGTACCTCGTGAGCTTCAATAGAAAAACAGATGCAGCTGAGCGGCAGAAGTACCACAGCATCGTGGACGGCCTTATGTACCTAATGGTCGCAACCAGGATAGACCTCGCACAGGTTGTTAGTGCTTTGAGTTAGCACATGGCGAATCCTAGACCTGACCACTAGAAGGCAATGAAGTGGATCTTTTGCTACCTTACTGGAACCATCAACACCGGCATTACCTACAACAACAATGACAACATCATCGGCTGTACAGACGTAGATTAGGCTTCAAATCGTGAGGACTCGCTTCAGCATCTCATGGCAGAGATGAGTGGGAGTGTAGTAGTCTAAGTTTCTATACGTATCTACAACCAGAGCGCAATCGCACTCGCCACGAATCTTGAGCATGATGCACGCACCAAGCACATTGACATCGCATATCACTTCATCAGGCACATGGTGCAGGAGGGTGCTATCAAGCTGAAGTTTACTCCAACGAGCAAGCAAGTCGCTGATTTTTGTACCAAGCCAGTGATCCGTGAGAAGCAGCAGTTTTGCATGAAGGCATGTGGACTCAGCCCACTCTGATTATGGTAAAGTAGGAGATTGTTGGGGAAGGAGCCATCAGACTCAGTTTCACATCCAGATGAGCAAGTTCCAAGAAACTACCAGATTCCTACTCCGATCGTCAATCCGACTTCTTCATTCGAAAGATCAGCTGGTACCATATCTTCTGTCAAAGTTTGAGGCCGATCCAGCGGTCGGATTAGGAGATGTGAATTTGGAAAGTTTCCCGGGTTTTTGATCGTAGACATCTAAGAGACCATGGGCGATGGATCCATGCTTTAGCCTGAGAAAAAGAAACGGCAAGAGGTCCAGGGTCAAGAATTGATGTCTCTAGCTCTAGCTCTAGCTCTAGATCTATATGTAATCCATCATTTTGAGTGATTCAACAACCATTCTTTTCCATAAGTGATGCCCTTCTAGTCCCGCATGCTTGTTGCTCCAAGGCTCCCTCTCTCCTGTAGATCCAACACCTTGGAAGACGTTGGCTCATCTCAATCTGTTGGAACTGCGACATTCATCTGCGACATTGATCTGGTTTATGCAACATCTAGGAATGCTCGTGCTCACCAGGCTTGTAGTGCACCCTCAGAGGGTACCTTCGACCTGGTCCTGGAGCGTTAGCAGACGACTGGCGCACTGTTGCCGGCACAACTGCTCTTGCTGATGGTAGTGCATCTTCTTCCTCTGATTCTACCAATGAGGCCGTTGTATCTGCTGTATCAAACATGGTAGAATAGAGTGATTTTCCCGTTGTCATTGTAGAGGAAGGTTGAGGAGAGGCGGGATGAGGGAGAATGTCTACTCCCACTACTTCATGAGCTCTTAGTTATGCTGCCTCTTCACAGATGATGTTGGTACTAATGACGTTACTTTCATTGAAAATGACATCACTGGAGATGATGACGTGGCCAGTATCGCTCTCGTAGAAGCAATATGCAGTTTGCCATGTCATAGCCGATCATGAGCATCTATGCCCTCTTTCTGTCCCATTTTTGTCGCTTCTCCTTCGGCACGTGCATGTACCCCAAGTTGCCAAATGAGCGAAGATGACCCACGCTTAGCTTCTTGCAGAACCACGCCTCGTACGGCGTCATGTGCTCTAGGGCTTTGGTTGGACTATGGTTCTTGATGTATGCCGTAGTGCTCACTGCTTCGGCACAAACGTCGTATGTGAGCCAAGCCGTGTGTAGCATGGAGCGGGCTGACTCAACGATGGTGCGGTTTGCGCGTTCGGCTACGCAAATCTCCTACGACGAGTATGGCGCGGTGCGTTACACCTTCATGCATGCTACACTGAGGTAGTCCTCGAACTCATTGCTGTGGTAATCTCCACCGCGGTTGCTGCGCAGCGCCTTGATATTCTTTCGCGTCTCGTTTTCCACCATCGCCTTGAACTACTTGAACCTGTCAAAACACTAGTCCTTGGAGGAAAGGAAGTACTCACTAGTGTAACGGGTGAAATCATAAATGAAGGTGAGAAAATACCTAGAGCCTTTAAAACTCTGGATTTGCATCGAGCCAGACAAGTCTGTGTGGACCAGCTCGAGCACCTCCTTTCGCTCCCCTGCTCCCGAGAACGCCTTGCAATGCATAACTGCTGCTCAATGTTAGACATGGTGGGAAAATCACGCACCATCTGCTTCGTTTGAAGTGGCTACAAGGCGCGCATGCCGATGTGGCCATAAAGCGCATGCCAGATTTTGCCATGTGTCGCCTGCATCACTGCTGCAAGACTGTGCTTGCACGGGATCGTTGTTGCCCCCAACAGGTGGTACATGTTGCCTTCTTTCACCGCCCTCGCTAACTCCTCTCCTATTTCCTTGTCGAGGATGTAGCCGTAGTCGTCGTCAAAGACAACACGCAGTCCTGTGTTGGTGAGAGAGGATACTGAGAGAAGATTGAACGCAGCATGAGGTACATACACACACACACCATGGAACCCTCCCACTTTAATGCCATGCAGTGTCTCCAACCACATCTCCACAATCCTAATCCCCTGAGCATATACCACATGATCATCATGCAAAGCAATGGGACGGAGGGGAATGGAGAGCAGCTGTCTAAAACATTCCTTGTGGTGCATCAAGCTCTCGGTACACGCGAAGTCCTTGTACCACGCCAGATCCGCCTTCTCTTTTTGCAACATGTCAGACTTTTCCATAAAAAGGCTGTCTTGTACCTCCTTGGCCACGTTCATGTTGCCAAAATGGTGCACGCCGGTCTGGTTCTGCTACTGCTCTTGTTGCAGCTGATGTTAGTGTGACTGCTGCGGCTATTGCCTTGGAGATTGCTGCTTTGGCTATAATTGCTACTGCTCTTTCTGGTCCCTCTTGAACTTCAAGCACTTTTTCTTGTAGTGCACCTCTTGCTAGCAACAGTGACACTTGCCCTTGTCAACCTTCATAAGGTGACGGTCTAGAAAACAGGTTCCGACACAATGGTTCCCGCCGACCGCTCTTGGTGTTGCAACCAAGAGATGATATCATCCTTAGAGCCAAGGTTCCGGACTCAGCAGTTCATAGGAATCACTTCCTTGTACTGTGCCCTTAGTACCTGGTCATTTTCACGCGACGAGCGAACTCTCAGGCTTAGACTAACCAATGCTTCTTTAGTGTCTACCAGTGGTGGGCAACTCTCTGAGGAGTAAGGGTGAAACCAGTCTTTTTGGACTCGTGAGAAAGACTCGTGAGACCGAGTCTTTATAAAGACTCGCGAGACCGAATCCAGGACCCAGTCTCGTCTCGGACTCGTGGGACATTTTGCTTCAGAGATGGCAAGCATTTGAGCATGACATAACGAGAAGTTTGAAGAGTTGGGATAATGTATCATGAAGTATACAAGGTGAGGGCCTTAAGACTTGCTTGTTTTGACTTGATAGCCTGATATTTCACTTGTTTTTTGCAGTATATATGGAAAAGTCTCACGAGTCCAAGTCACATGGTCTCGCGAGTCCAGGACTCGTGAGACTTTTGAAAAGACTCGCGAGACCGATTCTGCCAGGAGGACTCGTCTCGCGAATCCGAGTCTGAGACGAGACTCGCAAGTCTGGACTCGGTTACACCCTTGCTGAGGAGTCTCAAAGGTAAGAAATGTACTCAATGATCGGCAACTGACAGGTTCTTATAGTCATAGAGCCAGCCTCTAGCCTAGGCACACATTGGCTCCTTGGATGAGCGACTTTGGGGGCAATCTCGATCGAGTCATTCCCCCTGCCTACATGGCGCTCCCTATGACTGCGAAGTGGCGCCAGCCACTAGGAAGGACCTTGGAATATTCTAAGATGTCTCTTAGAACCTTCCTGTCCCCCTTTTGGTTACAAAGAAAATTAGTCGCCGGGCTGGGATTTGACCCAGTGCCCTCTCGCTCCAAAGACTTACCCTAGAACGTCTAAGCCACAAGGAGTTGTCATAGGTAGTATTTACGGGCTATACAATCCACATTAGACCAAGGGAACTTGCTCCAAAGGAGTAGTACATGCCTTATCTATCTGTACTAGACTTAGGGGACTTACTCGAAGGGAGTAGTGCATGCCTAGTCTGTCCTGTACCTGTCCAAATATCAGCCATGGACAAGGAGCAAATCAGGTCAACAGCCCTTCTTCATTCCTCTTTGCTATCCAGACTGCTATTGCTGCTGTTTTCGTGAGCTTGTGGACATGCAAGTTGCTTCACTATTGCTGCTGCTGCCATTGCGCTTTGCTGCATTGCAACGCAGTTCTACCTGCACGAGATGCGTGCAGATGAAGTCCCGGTCGAGAGTCAGCTGGCATTGGCATGTCTCTCGTAGTGTGTCATAGCTCGTTGGGGGTTCCCTCTGCAAGAGGACAATGAAGGTCGTGTCTTCCACAGCGTTGCCGGCCGCTTTCAGCTGCTTTACAAGCTCCTTTGCCCTGTCCAAGCTTAGAAGGCGTGATAAGAAGGCGTGATAAGAAGGCGTGATAAGAAGTCGCTTTCGGCAACCGCTCTTAGAAGGCGTGATAAGAAGTAGCAAGAGAAGCAACTCAAGACGCCACAAGAGTCTTGGTTAGGGAAGAAACCAGATGCCTCACACTTGAGGGTTTTTGGCTGTACTGCCTTGGCCAACTTCAAAGTAGGAAACGGAAAAGGCAAGCCTGATAAACGCACTCACAAGGGAGTAATGGTTGGATACAACACTGCACACAAGCCATACACGCTGTGGGACCAAGCGGCTGGAAAGCTCATCAGGAGCCAAGATGTCGAGTTTTAATAAAGGACGCTCGGCAAGATAGAGTCATTGGATACTATCCATGCTCCCAAATCAGGACAGTAAATGGTGTTACTTGATTCAAGTGATTAGGTACCTGAAAATTGGCACATCGCACCAATGAAGGATGGTGCTGTAGGAAGAGTTGCTATGCAGGGTGACAAAGCGACGGACTCTGACACCAAGTTTGAGTCATCCGTGGCCTGTGAATCAAACTCTGAGGCTGGTGGCTCTTCCGAAAAAAACAGATCACTAGTAGTGGAGGAGCAACAGAAGCAACTAAGCCTTGAAGAACCACAAGAAACACTCTGGCATTACATGCGCTAGAAGAAACCTTTGCCCATGTACAACACTTGAAGGCCGGAATGGACCGGACTCAGCTGGTCATGCTTAACTTAGGGAGAGCCCGTGACCATAACATAGGCTATGAATATGCCACATGTGGCCATCTTGAAGGAGACACTCGATAGCGAACTCACATCCATTGAAGAGAACAAAATATGGGTTCTCGTAAATAGGCCCCCAAACGCGCACGTGGTGGAGTCAAAATGGGTACTCCAAAAAAATTCAAGCAATATGGTATTATCGACAAATACAAGACAAGAGTTGTGTTAAAGGGATTTTGTTAGCGTGCAGGCTCATACTACGAAGAGACATTTGTGCCTATCGTCACCTTTGCCTTCATCAGATCGATGTTGCGCATCGCTGCTAGAAAATATCTAGAAATCCACCAGATGCATGTTAAGATAACATTCCTCTCCAGGAAGCTAGACAAAGAAGTGCTGATGAAAGTGCTCGAGAGAGTGAAAGCTGCAAAGGGCAAGGTTTGCGAAGTAGTCCAAGGACTCTACGGGTTGAAATAGACCCTAAGGATGTGCTACAAGGAGAGAGAGAGAGAGAGAGAGAGAGAGAGAGAGAGAGATGAAGAGAGAGTTCTGAAATCAATGTTTCCAACGAGATATTGTTACACTCTCTTGATTCATTTGTGGCAGAGATCTCAATGTTCTTGGGACACATTGACTGCTGAAGCCGGTACAAAGGAAACCGAGGTTCCAGAATTGATTTGTGCCATCCTAAAACCCTAGGAGTTGGTACCAAGTAGGCATCCTAACATATTTTGTTGTGTGAATAAAAATTTGTACCATTTATGGATGGACGGCTTCATGGCCGGGGTCACCTTTGTGCATTACCAGGATTATTCCTAGTGGCTATGTGCAGGAGGATGAGTAAGGCTTGATGTTGGTTGTACTATACGTGGATGACCAAATCATCTGCTTGTCGTTGTTTGAGCTGCTAAACAAGCTAAAGACAGATCTTAGCAACAGGTTCAAGAGGAAGAACATGGGTCCACTGAAGTTCTACCTCAGAATAGCCGTCCACCGCAATCAAGCAGCAGGTACCATCGAGCTAAACTAGACCAAGTACATCATGGGGGTCCTCAAGCGCTACAACATGGAGGAGTCCAAGCCCATCTGTACACCCATGACAAAAAACATCAAGCTCTCTTCTCTATTAGCCGTAAGATAGAAGTAGAACTCTTGGCCTCATATGTCCCTTGTCCATGGCTAATATTTGGGCAAGCACAGGACGAAAAAGGCATACACTGCTCCCTTGGAGTAAGTTCCGTGAGCCTGGTCCAGATAGACAAGGCATGCATTGCTCCTTTTGAGGTAGTCCCCTTTGTCTGATCTAAATAGTATAGCCAGCAAACACTACCTTGGACACCTTGTTGCTTAGACGTTCCAGAGTTAGTCTCTGGAGAGAGAGGTCACAGGGTCAGATCCCAGCGTGGTGACTAATTTTCTTTGTAACCAAAAGGGGGACATGAAGGTTCTAAGAGACATATTAGAACATTCCAAGGTCCTTCCTGGTGGCTAGAGCCACTTGGCAGTCAGTGGGAGTGCCATGTAGGCAAGGAGAATGACGCAATTTAGATTGCCCCTAAAGCGGCTCATCTAAGTAGCCACTGCACGCCTATGTTAGAGGCTGGCTCTAGGACTATAAGAACCTGTTAGTTGCGTGTCATTGAGTACATTTCTTACCTTTGAGACTCCTAACAGAGTTGTCCACCACAGGTAATTTCTAAAGAAGCATTGGTTGGTCTAAGCCCAATGAGTTCGCTCCTCGCGCAAAAGTGACTAGTGCGAAGGACAGTGCAAGGAAGTGATTCCTATGATGTGCTCAGTATAGAACCTTAGCTCTGTGGGTAATATTATCTAATGGTTGCAATACCAAGAGCGGTCTGCGGGAACCATTGTGCCGGAACCCGTTTTATAGACTGTTGTCTCAGGCAGGTTGACAAAGGGTTATGGATCGACACAGACTAGTTGTAAGGCACGCTTTTGTGCACTCTCTCGCCCTCTTCATTTTGCAGCACGTATTAGCTCCATCAGCTTTATCAACTCCATGTGCTCCATGAGCTCCAATGGCGGGTGCTGGCACTTAGCGAACAAGGGCCAAGGATAAGCTTTGCCCTTGGAGGTACGGCCATTGGGCCCTAACCAAGATAAGCTCCGCTCTTGGAGGCACGACCCTGGGTTGGCTAGTGTGCATTTTTCTCTCTTTGCAGGTGTTCAACGGCTAAGGGGTAAGTGTCGAATCTGTACCTTCTAAACTGGTAGCAGACGACAAACTACATCAGCCTACATGGGCTTTAATGAAGTAGAGAAGCAGAGAAGCAAAGAAGTAGTATGACAATACCCGTGACGCTCACTATAGAGCAGGTCAACTGTGGGATGTCAAAGTTCACTGGGTTTGGTTCTCCCTTATGGAAATGGAAACTTGAGATTGTCATGAGGGTAAATTGCTACTTGAAGATGTTCCTTGGACAAGAGGTTGAACCTCTAAAAACAGATCATAGATATGAAACAAGGAGTGTTAAAATTCACATGGCGCTTGGGATTCTTGTGACATCAGTGCATGAGTCACAGCATGTCCACCTCCAAGGCATCATACATGCATCAAAGGCTTATAAGAAACTTGCACGTGTACACCAATCAACGGCTCTCGCAAATTACCTCTTCATACTTTGAAAGCTGATTTGGATGATTGTGAGCGAGGGAGAGTCCATTCCGGACTTCCTATTGCAGTTTGAAGGACTGTTGCAGTGACCTATAATTCTCCTCATGGCGCTACCAGAAAGCTGGAGTCCTCTAATCACCATCTTTGGCTATTTGAAGGACGATATGACATATGAGGCAGTGTCCAAGTATGTGCGCATCGAGGCCATGCATCGCAGCGGTAGTGAGGGTACCATTTCAGCCTTTGTTGCATAATATGGTGGTTGAAACAACAATTTTCTTCTAGTCAGACTAGCAACGGAAGCGGTGGCGGTAGAGGAAAAGGCAATAGTGGCGGTGGAAAGAGTTCAAAGCGTCCTGGGAAGTGCCATAGCTGTGGCAAGCTTGGGCATTGGGCACTGGAGTGCAGGTCTCCCAAGAAGGAATACAGACATCACGGTGGTAGATATGAGGGTAAAGGAAAGGATACGAAGGAGTTGACGAACATGATGGCTTAGAGCGTGCCAGCAACCAAGGGAGTGGTAGTGCTCAAGCGTGGAGCCTACGGGCGCGACTTTGGCATGAACCAGGACTCTTCAAGGGAGAAGGATGGATTCATCTTTATTGGGGATACTCAACGTCGCTCCATGTGTGCCAGTGGCTTTCTTGTGCATGCGCAAGGTGAGAGATAAGTTGATTTGCATCAATGTGAACGGTGCTGAAAAAGACTTGAAGCTAGAGAACGTCGTTTACATGCCGTCTTTTGCGGGAAACCTCTTGTCTGTGTCCAAAATCACGGACCATGACATGACGGTCGTCTTCAAGGAGGAGGAGGCCGTTTTTGTCAAGAACAAGGATATCAAGATCTCGTATACTAAGGAGGGTCTTGTTGCACACGTCCAAAGGATGTGGCATAAGGAGATGGACGGCTTCATGGCGGGGCTCACCTTCACGTACTGACAAATGACCCTGGTGTCTATGTGCGGGAGGATAAGAAAGGTTTGATACTGGTTGCACTATACGTGGATGACCTCATTATCTTCTTGTCATCGGTCGAGCTGTTGAACAAGCTGAACACAGATCTAATAAACAGCTTCAAGATGAAGGACATAGGTCCACTCGACTTCTATCTCGGGATAGTTGTCCACCGCAATTGAGCAGCAAGCACCATCGAGCTAAACCAGACCATGTACATCATGGAGGTCTTCTAGCGCTATAACATGGAGGACTGCAAGCCCATTAGTATACCCATGACGATAGACATCAAGTTCTCCTCCTCCATGAGCCCCAGCATGGAAGTAAAATGGCATGAGATGGAGAACATTCCATACTAGTTAGCTATTGACAACCTCATGTATACCATGGTAGGAACACGCCCTGGCATTTGCTTTGCTATGGAACAAGTGAGCAGGTTTGTGTCCAATCCAGGGCTGTAGTACTCGCAAGTAGTCAAGCGCATCATGCGCTATCTATAGAAGACCAGACACATGGGAATCTAGTTTCGAGGCAAAAAAGGATTTGACCCGTTGCGGCTGGTGTGCTACACAGACGCCGACCGGAGAGGAAGAATCGATGACAGAAAATCCACCTTCGGCTTTCTGTGCCTCTTGAACACTGGTGTAGTCTCTTAGGCAAGCAAAAAGCAAGACTGTGTCTCCTTCTCTACCGTAGAGGCAGAGGACATTGCTCTGTAAGAAGCATGCAAGGAGACATAGTGGTTATGCAGTTTGCTTGGAGAGATCAAAGTGCCACAAACGGAGGCAACAGAGGTCTTCATCAACAACAAGAGCGCCATGAAAATGGCACAAGATGATGTCATCTCCCGGAGGACCAAGCACATCAACATCAGGTACCACTACTCACGGGACCTTGTCACAAAGGAGATCGTGGACCTGGAATACGTGGAAACAAGGAAGATACTCAGAGATTGCATGACAAAGGTGCTGGATGGCAAATTCCACTCTTCGGGTACTCCAGGCACCGATATGGTCAATGCAGCGGACGAGGACTAAGGCTAAGACCACTCCAGAGAGGGAAGATCTCACAGCCGATGGAGAGATGTGCAAGGGAGAGTTTGTTGACCTGATATGCTCCTTGTCCATGGCTGATATTTAGACAGGCACAGGACAGACTTGGCATGCATTGCTCCCTTGAACTAAGTCGCCTAAGTCTGGTTCAGATACGCAAGGCATGCACTGCTCATTTGGAGCAAGTCCCTTTGGTCTAATCTGCATAGTATAGCCAGCAAACACTACCTAGAACAAAAGGGGGATAGGAAGGTTCTAAGAGACATCTTAGAACATTCCAAGGTCCTTCTTTGTAGCTGGCGCCACTTGGCAGTTACAAGGAGCGCCATGTCGTCAAGGGGGATGATGCCATGCATATTGCCCCCAAAGTGGCTCATCCAAGGAGCAAGTGCGCGCCTAAGCTAGAGGCTCGCTGGCTGTAAGACTATAAGAACCTGTCAGTTGCCTGTCATTGAGTACAGTTCTTACCTTTGAGACTCGAAACAGAGTTGTCTACCAGCGGCAGACACTAAAGAAGCATTGGTTGGTCTAAGCCCTAGGACTTTGCTCCTTGTGCAAAACTGACTAGGTGCTAAGGACATAGTGCAAGGAAGTGATTCTCATGAACTACTCAGTGTGGAACTTTGGCTCTGAGGGTGATATCATCTCTTGGTTGCAATACCAAGAGCAGTTGGCGAGAACCATTGTTTCGGAACCAATTTTCTAGACCGTCGCCTCGGGCAGGTTGACAGTTGCATCATAGTTGTACCCTAGTTTTACCCTAGTCGTGCCCTACTTGTACCTTAATTGCGTCCTAGCTGTGCCCTAATTGCAGCCTAGTGGAGCCCTATTTGCGGCCTAGTTGTGCCCTACTTGCGCCCTAGTTGATACCTAGATACCCCTCAGTTGGGCACTAGCTATATCCTAGTTGTGTCCTTGTTCCATCCTACTTGAGTCCTAGTCGTGGCCTAGTTATGGCCTACTTACGCCCTAGTTATGCCCAACCTGTATTTTAGTTGTACCCTAGTAGCGCCATACTTGTTCCCTAGTTGCGTTCTAGTCGTGCCCTAGTTATGGCATAGGTGCGTCCTATTTGTACCTGAATTACGCCGTACTTGCGCCCTAGTTGATCCGTAGTTGCGCCTCAGTTGGACCCTAGCTATGTCCTAGTTGCGCCGTATTTGTTCCTTGGTTGCACCATAGTTGCATCCAATTTGCGCCCTGCTTGCACCCTACATGCGCCCTAGTTGTGTTCCACTTGTGTCCTAGTTTAATCCTAGTTGCACCCTAATTACGCCCGACTTGCGCCCTAGTTGTGCCCTAGTTGTGCCCTAGTAATGCCCTAGTTGCGCCCTACTGGCACCCTAGTCGTGCCATAGTTGTACCTCGTTGCACCCTACTTGCGTCATACTTGCGCCATATATACGTCCTAATTGCACCCTACTTTCCGCCCTACTTGTATCCTAGTTACACGCTAGTTGCATCCTAGTTGGACCCTACTTGAGCCCTACTTGCACTCTAGTTGTACCCTGCATATGCCCTAGTTGCGCCCTACTTGTGTCGTAGTTGAGCCCTACTTGCACCTTAGTTTCATTGTACTTACATCTCAAATACTTTATTCTCACACCCTAGTTGTACCCCAGTTGCGTCCTTGTTGCGCCCTACTTGTGCCCTACTTGCATCCTACTTGCGTCCTACTTATACCCTAGTTGCTCCCTAGTTCCGCCTCAGCTAGGCACTAACAACGCCTTGACTACAACCTACTTGCAACCTATTTGCGTCCTACTTGCACCCTAGTTAAGCCCTACTTACACCCGAGTTAAGTACTACTTACACCCTAGTTGTGCCTCAATTCAGCGCTAGCTATGCTCTAGTTAGGCCCTAGTTGCATCCTAGTTTTGCTCTAATTGCACCCTGGTTTCATCATACCTGCGTTAGAGTTGTAGCCTGATTGCGTCCTTGTTGCGCCCTACTTGCACCGTACTTCTACCCTTGTTGCACCCTAGTACAACAGTTGTGCCTTAGTTGGATACTAGCTCCGCCCTAGTTGCGTCCTAGTTATGCCCTACTTGTGCCGTATTTGCGCTGCCCTTTCACCCTACTTGTGCCTTGGTTGCGTCCTAGTTACGCCCTAGTTGCGCCCTAGTTGTGCCTCAGTTGGGTAGTAACTACGCCATAGTTGCACCATACTTGCGCCCTGGTTGCGCCATAGTTACGTCCTAGCTGTAACCTACTTGCGCCCTGCTTGCCCCCTAGTTGTGCCCTAGTTGTGCCTTAGTTTTGTCCTATTTGTGCCCTAATTGCGCCCTACGTTTGCCCCAGTTTCACCCTAGATCACCCTAGTTGTGCCCTACTTGTACCCTATTTGCATCCTACATGCGTCCTAGTTGTATTCTAATTGTACCCTATTTGCATCCTAGTTGTACCATACTTGCGCCCTACTTGCTCCCTAGTTGCACCCTAATTGTACCCTAGTTACATCTGAGTTGTGTCCTACTTGCATCCTAGTTGTGCCCTACTTGCGTCCTAGTTGCGCCCTAGTTACGCCATAGTTGGAGACTACCTACGTCCTGCTTGTGGCCTAGTTGCGTCCTAGTTCCACCCTAGTTGCACTCTACTTGTGCCCTACTTGCTCTCTACTTGCACCCTAGTTGCGTCCTACTTGCGCCCTAGTTATCATAGCTGTACCCTAGTTTCACCCAACATGCGCCCTACTTTTACCCTAGTTGTGTCATACTTGCACCCTAGTTGTACCCTACTTGCACCCTACTTCTACCCTACTTACGTCCTTGTTGCGCATGCACTGTGCTGTAGTTGCCCCCTTTTTGTGCCTTATGTGCGCCCTAGTTACGCCCTAGTTGTACACTAGTTGCGTCCTACTCGTGCCCTAGCTATACCATACTTGCGCCCCAGTTGTACCATACCTGCGCCGTAGTTGCGCCCTAGTTGCACATTAGTTGAAAACTATTTGAATAATGAGGTGCTTATGAGGTAAGGAAGACAATGTAGTAGGCGATCAATGAGTTGAGAGGCAAAAGCGGAGGCAAAAGCAATTGGTGTAGTGCGAGTTGCACGAGCAAAAGAGCAAACTAAGAGATAATCCAAAAATGTATATGCTGTATCAAGATGCCAATATAGGGTCTCGTCATGAAGATACGGGGATGAAGAGAGATGGCATAGCCATGGGCGCAGTGCTAGGAAGAAGGGGTGCAAGAGGCTACAGCAAAAGATGGTAGAGTGTAAACGTAGTCCTTAGGTACCCAGTGAGAGATACAATTCCAAGGGACATGTTTTGAGGATGGTCAGATAACGACGTGCTCGCAACACTGAGATCAAGGCTGGATAGCCACAACACCGAGGTGCGGGCAACATGATGTTGATGGATCTGGGCGTAGTGAAGGTGCAGTGAATCGTCAAACCTCACGGGGATTTTCAAGAGGGGAATAGATAGTGGACGCGATGCTGTCAGCTCGAGTGTTGATTAGAGATGAGAAAACTGCAGAATAGGAGGCCAAAAGAAGAGTCGCAGAGGAGCGTTGGGGACAGGGCAGAGCTTGGGCCAATAAAAACACATTGGATGGACGGAACTGGTAGACAAAGTTATAGGTATGTAATACATTAAGTGGTACGTAGACTAGTCTAGTTAGGTTCTACCACTACTCATACTCCTATGGCGGTTGGTACGCAAACCATAGCTGAAGTAGCCTTGTTGTTGCTACTGCTCTTGGTGGTGCAAGAGTCGGGACCCAACTTCGTATCCCAGCTTGTAGGTGCCCATGCTACTGTGAACCGGAACGTCCTGAGTCTAATGGTTAGGTGTGGGAGGAAACGGGTACCGTGGCAACTCTTTGGGACATAGTAGGGACTGAGGCGCAGTTGTTGTGTTACATGTCTGAAGGCGGTTGTGAGAGCCGTTATTACTGTAGGCCGTTAATAGTAAGATAATGCGTAGGAGAGCTTGGCTGTCAAGAGGCTACTAGCGCCATCAATCACTGACTTGTGGGTACGGAGCTAAGAAAATTTCAGTTGTCTCGCAAAATATTTTTGCTGCGGGTCTTTGGGGGCACCGCGGGCAGATGAGAACACTTTAGTGTAGATACGATGTAAGCATGATGCAGGCCTTATGACTCTTGTATGATATTCTAACATGTCCTCGCAAGGTCACAAGGCTTGAATGGATGAACCTGATGGAGGAGTGAATAGATGGGACTAGAGGGGAAGTGTTTATGGAGTGTCTTGTCTTGCTCCAGGTAGTGGGATAAAGAGCAAAGAAATAACAGGGAATATTGCTGTTGGATGAGTGCTTGCATCCGAGAGGAATGGAGCAGGACTATTTCGAGGACTAAATGGGAGAAGATAGAAGTCCAAAAGAAGAGAGTTGTGAGGTGTGGTTTGTGTTGTAGAGACCATGAGGAAATAGGAGTGAGTTTGCTATCGCACAGGATGGTACGGGTCTCGAACTAAAAAATGGAGGTCCGTATACGGAGGAGTAGATGGAGGGAGTATACGGTTATGTGAGAGATTATGCTGATGTTCTTTGGTTGAGTAGTAGGTTTGCTGAAGGTACAATGAGGGAAGGGGAGGACTGTTGTAGGGATGTGCTAGTGTGAAATAATGGAGATGAAGTATGTTTTCATGTGAGGTGTTCATGTTGGGTAAGGACCCATCCCGCTGAGTTTAAGGTCCATGGGAACAAGCTCCAGGAAACAACTAGATGCCTACTCCGATTGTCAATCGGACTTCATCATTTGAAAGATATAGTGGTAGAAGAAGGATAGGCAGGCCTACAGGCTGCTCGTCAATACCATCTCCAACTTGCATCTTCAGTACGTGAGTGACAAGGCTACTGTAAAAGAGGGGTCGGACACGTTGTGCAAAAGTATGAGAAAAAGGATCAAGCATTCCTCATGCTTTTGGAGGAGAAGACAATGGCGTTGAAAATGCAGGGTGGCAAAGGGATGGAGGCGTACTTGGACAGGGCAAAGGAGCTGGCAAAGTAGGTAAAAGCGGCCGGCAGTCCTGTGGAAAACACGCGGTTTGTCCTTCTGTTGCTAAGGGTACTCCAAACAAGCTATGACACGGTGCGATAGACGTTGGAGTGCCAGCTGACTCTCTTCCTAGACTTCATCTGCATGCACCTGGTGGAGATAGAGCTACATTGCAATGCTGCAAAGCGCAATGGTGGCAGCAGTGGCAGTGAAGCGGCTTTCATGGCCATGGGCTCACGCAACATGCATGAGTAGTAGTGTGGGCAGTAAAGAGGTAAGAAGAGAGGCAAGTGTCTCTATTGCCAGAAAGGAGAGCACTAGAAGAAAGAGTACTTCAAGTTGAAGAGGGACCAGAACGAGCTGTAGCAGCAGTAGTAGCAAAAGCAACAATCTCCACAACAATAGTAGCACACACAATAATGTCAGTATTAGCAGGAGCAGCAACATAACCATATCGGCTTGTGCCATTTTGGCACCATGAACGTGGCCAAGGAGGTGCACGACCGCCTCTTCATGGCGAGGTGTGACATGTTATAGAAGGAAATGGCGGATCTCGCGTGGCTCAAGGACTCTGGGTGAACCTAGAGTCTGACACACCACAAAGTGTGGTTTACATAGCTGCTCTCCATTCCCCCCTCCCCAACCGATTGCTTTGGGCGTTGATCAGATAGTGTATGCTGAGGGGATTGGGATTTTGGAGATGTGGTTGGAGACCCTACGTGGCATTGAAGTGGGATTGTTCCATGGCGTGCTATACATACCTGATGCTACGTTCAACCTTCTCTTAGTGTCCTCTCACACCAATACAGGATTGCGCGTCGTCTTTGACAACGGCAATGACTACATCCTCGACAAGGAAACAAGAGAGGAGTTGGCCACATCGGTGAAGGAAGGCGACATGTACTGCCTCTTGGGGGCGATCAAGATCACGCGCGAGCAGAGTCTTGTCGCAGTGGTGGAGGCCACAGATGGCAAAATCAGGCATGTGCGCTATGGCCATATTGGCATGCGTGCCTTGCAGCAACTTTAAATATAGTAGATGGTGCGTGGCTTGTCCACCATCTCTAACTTTGAGCAACAGTTGTACATCGGCTGTTTGGAGGGGGAGTAGGATCACGAGGCATTCTGTAGAGCAGGTGAGCGCGCGAAGGAGGTGCTTGAGCTGATTTACATAGATTTGTGTAGCCCGATGCAGACCCAGAGCTTTGGAGGCTCTAAGTATTCTCTCACCATCATTGATGATTTCAGCCATTACACTGTTGTGTACTTCCTCTCCTCCAAGGACCAGTGGTTTGACAGGTTAAAGGAGTTCAAGGCCATGGTGGAGAACCAGACTGGCAAGAAAATCAAGGCGTTGCGCATCGACCGCGGTTGAGAATGCCTGAGCAAGGAGTTTGAGAACTACCTCGCAGCAGCAGGCATCAAGGCGTAGTGTACCGCGCCATATTTGGGGCAGTAGAATGGCGTAGCAGAAAGCTCGACACACACCATCATTTAGTTGGTGTGCGCCATGCTACACGTGCCTCAACTCACCTACAACTTTGGGGTTGAAGGGGTGAGCACTGCGGTATACATCAAGAACTGCAGTCCAACCAAGGCCTTGGAGTACATGACATCGTACGAAGCATGCCTTGGCAAAAAGCCGAGCGTGGGTCATCTTTGCACATTTGGCAGCTTGGCGCACATGCACGTGCCAAAGGACAAGCGGCAAAAGTGCAACATGATGAGCGCATAGATGCCGATAACTGGCTACGACATGGCAAGCAAGGCATAATGCCTTTACGAGAGGGATACATGTATTGTCATCATCTCCATAGATGTCGTCTTCAACGAGAGCAACGTTATCGGCACGAACATTGTCTACGAAGAGGTAATAGAAGCAGCACTTGACGAGGTAGTGGGAACAAATATCCTTCCTGACCCAATCTGTCCTCATTATTCCTCCACTGTGACAATAAAAGAACCACTCTACTCCCCCATGATTGAGGCAACAGATACAGTGGTCTCATTGGCAGAAGCATAGGAAGAAGATGCACCATCATCAATAGCAACAGTTGTGCGGGCAACATCGCGCCAGCCGCCAGCTAACGCTCCTACACAACGTCACAGGTACCCTCTCAAGATGCGCTACAAACCTGGTGAGCGCAATTATTATGAGATGTTGCAATAGCCAAATCAAATGAATGTCGCAGTTGCAGGAGATTGAGACCAGCCAACATCCTACAAGGAGGCAACGGCTGCACCACATGTAGCAGATTGGGCGCAAGCTATGCAGCAAGAGATACGGCCGCAGTTGAACAATGGCACGTGGGAGCTGACTAAGCATCCAATTCGATGTAAGGTGATCAAGTGCAAGTGGGTGTTTAAGAAAACTTGGGGAGCAGATGGCAACGAGGAAAAGTACAAGGCGAGGCTGGTCGCCAAGGGCTAGTCGCAGCGAGAGGGCATCGACTACATAGAAACCTTTGCCCCTGTTGCCAAGTTTTCCTCTTTGCATACGCTCCTTATCTATGCAACAGGAAAGGACTTTGAGGTCCACCACATGGACGTCAAGATGGCATTCGTGAACAGTGACCTGGAGGAGCTTGGAACGAGAAGATGGATGTGGCGTTACAATGCACGAAGTTTGAGCGCAACGAGAGTGACTACGTCTTTTGCTAGTAGGATGAGCATGAGGTCCTTATCATCATCTTCTATGTGGATGACATACTCCTCCTTTCCAACAGCATGTGTGCACTACAGGAGTTCAAGAAGGCCATGTAGGAGCGCTTCCAGATGTCCATTCTCGTGGAGGCATCATACTTCCTTGGATTCCAGATTGCGCGTGACCGCAAATCACGCTCTCTCTCTGTGCGGCAGAGCCGCTACATCAAGGATGTCTTGCAGCGGTTTGGCATGGCTGAGGCAAAACCCATCGACACCCCGCTAGAGATGCAGCAATACCTCATGAGCATCAACAGAGAAGCGGATGTAGCTATGCGACAAAAGTACTTGAGAGCAATCGGCAGTCTTATGTACCTGATGGTGGAAACCAGGCAAGACATCGCATAGGCTGTTAGCGTTGTAAGCGAGCACATGGCAAGTCCCGAACCTCAACACCATAAGTCAGTGAACCATATCTTCTGTTACCTTGCTGAACATCGGCATCACCTACAACGGCGACGACAACAACATCATCGGCTACACAGATGCAGATTGAATTTCAAACCTCGAGGACCGCAAGTCCATCTCTAGACATGTGTTCCTCATGAATGGTGCGGCCATCAGCTAGTGCAGCAAGCGGCAAGTGGTCGTAGCCACCTCAAGTATGAAAGCTGATCTCGTCTTTATCAACTTTGGAGCGAAGGAAACAGTTTAGATTGAGCATCTCATGGCGAGGATGAGTACTACAGCAATAATTTGAGTTTGTGTGCACGTGGACAACTAGAGCGCAATCATACTCGCCAAGAATCCTCACCACCATGCACAGACTAAGCACATTGACATCGCATGTCACTTCATCAGGCACCTGGTGCAGGTGTTGGAACTAAAGGAGAGAGGGAGCCTCTGAGCAGCGAGCATGTGGGTCTTGAAGGGCATCACTTGTGTAGAATAATGGTTTTTAAATCACTCAAGATGATGGAGTTTGTTGGGGAGATTGTTGGGAAAGGAGCCATCTGGTTCAGTTTCAGGTCCACAGGACTAAGTTCTAGGAAACTACCTGATGCCTGCTCAGATTGTCAATACGACATTATCATTGGAAAGATCTAGTGGCAAAATGCGTACGATCCAGGTTTGAGGCCGATCCAACGGTCGGATTGGGAGATATGAAGTTTCAAAGTTTCTAGGGTCATTGACAGCCGATATGTGGGTGACCATGGGCGATGGCTCTATGCCTTAGCCTGAAAAAAAAAAGGCGAGAGGTCCAAGGTAAATACCTGATGGGAGAAATATCCGAAGGTCATAGATTCTTGGGTTGCCTTGTTAGAGTGTGCTGACAGGGACAAAGGTACCTCTCCTTACTTTTTATGTGAGGTGACATCCTTGTGTGCTAGCCATGGATTCATGGCGATTCTCCATGGGATTGTGGGTTATTTGACCACTAGGAGTGTGCCATGAGAGCATATTCTAGCTCTCTAGGTCATGTCTGAGTGGTCAGCCTGATTGTTAGGCTGATTTCCTCTCTTGTGTGAGATCATGGACTCTACTATGTGAGCTTTAGCCTCCATGGCTAAGTGGTGTGGCTTGTGAGAGGGCTGACTTGCCCAAGCTCTAGCTCTATATGTACTCCATCATTTTGAGTGATTGAAAAACCATTCTTCAACACAAGTGATGCCCTTCTTATCCCACATGCTTGCTGCTCCAAAGCTCCCTCTCTCCTCTAGTTCCTACAGTTTGAGTGCTGCCATTATGGAGGTGCATTGTTTGTGGCATGAGGTGATTGTTATTGCTGATTTTGAAGCTAGAGGTAGGGAGACTTGGTGTGGTGGTACTTGCTTGGCATGTGGTGATGATGGTTTGCACTATGACGCTGTTGCAAAGGTCCAGCTTGTGTTGTTGATGAGGTGATTGTCTCGTCGCAGGACAAGTTCACGTAAGTAGGAGTTGGTTGAAAAGTTGGTAGGATTGTTGCAACTTGGGAGGAGAATATATTGTTTTGGGGCTGATACTTGGAAGGGCCATGATATTTCTGATGCTAAAGAGGATGATGTTGGTGACTTTGGTGGAAGTGATGAGGCGGGCAATGTGAACATGGAGGGCAGGTACGGTGATATAGCTTTCTTTGCAATTGGGTGAAGCAGGGCCCATTGCTTTTCTTTAAGAGTTTGTGGAGTGAGTGGTATTGGAGCTGATTTGGGGATGAATACTTACAGTTATTGCTTCTGCAGGATAAAGAAGACCATGATCAAGGATGTGTTTGACAAGAGGTGATTTGCTTACATTGCTGCCCAAGGGACAAAGTTGTCGTGCGGGAATGACGGAAAATGCTTTGGTGATGTGGTACAGACGAGTGTGGAGAGCTTGGAACTGAGAGTAACACGAAATTTATTTAAATTGGGCGTGGTGTTCAGGCGCAAACGGTGAGATGGGCTAACCATGCTTTGTATGCAGAGAGATGTCGCCACGACGTCATTTAAGTAGGTACTGCCACCATTACTCGCTTGATTTCTGCTGCTTACACATCACACGTACAGGTTGGAGTGATGAAATGTTAAGTCGAGTAGTGCCAAGGTGCGGATGTGAACTAGACAGAAAGGAGTAATGAGTGATCAGAGTGACAGCTATTGATGAAGATACATGTGGGACTTGAAGTCCAAATAGATAGCTGATGTAGGGATAGTTGGATGCAGTTAGGTGCAGCACCGAGGCGCAAGAGCAATGTGGACTGAATATTTTCCAAGGAGTGAAGAACAGGGCGTCGCGTCAATTCCCTGCATTGCTGCGCTTTCTTACACTTGTTTTGGACTCAAAGACTTTGTGGTGGCAAGCGATCTTTGAGCGTGCCGTTGTGGTAGCGCCCTGCATTCCGCAATCTCCAGCACTCAGCACCATCATCATCCCCATCATAACACCTCTAAGGAAAAAGACCAAGGAGAATGAGCTCTCAGCAGTATCCCCTTGGAACAGCATCCTCCTCAGGGCTATCTTTGCAAATTGCCCTGATGAACCAACGGTTCCTCTTGGCACTCCCTCCACTAGAAAAGACAATGAGCAATAACGCAGTCACTGCCATTCTACGTATTCAACCATCAATGGCATTAATCTATTTCATCAATTGCCCCACATCCAACAGGCCGCAAGCTAACATTGTTACCCATCTCTTAGAATGCCTACCAGACATCCCTTATTGCACGAGAGAAGAGATGATTCTATACACTACCATCAATGGAGGGTTGAACTTTTGCTCAATTTGGGGAGATTTTAGTCTCCCAAGTTCAGTCTCTGATAGGATCTCCCAGGTCTCCTTAATTTCATATCTTTGCTTGGTACTGACTTGGTCAAAAACCCCTGAAGGAGGTGCCCATACATCACTTTCTTCACCCATCCGACAACCATACAAATACTTTTTTAAGATCACACGATCTTTATATCAGACCTTTGTACCACAACCTCTAGGGCTATCACGATATTGAACATGAAGTCAACAATGACATAATTGCCTGGATAATCCAAGCTCTAAATAAGGTTCAGATTCCGTCCTAAGCCAACACAAACAATCTTGCTAACGGATTGTGGGTCACGATCAAGGATCCAGAGGCAAGCCGCCCTTTTATAACTACGACCACGTCGCAACCGCTTCCGGCTAGTGAAAAGAAACTATTGCTCTGTTTTTCTCCTCTGTTGTTGTACATTATCAAGGATGTTCATTCCTCCATACTAACCTCAGACATTTCTGCTACTCTTGTTTGCCTTTAGCTCCGTAGCTTCGCTTCCGTTTCCTCCCTTTGCTTATTTTGTGCTCATTCCATTTTTGCCCTCCACTCTACGTGCATGCCGTCTTGCTCCGTAACTCAATTATTGGCTTCACTGCCATCAACTCATCACTTGCTCTCAGCCTCAACTTTTTGTCGCTGGTCTTGTGTCTATCCCGCACCTTCTCTCAACATGTTGCTTCTTGTTGACCTTCCACGACAAGCTCCTTAGAACAATTTCCGTCCTTTTGCTTTCGTCACCTATTGGTTGGTGGCAGTGGTTGGTGGCAGTGGTTGGTGGTAGTGGTTAGTGGCAGTTGTTGGTGGTAGTGGTTGGTGACTTCATTGTTGTACCTGCTTCTCCAATTACTGTCTCCTCTTGTTGCATTCTTTTGACAAACTAGTCTAGTCAGGTTCTACTACTAATCCTAATCGTATGGCCGTTGGTACGCTAACCATAGCCGTAGCCGCCTTGCTGCTACTGCTGCTCTTGGTGGCGCAAGAGGTGGGATCCGACTCCGCATTTCAACATCTTGGAGCTGTCACTACTGTGTGCAAAATCAGAACTTCTTGAGCCTACTCATTTGCTATGGGAGGTAACGGGTAGCGTGGGAACATTTTGGCGCGCAGTAGGGACGGAAGCGTGGTTGTTCCATTACATGTTCTCAAGAGGTAGTCAGAGCTGTTGTTACCCTAGGCCGTTGAGTGTAGGATGATGCACGGGAGACCTTGGCGATCAAGAGGTTGTCAGTGCTGTCAGTTGCTAACTTGTCGATGCGGAATTGCGACCATGTGTCTCGTGGAATATTTATGTTGTGGGTCTTCGGGGGCACAGGGGGCAGATGAGAACACGTTGGGATAGATGGTAAACATGGTACAAGGCTTGTGACTATTGCATGATATTGTTACTGAAACTAGCTACGTCCTTATTCCTCCCTAGTTGCATCCTTGTTGGATCCTACTTGTATTTTACTTATGTCCTAGTTGTGCCATACTTGTACCCTCCTCACGCCCTAGTTGCGCCTCATTTGAGCACAAGCTACACTCTACTTGCACTCTAGTTACACCGTAGTTGTGCCCTAGTTGTACCCTACTTACATCTTACTTGCACCCTAGTTGTACCCTAGTTGTATCCTAGTTGCGCACTTGTTGCACCCTAGTTGTACCCTACCCTAGTTCTGCCTTGTGTCCTAATTACTCCCTAGTTACGCCCTACTTGTGCCCTAGTTGTGCCCTACTTGTGTCCTAGTTATGCCTTACTTGCACCGGAGTTGCGTCCTAGTCACACCCTTCTTGAACCCTACTTCTTCCCTACTTGTACCCTACTTGCACCCTAGTTGCACTTTACTTGCATCCTAGTTGTGCCTTAGTTGTGCAATAGTTGCGTCTCTATTGGACACTAGCTACGTCATAGTTGCGCCCTATTTGCACCCTAGTTGCGTCCTCCTTGTGTCCTACTTGCGTCCTACTTATGCCCTAGTTGCTCCCTAGTTGCGCCATACTTGCTCCCTTATTGTGCCCTAGTTGCACCCTAGTTGCACCCTAGTTGGGCCCCAGTTGGGCACTATTTACGCCCTAGTTTTGCCTTAGTTGCATCCTTCTTGCACCTTATGTGCACCCCACTTGCGTCCTACTTGCGTCCTAGTTGCACCTAGTTATGCCTTAGCTGCGCCGTAGTTGTGCCATAGTTATGCCCTAGTTGCGCCCTTGTTGCGACTTAGTTGGGCACAAGCTACAGTGTAGCTTGTGCCCAACACCCTATATGTGCCCTAGTTGCGCCCTATTTGCGTCCTACCTGTGTCCTACTTGCGCCGTAGTAGCACCCTAGTTATGTCCTTTTTATGCAGTTGTTGCACCTCCGTGGGATACTAGTTATGCCCTAGTTGTACGCTAGCTACGTCCTAGTTGCGCCCTTGTTGTACCCAACTTGTGCCTTGCAACCTACTTGTGCCCAAGTTACACCCAGTTGTGTCCTTGTTGCGCTTTAGTCACGCTCTACTTGCACCCTCATTGAGCCCTACTTACGCCCTCGTTGCACCTTAGTTACGCCCTACTTGTGCCCTGTTTTTGTCCTATTAGCGTCCTATTTCCATAGTAGTTGCGCCCTAGTTGAACCCTACTCGTGCCCTACTTGCGCACTACTTACACCTTACTTGCACCCTAGTTGCACCTTTCTTTACGTCCTTGTTGCATCCTCGCTAGGCCCAAGTTTCACCCTAATTATGCCTTTATTGGACACTAGTTACGTCCTAGTTGCGTCCTAGTTGCCCCCTAGTTGCGTCCTAGTTGCCCCCTAGTTGCACCCTGTTTTTTCCCTCCTTACATCTTACTTGCATCGTAGTTGTATCCTAGTTGAATCCTAGTTATGCCTCAGCTGGGAACTAGATACGTTCTAGTTGCACCCTAGTTCTACCCTAGTTGCGTCCTAGTTGCGTCCTAGTTGCATCCTAGTTACGCCCTAGTTGCGCCCTACTTGTATCCAACTTACATCATAGGTACGTCTTAGTTGCCATCTAGTTTCGTCCTATTTACGTCCTCCTTGCGCCCTACATGCGCCCTAGTTGCGTCCTAGTTGCGCCCTATTTGCACCCTACTTGTACCCTATTTGGGACCTATGTGCGACCTAGTTGCGCCCTAGGTGTGCCCTAGTTGAACCCTACTTGCACAATTCTTACAACCTAGTTGCGCCCTAGTTGTGTCCTAGTTGCACCCTAGTGGCGTCCTACTTGCGCCCTAGTTGCACCCTACTTGCGCTCTAGTTAGACCCTAGTTGCCCCTCTATTAGACAGTAGCTACTCCCTAGTTTAGCTGTAGTTACGCCCTAGTTACGCCTACTTGTGCCCTATTTGTGATCCTTTTTTTGTCCTAGTTGCGCCCGACTTCTGCCCTGGTTGTGCCTCAGTTACGCCTCAAATGGTACTACCTATGCCATATTTGCACCATACTGACATCCTAGATGTGTCCTAGATGCATCTTACTTATGCCAAAGTTGCACTGTTGTTGCGTCCTAGCTGTGTCCTAGTTGCGTCCTACTTACGGTATTCTTACGTCCTACTTGCGTCCTACTTCCACCCTACTTGCACCCTACTTGCACCCTGGTTGCACACTAGTTGCACCCTTGTTGTACCGTACTTGCATCCTACTTGCACCCTACTTGCCCCCTAGTTGTGTCCTAGTTGCTCCCTAGTTACGCCATACTTACACCCTACCTGTGCACTAATTGCACCCTAGTTGCACCCTAGTTGAGCAATCATTGCACGCTACTTGCACCCTACTTGCACCATAGTTGCGCCCTAGTTACGCCATAGTTGTGCCCCATTTCTACCCTAGTTGTACCCTACTTACACCCTAGTTGCGCCCTACTTACGCAAGTAAGGACTTGCGTTCAAGTTACGCCCTAGGTGTGTCCTAGTTACGCACTAGTTGCTGCCTTGTTGCCCCCTACTTGCACCATAGTTGCACCCTAGTTACTCCCTAGTTGCATCCTAGTTACGCCATAGTTGCATCCTAGTTACTCCCTTGTTATGCCCTAGTTGCGTCCTACTTGCGCGCTAGTTGCGTCCTAGTTGCACCTTAGTTGCGCCCTTGTTGCGCCCTACTTGCGTGCTACTTATGCTCTCATTGCGTCCTAGTTATGTCCTAGTTTTCCCCTAGTTACGCCCTAGTTGCGTCCTACTTATGCCCTAGTTGCGCCCTACTTGCGTCCTAGTTACACCCTAGTTGCGCCCCAATTGGACACTATGTACGCCCTAGTTGTGCCATAGTTGCACCCTAGTTCCACCCTAGTTGTTCCCTACTTGCGCCCTACTTGTACACTAGTTTCGTCCTACTTGCGTCGGACTTGCACCCTAGTTGCGCCATAGTTATACCTCAATTGGGCACTACCTACACCTTTGTTGCACCCTATTTTCTCCCTAGTTGCACCCTACTTACACCATAGTTATGTCTTTGTTGCACCCTACTTGTACGATAGTTGTGCTTTAGTTGGGTACTAGCTGTGTCCTAGTTGTGTCCTAGTTACGCCCTACTTGCACCTTACTTGCGCCTTTCTTGCACCCTACTTGTGCCTTGGTTACGTCCTAGCTGCGCCCTAGTTGTGCCTCATTGTGGCAGTATCTACGCCATAGTTGCGCCATACTGGCATCCTAGTTGGGCCATAGTTACGTCCTAGTGGCAATCTACTTGTGCCTTGCTTGCCCCCTAGTTGCGCCCTAGTTGTGTCCCAGTTGTGTCCTATTTGTGCCCTAACTACGCCCTACTTATGCCCTGGTTTCAGCCTAGTTCATTCTAGCTGTGTCCTAATTGCACTTTGTTTACACCCTACATGCGTCCTATTTGTATCCTAATTGTACCCTAGCTGCATCCGAGTTATACAATACTTGCACCCTACTCTCTCCGTAATTGCGCCCTAATTGCACCCTAGTTCTGTCTTAGTTGCGTCCTACTTCCGTCCTAGTTGTGCCCTACTTGGATCTTAGTTGCGCCCTAGTTACGCCTTAGTTGGGCACTACCTACGCCTTGCTTGCGGCCTAGTTGCGTCCTAGCTCCAGCCTAGTTGCACCCTATTTGCACCCTAGTAGCTCTCTACTTGCACCCTAGTTGGGTCCTACTTGTGTCTTAGTAATCGTAGTTGTACCCTAGTTACACCCTACATGCACCCTACTTACACCCTAGTTGTGTCATAGTTGCACTATAGTTGTACCCTACTTGCACCCTACTTGTACCCTACTTGCGCTCTTGTTGCGCACAAGTTGTTCCCTAGTTGCCCCCTATTTGTGCCCTATTTATGCCCTTGTTGCGCCCTAGTTGGGTCCAAGCAATACACTAGTTGCGTCCTACTTGTGCCCTAGCTGTACCATACTTGCGCCCTAGTTGTACCATACTCGCACCGTAGTTGCGCCCTAGTTGTGCATTTGTTGGACACTGTCAAAATAATAAGGAACTTACAAGGTAAGGAAGATAATGTAGCAAGCAATCAATGAGCTGGGAGACAGAAGCGGAGGCAGAAGCAATTGATACGAGTTGCACGAGCAAAGGAGAAAACTGAGAGATGATCAAGAGATGTGAATGCCGTATCAAGATGCCAACAGAGAGTCTCGTCATGAAGATACGGGCATGAAGAGAGATGGCATAGCCATGGGGGCACAACTGGCGAGCACGGGTGTAAGAGGCTACAATGATAGATGCTAGAGTCTAAACGCAGTCCCTAGGTACCGAGTGAGAGATACAGTTCCAAGGGTTAGACTTTGAGAGTGATCGGATAACGGCATGCTCGCTACACTGAGGTGTAGGCTGGATAGCCGTAGTACAGAGATGCATGTAACGTGATGTTGATGGATGTAGACATAGTGAAAGTACATTGAACTGTCACACCTCAGGGGTGTTTTCAAGTGGGGAGTAGATAGTGGACGCGGTGCTGTCAGCACAAGCGTTGACTAGAGATGAGAAAACTGATGAATAGGAGGTAGAAGAAGAGTGGCAGAGGAGCATTGGGGACAGGGAAGAGCCTGGGCCAAGGAAAACACATTGAACGGATAGAACTGGTTGAGTAAGTTATAGGAATACAACATATAAAATAGTAGGTAGACTAGCCTAGTCTGGTTGTACCACTACTCATACTCATATGGCGGTTGGTACGCAAACCATAACTACAGCCACCTTGTTACTGCTACTGCCCTTGGTGGTGTAAGAGTCGGAATCCAACTTTGTATCCCATCTTGTTGGTGCCGGTACTACTATGAGCCAAACCGGAACTTCCCGAGTTTGCTGATTGGCTATGGGAGCAAACGAGTAGTCTGACAATTCTTTGGCACATAGTAGGGACTGGGGTGCGACTGTTCCGTTACATGTCTGAAGGCGGTAGTAAGAGCCGTTGTTACCGTATGCTTTGATTGTAGGATGACGCGTGGGAGAGCTTGGATGCCAAGAGGCCGTTAGTGCCATCAATCACTGACTTGTCGGTGCAGAGCTACAAGCATTTGAGTTCTCTCACAAAATATTTATGCTGTGGGTCTTTGGGGGCACCGGGGGCCAATGAGAACACTTCAGGGTAGATGGTGAATATGGTGCAAGCCTTGTGACTCTTGTATTGTATTCTGATACGCACCTACAAGGTCACAAGGCTTGAATGGATCAACCCTGATGGAGGAGTGAATCAGTGGGACCAGAGGAGAAGTGTTTGTGGAGCGTATTGTCTTGCTCCTTGCAGTGGGACAACTGGTGTGGGTGAGAAGAGCAACGTTATGGCAGGGAATATTAGTGTTGGATGAGTGCTTGTATTTGGGAGGAGTGGAGCAGGACTCTTGTGGGGACTGACTGGGAGAAGATAGAGGTTCAAAAGGGGAGAGCTTTGAGATGAGGTTTGTGTTGCGGAGATGATGAGGGAACAGCGGTGAATTCGCT
This sequence comes from Penium margaritaceum, assembly GCA_023375785.1. Taxonomy (NCBI): domain Eukaryota; kingdom Viridiplantae; phylum Streptophyta; class Zygnematophyceae; order Desmidiales; family Peniaceae; genus Penium; species Penium margaritaceum. Next base: position 142,512 of record SZWC01000805.1, read on the forward strand.
GCCGCACAGGACGCTACAGGTCTAGAACTATGAAATGCGGGTCTGTGTATGGAGGAGGAGGTGGAGGGAGTATACGGTTATGCGAGGGATTGTGTTGATGATCTCAGGTTGAGTGGTAGGTTTGCTGTACGTATAGTGAGGGAAGGGAAGGACTGTCATAGGGATGTGCTGATGTGAAGTAATGGAGATGATGTATCATTTTCATGTGAGGGTTTTAAGTGCTGCCATTGTGGAGGTGAATTGTTTGTTGCATGCGTTGATTGTTATTGTTGATTTTGAGGCTAGAGGTAGGGAAAGTTGGTATGGTGGTACTTGGTTCACATGCGGTGATGATGGTTTACACTGTGACGGTGTTGCAAAGGTTCAGCGGGTGTTGTTGATGATGTGATTGTCTCGTCGCAAAACAAGTTCATGAAGGTAGGATTTGGTTCAAAAGTTGGTAGTGTTGTTGTAACTTCGGAGAAGATTATGTTGTTTGGGGCTGATGCTGGAAAGGATCCTGATTATCCTGATGCAAAAGAGGATAATGTTGGAGACTTTGGTGGACGTGATGAGCCGGGCGATGTGAAGATAAAGGGCAGGTACAGTGAGATACCACTCTTTGCAATCTGGTGAAGCAGTGCCCATTGCTTTTCTTTAAGAGTTTGTGGAGTGAGTGGTATTGGAGCTGATTCGGAGATGAATGATCACAGTTATTGCTGCAGTGTGGTAAAGAAGACCATAATCGGGGATGTATGTGGTAAGAGGTGATTTTCTACTACTGCTGCCCAATGGAGAAAGTTGTCATGCGGGAATGACTGAAAATGCTTTTCCTGATGTAGTACGGACGGATGTGGAGAGGTTGGAACCAATAGTAAGACCATGCTAATTTGAATTGGGCAAGGTACTGAGGCGCGACTAGAGAGGTGAGCTAATCATGCTGTGTATGCAAGGAGATGTTACCATGACGTCATTTAAGTGGATATTGTCACCGTTGCTTGCTTGAATTTGCTGCATACACATCACATGTGTAGGTTGGAGTGATGAAATGTCAATTTGAGTAGTATTGAAGCGCGGATGTGAACATGATAGAATGGAGCATTGAGTTATTAGACTGACGGCTGCTAATGAAGATGGATGTAGGACTTGAAGTCTGAGCACGTTGTTGATGCAGGAATAGCTGGATGCAATTGGGTGCGGTACCGAGCTATGGGCGCGATATGGAGTGGACGTTTTCCAAGGAGTCAAGACGAGGGTGCCGCATCAATTGCCAGGCTGTCAAGGCTAACGTGCTCTCATACAATGTCAAAATAATGAGGTGCTTATGAGGTAAGGAAGATAACATAGTAGGCGATTGATGAGAAGAGAGGCACAAGCGGAGGCAGAAGCAATTTGTGTAGTGTGAGTTGCATGAGTACAGTAGCAAACTGAGAGATGATCAGAAGATGTGAATGTTGTATCCAGAGGAAAACAAAGAGTCTTGTCATAAGGATATGAGGGTGAAGATAGATGGCATAGCCACGAGACGGGCATTGAGAATGGTCGGATAATGGCGTGGTTGCAATACTAAGGTGGAGGTTGGACAGCTACACTACCAAGGTACAAGTTACGTGATTTTGATGGATCTATACGTACTGAGGGTGCAGTGAACTATCAGAAATCACAAGCATTTCCAAGAGGGGAGTAGATAGTAGACGCGGTGGTGTCAGCACGAGCGTTGATCAGAGATGAGAAAACCAAGGAACAAGAGGCAAAAGAGGAGTGGCAAAGGAGCATTAGGGGCAGTGCAGTGCCCAGGCGAAGGAGAACACATTGAACTGATGGAACTCGTTGGCAAGGTAAGAGGCGTGTAATACATTAAGTAGTGGATAGACTATGCCAGGATGTAAAAGACGAAGTCAACACTATCTTAATCTGTTGAATAATCTGAGCTCTGAATAAGATTCACCTTCTACAACGAGCCAACATTAACTACCTTGCCAACGGATTGTTGGCCACAATGAAAGATCTAAAGGCGAGCCACCCCCTAACTACTATGACCACGTCGCATTTGTGTGTGGCTAGTGGAAAGAAACCATTGCTCTGTTTTTGTCCTATTGTGCTGCATATTACCGAGGATGTTCATTCCCTTCTAGTAACCCATAAAAATTCTGCTCATCTAGTTTGCCTTTAGTTCCGCGGCTTTCCTGCCGTGTGCTTGCTCTACTCTGTCTTCGCTGATTCCCTCTTTGCCCTCTGCTCCCCATGTATGCCTTCTTGCTTCATCACTCAACTATTCGCTTTACAACCAACAACTCATCACTCGAGCTTAGCCTCAAATTTCGGTCGCTAGTCACGTGTCCACCTTGCACCTTCTCTAAATACATTGCTTCTTGTTTTCCTTCCACAACTAATTTCTTGCAACAACTTACATCTCTCTGCTTCTGTCACCTATGTGCTGTGCTTTCACATGACTCCACACTGTACCTACTTCTGCAACCACTGTCTCCTCTCGCCGCATTCCTTCGATATGGTAATATAGCATCAGGAAACATTTCCTGGTACCTTGTGGCCCAGTCATTGCTCCGGTACTATACTTGGTTCGCTTCTCCAGCACTCATCTACCGCCGTCACTACCAACTTATATCACTCAGTTTGGCTCGCACATGAGCAGTTGTACCTCAATTTCACCTCGAGCTACAGCGACTTCTCCTCCTCCCAACCAAGCATTGCACCCAATCCATGCCCGTGGCAAACAATCAGTGATTTGTTGCTTCTAAAAGCCGTAGACGATTGTCGAACTGTCACCTATTGCCATGTTCTTCCAAATTTCTTGCTGCCCACACCGCTTCTCTCCTAAGGATGCTCTTACCTTCTTCCAGCTACTAGAATCTATCTTGCCTCCTCCATCTCTATCATCTAATCTAGTTGCATTTGCCTCAATGTTGTTACCTTCAACCTCCCGAGTCGCGCTATCGAACCGTCTTCTTGCGTTGTCAGTTGCAACAGCGTGCCATCGACCGTCAGGACATCGGACACCACCAGTCTTCTTGCTATTGTTTTGAGCCAAGTGCGGAACAATCTTTCACTCTCTTGACAACCGTAGCTAGAGCCCTCTGTCCATCTTTCGCCATTCTGCCGTAGCCAAGTTTTTGTCGCCATTGGGACATCAAATACCACCAGTCTTCCTGCTCATGCGTCGAGCCAACTTGGGAACAAGCCATTTCTCTCCTCACATCAAAGCAACTGGTTGCCTCGTCCATGCTCACTACCGCTTACTTCACTTCCTATTCCTCCTTATACTATCACTTCATCAAGTTCATCTTTTTCACTCAAATGGTCACCAGCCTCGCAGATCCTCCTCATCACCCATCAGTATCCTCCATCTCCTCCATCCTACTTTCGCATCAGCCTCATCCTCTTCATTGTTCACACATTTGGTTGCATCAGCACTATGCAATGCATGTGGTTTTACCCCCGCGCCCATTCTGTCACCAATTATTCCTCCACTTCTAGCATTGTGCTCTGCTTGGCAGACAGATCCGCCTGGTCTCATTGCCTGATTTGTGACAACCTGCATCCACGCCCAAACTTCCTTAATATACCCGGCTCGTCCCTGTGTCCATTATCTACCATCATTAGTATCCGCTTCATCATCGGAAACCATCAGCATCTGTTGCTAGTAAAAGGACCTACACGAGCTCGCTCCTCGTTTCACAAGAGCCTGTATCCACGCTGGGAGCAGATATCTCACGGGGTTTTGGCTCCTCCCTTCCCCTTGTCACATTCTACCCCTCTACGTAGCAGCACATGTGGTTCCACTCATGCGTCCACTTTGTCAATAACCCCTTCTTCGCCTCTCACGAGAATCGTCCTTCTCTCGACACAAAGATCCGCCTAGTTGCATCGCCTCTGTTGCAACGACTTGCGTCCATGCCAGTACTCTTATGGCGCGTAACTTGCCCTTAACTCATTGCTCCTCGACAACGCATCCCGCCTCCTCCTTCCTCAACAATGGTACGGGGATCCACCCGATAACGTCACCAACCTAGTGGAGACCTATGTCCTCAATCACCTCTTTGTAGAAAAACTCCCTCTCGTCAGAGTATCATATACCACCAGTCCTCATCTTTCTCGTCGGACTCAAGCCAGCTGGGGACTCAAGTTGTCATTCCTCCAGTTAAAGTGGATGCTCATGCTTCTTGAGTACCTCCCTCTCCGGCAAGTGGATGCAACAACCACTTATATCCCTTGCCAATACCTGCATTCGTAGCTGAAGCAAGACAAGAAAGGCACAACACCACAGGAACTGGACACCACCTGTCCCCTTGCTTGATTAACCTAGCCGATGGAACAAGCCGTTGTAGCCATTGTCTTCACGACCTGAATCCCTCTGCTTCCATACACTTCCATTGGACTAAAAGCCTTCATGGTGGCAAAGCGATTTGTGGCAGCTCCCTCTACTCTTACATCCGTGTATTCAGTACCATCATCATCCCCATTATAACACCTTTAAGGGAAATCACCAAGGAGAATTAGCTCTCAGCGGTATGTCCTCAGAAGAGCATCCTTGTCACGGCTATTTCCGCACATGGCTCCGATTAACGAACGGTTCCTCTCTGCACTCCCTTCACTGGAAAAGACAATGAGCAACAACACAGTCACTTCCCTTCTTTGTGTTCAACCATCAATGGCGTTAATCTACTTCATTCATTGCTCCATACCCAACAGGGCACTAACTGACATTTTTCCCCATCTCTAATAAAGCCTACCAGACTCTCCTTACTGCACAGTAGAAGAGATGGTTCTACAAGGTACGATCAATGGATGGTTGAACTTTTGCTCAATCCAGGGAGATTTCAATCTCCGAAGTTCAATCTCTGATAGGATCTTCTATGTCTCCTTAATTTTTTATTTTTTATTGGGACGGACTTGGTCAAAGAACCCCCGAAAGAGGTGTTCATCTTCACCACAAATCACTCTCTTAACGCACTTATCCAACAACCATACAAAGCTTTATCAAAGATCTGGCGACCCCTCTCTTAGACATTTGCACAAGAACCGGTGGGACTATCACAGTATTGGAGACGAAGTCAACACTGATATAATCCCTTGGATAATCCAAGCTCTAACTAAGGTTCAGATTCTGCACTGAGCCAACATAAACCACCTCGCTAATGGATTGGGCGTCATGGTCAAGGATCTAGAGGCGAGCCATCCTATGATAAGTGTGACCACATCGCAACCGCATCCGGCTAGTGAAAAGAAACTATTGCTCTATTTTTGTCGTATTTTATTGTATATCATTGAGGATGTTTACTCCTTCATAGTAACCTATAATATTTTTGTCACCTTCGCATCTTCGCTTCTCTGTCCTTGTTTTGCTTGTTCTGCGCTCATTCCATTTTCGCCCTCTACATCCCATGCATACCTTCTCGCTCTGTCACTCAACTCTTTGCTCAACTGCCATGAACTCATGACTCGCGCTCAGCCTCAACTTTTGGTCGTTGTTCTTGTGTCTATGCCGTACCTTTGCCGAGCAGATTGCTTCTCGTTCACCTTCCACTACTAACTCCATACAACAACTTACGTCCCTCTGATTTCGTCACGTATTGGTTGGTGGCAGACGTTGGTGGCCGTAGTTGGTGGTAGCGGTTTGTGGCAGTGGTTGGTGACTCCATACTTGTACCTGCTTCTGTAACTACTGTCTCCCCTCATTACATTCATTTGACAGACTTGTCTAGTGAGGTTCTATGACTAATCCTACTCATATGGTGATTGGTACGCGAACCGTAGCCGCAACCGCCTTGTTGCTACTGGTGCTCTTGGTCGTGCGGGAGTTGGGACCCGACTCCGCATCCGAACGTCTTGGTTCTGTTACTGTTATGTGCAAAATCAAAACTGTATGAGCCTACTCATTGGCTATGGAAGAGAACGGGTAGTGTGGGAAACAACTGGCGCTTAGCAGGGATCGGGGCGCTTTTGTCCCATTACATGTCCTGAGGCGGTAGTCCGAGCTGTCTTTGTCCTAAGCCGTTAAGCATAGGATGATGCGTGGGAGACCTTGGCCGTCAAGAGGCGTTCACTGCTGTCAGTTGCTGACTTGTCGATGCTGTGCTGCGACGATGTGAGCTGTCTCGTGGAATATCTATGTCGTCGATCTTTGGGGGCACCAGGGGCAGATGAGAACACGTTAGGATAGATGGTAAATATGGTGCAAGCCTTGTGAATGTTGCATGATATTCAAACAAAAACGAGCTACGTCCTAGTTGCTCCCTAGTTGCATCCCAGTTACACTCTACTTGCATCATAGTTATGTCCTGGTTACGCCGTACTTGTGTTCTAGTTACGCCCTAGGTGCGCCTTAGTTGAGCACAAGCTTCATTCTGTTTACACCCTTGTTGCACCCTAGTTGTGCTCTAGTTGTGCCCTACTTGCGTCCTACCTGCACCGTAGTTGCAGCCTAGTTGTGTCCTAGTTGCGCACTAGTTGCGCCCTAGTTGTGTCATACCCTAGTTTCTTCTTACGTGCGTCATAATTGCGCCCTAGGTATGCCGTACATGTGGCCTAGTTATACCCTACTTGTGCCCTAGTTGAGCCTTACTTGCACCCTAGTTGCGTCTTAGTTGCACCCTACTTGAACCCTACTTGCTCCCTACTTGTACCCTACTTGCACCCTAGATGCGCCCTACTTGTATCCTAGTTGTGCTTTAGTTGCGCCATAGTTGCGTCTCTGTTGGACAATAGGTACATCCTAGTTGCGCTATATTTGTACCCTAGTTGCGCCCTACTTGTGCCCAACTTGTGTCCTACTTATGTCCTAGTTGCCCCCTACTTGCGCCATACTTAGTCCCTTATTTTGCCTTAGTTGAGCCCTAGTTGCACCCAAGTTGCCCCTTAGTTGGGCACTAGGTATCTCTAGTTTTGCCTTAGTTCCATCCTTCTTGCTCCTTATGTGCACCTTACTTGCGTCCTACGTCTGCTCTAGTTGCACATAGTTATGTGTTAGTTGCGCCTTAGTTGTGCCATAGTTATGCCCTAGTTGCGTCCTAGTTGGGACACAATTGGGCACTAGCTATGCCCTAGATGTAACATAGTTGTACCGTATTTGCGTTCCAATTGTGTCCTACTTGCGCTCTAGTTGCACCCTAGTTGTATCTTATTTGTGCCGTTGTTACACCTTAGTGGAATACTATTTATGCCCTAGTTGCACCCTAGTTGCGTCCTAGTTGCACCGTAGTTGTACCCAACTTGCGCCCTACTTCTGCCCTATTTATGCCCAAATTGCGCCCTAGTTGTACCCTTGTTACACCCTAGTTACGCCCTACCTGCACCTTACTTGCGCCTTACGCCCTTGTTGTACCTTAGTTACGTCCTACTTTTTCCTTGTTTGTGTGCTATTAGTATCCTAGTTCTGTAGTAGTTTTGCCATAGTTGTACCCTAGTTGTACCCTACTTGCACTCTAGTTGCACCTTACTTGCACCCTAGTTGCACCCTTCTTTATGCCCTCGTTGCGACCTAGTTACGCCCAAGTTATGCCTCACTTGGTACTAGCTACGTCTTAGTTGCGTCATAGTTACCCCCTAGTTGCACCCTACTTTTGCCCTACTTGCGTGTTACTTGCGGTCCTAGTTGTGCCCTAGTTGAGTCCTAGTTGCGCCTCAGCTGGGAACCAAATATGCCCTAGTTGCACCCTCGTTGTGCCGTAGTTGCGTCCTACTTGCATCAGAGGTACGCCCTAGTTAGGCCCTAGTTACGTCCTACTTGCGTCCTACTTGCACCCTATATGCGCTCTAGTTGTGTCCTAGTTGCGCCCTAGTTGCACCCCACTTGCGCCCTACTTGGGACCTATGTGCGACCTAGTTGCGTCCTAGTTGTGCCCTAGTTGTACCCTACTTGCACGCTTCTTATAACCTAACTGCACACTAGTTGCGTCCTAGGTACACCGCAGTGGCGTCCTACTTGCCCCCTGATTGTACCTTACGTGTGCCCTAATGACACCCTAGTTGCCCCTCTTTTAGGCCCTAGCTACCCCCTAGTTGTGCACTAGGTATGCCCTGGTTAGGCCTCGTTGCGCCCGACTTGTGCCCTAGAGTGACCTAGTTGCACCCTAGTTGCGCCCGACTTGCGCCCTGGTTGCACTCTAGTTGTGCCTCAAATGGTACTACCTACGCCATATTTGTACCATAGTTACGTCCTAGATGTGCCCTAGATTCACCTTACTTACGCCAAAGTTGCACCGTCGTTGCGTCCAAGTTGTGTCCTACTTGCGTCCTACTTGCGCTCTACTTATGCCCTAGTTGCGCCCTACTTCCACTTTACTTGCATTCTACTTGCACCCTGGTTGTACCCTAGTTGCACCCTTGTTGCACCCTACTTGCATCCTACTTGCACCCTACTTGCCCCCTAGTTGCATCTTAGTTGCTCCCTTTTTGCACCCTACTTACGCCCTACTTACAACGTACTTGTGTACTACTTGTACCCTAGTTACACCCTAGTCAAGCCATCATTGCACCCTATTTGCACCCTACTTGCACCATAGTTACGGCCTAGTTACGCTTTAGTTGTGCCCTATTTGTGCCCCAGTTGCACCCTACTCATGCCCTAGTTGCGTCCTACTTATGACTTACTTGTGTTCTAGTTACGCCCTAGTTGTGCCCTAATTGTGCACTAGTTGCGCCCTAGTTGCGCTTTACTTGCACCCTGGTTGCGCCCTAGTTACATCCTAGTTGCGTCCTAGCTCTACCTCAGTTTGGTACTACTCCGTCCTAGATGCACCCTAATTGTCCCTAGTTGCGTCCTAGTTGCGCCATTGTTACGTCCTAGTTGCGCCCTAGTCACGCCCTGGTTGCGCTCTACTTGCACCATAGTTGTACCCTAGTTGCGCCCTAGTTGTGCCCTACTTGCGCCTTAGTTGGACACTAGCTACGCCCTAGTTGTTGCCTAGTTGCACCCTTGTTGCGTCCTACTTGCGTCCAACTTGCGCCCTGGTTGTGCCTTAGTTGCGCCCTAGTTGCGCCCTAGTTGCGCCTCAGTTGGGCACAAGCTACGCCCTAGTGGCGCACTACTTGTACCCTAGTTGTGCCATACTTGCGCTCTACGTGCACCATACTTGCGTCCTAGTTAAATCCTAGTTGCACCCTAGTACCGCCCTACTTGCACCCTACTTGCGCCCTAGTTGCGTCCTAGTTACACCTTAGTTGCACCCTTGTTGAGCCCTACTTGCCTCCTTACATGCCCTAGTTGCGTCCTAGTTGCGTCGGACTTGCACCCTAGTTGCGGCCTACTTGTACCTCAGTTGGGCACTAGCTACACCTTTTTTGTACCCTAGGCACGCCGTATGTGCACCGTAGTTGTGTGCTACTTAAGCCCTACTTGTGTCCTAGTTACATCATAGCTGCGCCATAGTTGCATCATACTTGCGTCCTACTTGTACCCTAATTGTGTCATAGTTGCGCCCTAGTTGTGCCCTACTTGCACTGTACTTGCACCCTACCTACGCCCTAGTTGTGCGCTAGTTGTACCCTAGTTGTGCCCTAGTTCCTCCCTACTTGCATTCTACTTGCACCCTATTTGCACCCTATATGTGTCCTAGTTGCATCCTAGTTGCACCCTAGTCACGCCCTACTTATGCCCTACTTGCGCCCTAGTTGCGTCCTAGTTGTGTCCCAGTTGCATCCTAGTTGCGCCCTTCTTGTTTCTTACTTGTACCCTAGTTGCGTCCTACTTGCGTCCTAGTTACATCCTAGGTGTGCCTCATTTGGACACTAGCTAACGTCCTAATTGCGTCCTAATTGCATCGTCATTGTGCCCTAGTTACACCCTACTTACACCCTACTTGCGCCCTAGTTACACCCTACTTGCACCATATTTGCATCTTATTTCCGCCCTAGTTGCACCATAGTTGTACCTCAGCTGGGCACTAGTTACACCCTAGTTGCGCGCTAGTTGTGCCCCTGTTGCGCCTTAGTTACATTCTATTTGTAACCTACTTATGCCCTAGTTTTACCCTAGTTGCGCTTTAGTTACACCTTACTTGCACCCTACTTGCACCATAGATGTACCCTAGTTGCTCCCTACTTGTGCTGTAGTTGCACCCTACTTGTGTCCTAGTCGCATCCTAATCATCTCTCAGTTATGCCCTAGTTGTTCCCTACTTGTATCCTAGTTGCGCCCTACTTGCGCACCATTTACGTCCTAGTTGTGTCCTACTTACACCCAGCTTGCGTCCTATTTGCGCCGTAGCTACATCATAGTTGCGCCCTACTTGTGCCCTAGTTGCGTCCTAGTTGCGTCCTAGTTGTACCATAGTTGTGCCTCAGCTGGGGACTACCCACGTCCTAGTTGTGCCTAGTTGCACCCTAGTTGTGTCCTACTTGCACCCTACTTATGCCATACTCGCGTCGTAGGTCTCTGCTAATTGCACCCTAGTTGCACCCTAGGTGCACCGTAGTTGTGCTATAGTTGCACATCAGTTCGACACTTGCTACGCCGTAGTTGCACCCTTGTTGTGCCTACGTGCATCCTAGTTGCACCCTAGTTGTGTCCTAGTTGTGCCCTTGTTGCGTTCTTGTTACGCCCTAGTTGTACCCTAGTTGCGCCTACGTATACCCTTCTTGTGTCGTACATGCGTCTTACTTGCGCCCCACTTTCACCCTAGTTGCACCCTAGTTGCACTATAGTTGTACCGTAGTTGCGTTGTACTTTTACCCTAGTTCTGCCATACTTGTACCGTATTTGCGCCCTAGATGCACCTCTGCTAGACACTAGCTACGTCCTAGTTCTGCCCTAGTTACATCTTCATTCCGCCCTAGTTATGTCATCTTTGTACCATACTTGCAGCATAGTTGCGCCCTAGCCACACTGTTGTTACGTCCTACTTGCGCCCTAGTTGTACCCTATTTGCGCCCTAGTTGTGCCATAGTTAAGCCCTAGTTGCACCCTAGTTCCAAGGTAATTACGCCCTAGTTAAGCCCTGGTTGCACCATACTCCTATTCTACTTGTACCCTAGCTGCACCCTACTTGCTCCCGGTTGCGCCCTACCTTCGCCCTACTTGTACCCTACTTGCGTCCTAATTGCGCTTTACTTATGCCCTAGTTGCGCCCTAGTTGTGCCATTGTTACACCTTAGTTTGACACTAGTTACGTCCTAGTTGCGCTATAGTTGTGCCCTGGTTGCCTCCTACTTGCACCTTACTTGCGCCCTACTTGCGCCCTAGTTGCGCCCTACTTGTGCCCAAGTTGTACCCTAGGTGCATCCCTGTTTCGCACGAGTTGTGCACTAGCTACGCCCGAGTTATGCCCTAGTTGTGCCCTAGTTGTGCCCTAGTTGTGCCCTAATTACACCCTAGTGGTAAGGGTGCACACCAAATCCACGGATCCGCGGATGTTACTTACGGATCACGGATCTCGGATCTATCCGCGGTTCCGGATCAGCGGCAAGGATCCAATCCGTTGAACCGCGGATCCTTTGTCAAGGGGGGGAATCAAGCGGGGTTCTAGTTCGATCCGACGATATGGCCATTATCCTCGGCATCGGGGGGATTGCACTTGGACATGGCGCGATTGCATGTCATGACGAGGATGACATGTAAGTGCGGCGACCACATACAATGCAATGCAGCGCCGAAGTTTGGCACCGAACCACTGACAGTGTGACAACTTCTACTTTGGATGGCAGCCTAGCTGGCAAAACATCTGACATCCGTCAGTGTTGTCTTCACCACATCTATGCATCGCACATGTGCGCATAAAGCACGTGACATGCACACCCCGGGGAGCATGAGGTGCCATGAGCGTTGCGCATGGCCGGTATCCGACGTGTGAAATGCACTCTGATTCATTCGAGCAACAAACGCATCACATACCATTGTCCACTACGGACAATTTACAACCGTCCGTAGTGGACAGTTCACATGCTTGGATTACGTGGACGATTTGCTTCAATCAAAATGCAAGCATTATGTGGGATATTACGTACTACATACGCTGGGTTTAATCGTTTTCTGGATACGAACTACCTCGTGCCAGAGTTTTTTCAAATAAAATATGGAAAATGGTTAAAAACCTTAGCATCGTGGGTTGGCCATCGTATCCTAACTTTCGGTGACGGGGTCTTCTCACGATTGCCATTTGTGACTTTGAGAGGGTTGTTTGCGTGGACGGGCACTCCGAGTGCTCGTCACTCGACACTCGTCGGTCAGAGTCTCTGACTGACGAGTCGCCAGTCACAGACGACATCCATCGTTGGCACCATGGCCGACGATCGTGCCGCGGACGAGTCAGGCACACTGTGTTGCCCAGCTTCAGACGACAGCGGTGACGAGTCCCATGGTGAGAAACACAAGGATCGCGAAGAGACAGGCACGCCGTCTGTGCTGTGGCAGGAGTTCACCAAGACCGGGACGAAAGATGACCCGCATGCGTAGTGCAACCATTGCCCCAAAAACTATTCCACAAAGTAGGGGTGCACATCGAACATGTGGAAGCACATGCAAAACAAACACCCCGTCATCTACAAGCGGCTGAAGGAGGAAGCCGTCGCTCAGGCGCTGAAGCAGGCCACTGTCCAGGCGGTTGCCGTCGTTGTCGAGGCTAAAAAGGGTGCACAAGTCAATCAGGAGAACACCATCATCGCGAGGGGCGTGGCTACGATCGGCGTCATGTTCAACAAGAGGTATTTCCAGACTTGCGTCTGGAAACACGTCATCGACAGAAACATGAGCTTCCTCAGCATGGAGTCCAACTGGCTGCAGCAGGCTTTTGCGCACGCAAATCGAGCAGTTGTGATGCCAGGGCGCATGACCATCGCCAGGCAGATCGTTCTCGTTGTAGCCGCCTTCAAGACAAGAATTTGCCGGTAGCTGTCAGAGGAAAATTCTGTAGTTTCTTTCACAATTGACGGCTGGAAAGGAGACAACAGGATGAAGTACGTCGGGGTGACAGCTCACTGGATGGAAGACTAGAAAATCAAGGCTGTGGCTCTGTCGTTCCCGGCTGTACCAGAGAGTCCCACTGTATTCAGGATGTTTGAAGTCTTGTCCGAGGCCCTGAAATCCTAGGGACTCTGGGACAAGATGTTCTGCTTGACCGTGGACAATGAAAGCACGAACGATGCCATGATTGAAAATCACATCATCCACGCTGCAGACTGTTCATTCGTTAAGGTAGGGCATATTCGCTGCTTGGGGCACATCATGAATTTGGTGGTGAATGACCTCATGAACCTGCCCAGTATCACTGAAGTGATCTCATCTGCACGCGGCATTGTTGTTTTTGCAACCTGCAGCACGCCTCGTGAGAAGTCACACATGAACCGTGCCGCGGCTGAGGGTTTGACCTATCAGTCGTTGCACCTTGACACTGAGACGCACTGGAACTCAACGCTTGACATGATGGAGCGTGTGCTGCCCTTAAAGCTTGTTTTGCCAAGCTGGCTTGACGGGTACGGGCGGGATGGTCAGGTGCTGAAGCTGAGCTCCGATGAGTGGACCCTCATCGCGCTCATAACCATGATTCTCAAGCCTTTCAAGGCTTACACTGACGACGTTAGTGGCAACAAGTACCCCATCCTCAATCTCGTCATCCCGTTCTTTGAGTCCATGTTTGACAAGCTCCCAGGATGGCAGGTGAAAACAGAGGCAGCAGTGGCAAAAAACAAGAGAAGGAGTGCTGTAGGGAAGCTGGATGCAAAGGAGAAGCTGTTGCAAAACTGGAGAAGTACGCTCGCCTCCTGACTGATCGCCATGTGTTGGCTACGGCTGCAGACCTGCGCTTCAGGCTTCGCTACTACACCAAAACCCATGGTCTCATGGGGATCCGGTCGGCAGCAGCTTTGTAGGTGAAGCTTCTACAATTGATGCGTCCCTACCATGATTGGGTGGAGCAAGAGCATGCTGAGGCAGAGGAGAGAGCAGTAGCATCAGCATTGTGTGAAGGAGCTGTCAACAACAACCATGAGTCTTCTAGAGCGCAGAGCTCCACGTCTACCTCCAATCGACAGTTATGCCCGCGGGCAGAGGAGCAGAGAGCAGAGGATGACGCACTCCTATTAGCAGCTCTAGCTGACCCAATGGCGGACATGTTTGAGACGCCAATCCCGCCACCTGCAGCTGAAGTACAGTTGACGGGTCTGGAGGAAGAGGTGGACAGGTGGAACAAGCTGGACAAGAAGCATCCAAAGACCAACATTTTGAAGCACTACAGCAAGTTGCACAGGCAGTTTCCCACGTTCTATTTACTTGGCATGGACATTGTTTGCGTCCCTGGTACTTCCACGCCTTCTGAGCTCTTATTTTCTCTGGGCATGCACGTCATTACCGACTTCCGACACTCCTTGGCCCATCTGACCGTGGAGAATCTCTTGACGATGAAGAGCTGGATCAACGAGCCTACGCTTTGGGACTTCCCTGTCAGTGAACACGGCGTGGTGGCTAAGGAGTTGAAGGATGAGGAGGACCGTGTCAACGAGCTTTGGCGACAGGCTCGGGAGACACTAGTTGGAGCAGCAGCAGAGGAGTTGGAAGGGCTGAGCCTTTTTGTGAACGACGAGGAGGATGAGGACATGGGGGACCTGGACCTGGGGGGGGGGGAAGGGGATGGGGGGGACAACACGGGTGGGGATGAGGATGTTGTAGAAATGTAAAGAGATGGTACACATTTTCAGAACAAAAGCTCATCTTTCTCTTCAGTGATGTTACATGTATATGCTCTATTTGATGCACTTGCCCATTTGCTCAGATCAAGTGTATGACCTGTTCATGCATTGAATGGAATGAAGCACCTTAACATGTGTTTACAAAGTACACCTTGATGCCATGGATGAAGTTGTCCACCTTGACACTTGCTTGCATATTGAACACTTATGTATTGAATGAAATAGTGCACCATAGTCATGAGGACAAGTGCAATTACAATTATTAGCAATATCAGTACGTGCTATGTGGAAGCTTAAAGATAAACAGCAGGCTTTCAAACAAACATCTGACGAAGCTTGTGGGTGCAACAATGGACCAGTGACATAGGGTGGAAATATGAAAGTAGAGGATGTACAAGAGATGATGAGCAAAGTCATGGACTTTGTGATAATTGCCTTTTCCCAAGTCGCAAGGTCATCCAAAGAAAAAGACGACCAAAATGACAGATCCGCGGTCTAACGGATCCTAGGATTCGAGAGTCCGAGGATACGCGGATCCTGATCCGGATCCGTGGATCCGGATCCACTTCCATGATCCGATCCGCGGATGCGGATCCAACTCCGGATCTGCGGATCAGATCCGGTGTGCACCCTTACCTAGTGGTGACCTAGTTGTTCCCTTGTTGCGTCCTAGTTATGCTCTAGTTGCATCCTAGTTACGCCCTTGTTGTAACATATTTGCATCCTAGTTGCACCCTAGTTACACCCTAGTTACGTCCTACTTGTACCCTACTTGCATCCTACTTGCGCCCTATACATGCCCTAGTTGCGCCCTATTTTCACCCTAGATGTACCCTACTTACGCTTTACTTGCACCCTACTTCTGCCCTGCTTGCGCGCTTGTAGCCCCCCACTTGTCCCCTAGTTATGCCCTAGTTATGCCCGAGTTGTGTACCCAGTTCTACCAAAGTTGGACACTAGCGACACCCTAGTTCCGCCCTACATGCATCCTAGTTGCGCTCTACTTACATTCTAGTTGCACCTTACTTTCACCTTAGGTACACTCTAGTTATGCCCTTCTTGTGTCATAGTTGTGCCTTTGCTGGACACTAGCTACACCCTCGTTACGCACAAGTTACATCCTAGTTGCGCCCAAGTTATGCCCTTGTTGCGCCCTATGTGTGCCTAATTACACCATAGTTCTACCCCAATTGCATCCTACTTGCATCATATTTTAATCCAAGTTGTGCCCTAGCTGTGCCCAAGTTATGCCCTTGTTGCGCCCTATGTGCGCCCAACTTACACCATAGTTCTGCCCCAATTGCATCCTACTTGCATCATATTTGCATCCAAGTTACACCATAGTCCTACTTATGCTATGCTTACGCCTTAGTTACACCCTAGTTGCATCCTTATTGTGCCCTGTGAGAGCAAAAACAAACATTTTGGGACCTGTCCCATTGCATTTGGTGAAGTGTAGAGTGAAATGCGCTAGAGGTGAATGTGCATGGCGACCTAGGTAATCTGGTAGTAACATCGAGCTCTTACGGGTGAGACTCGCTAACCGAGTCTCACCCATCGGCCGGCGAGCAAGGCCCGCCGGCCCAAAAGTGAAGACAGGGCAAAGCCCTCGCTTGACCCTCAAAAGAGGGATCCTACACTCGGATACCCCAAATCACGGTCTAAGACAAAACCTAGTCCACGAGCCTACAGTAATCCAGGAAACATCCAGTAAACGGACTAATCTAGGTATTCTAAGGTGGTGAGCATTGCATGTAAGATTTAGCATCTAGTCTTTGTAGGCTGCATCGAGCCATGTGGCCAGGGCGGAGGTGACCACACTACGGCGCGAAGCCCCGAGGCCATGAGAATGCCCGTCAGAATGTCGCGCTCATGGTGCGTCACCTCCACTCTCTGAGCCAGCATGCCATGCACACTCACGGCCACACCAATGGAGAGATATATACACAAAGATTAACACACCCCCTTGGACATGAGTGTAGTGGGCATGGAATCCAGTTGATGCAATTATTGATGCAATGAGGAGGAGGACAAGGTTTTGGTAAGGAAGTCAGCCAACTGGGCATCGCCACTGATGGTGCAATCACTAATGATGCCTGCTTTGACCGCTTCACGAACAAAGTGATGTTCAGTGTTGATGTACTTGGTGGGTGGATACAACACACCATCATTAGCAGCAATGCGGGGAGCAGCGGATTTGTCACAATGCAGTGGCACAACAGACACCACCAGCCCCAATTCTTCAAGCAGACGTGCAAGCCAAATACCCTCACATGCACCCTCCTCCAATGCCATGTATTCCGCTTCAGCCACACTGCGCGCCACACATGATTGCTTTGCACTTCGCCACGACACATCTTTACCCCACACGCAAAACACATAGCCACCGTGACTGCAAACTATACGGTCACAGGCATAGTCACTGTCACAGTACCCATCAAGCAGCGGGTTTAATGTGGGAGCAAACACCAGTCCAGGTTTAGCTCTGTCAAACACATAATGCAGCAGCTTGAGCAATGCCTTGTGATGTGTGCTGCGTAGCTGCTAGCCAAACTGAGCCAATACATTGACTGCACAAGAGATGTCCGGTCGTGTTGTGGAGGCAAGGTAGGAGAGACTGCCAGCAATCTGTCGATACAGTGTCGGGTCAGTGTCAAGTCCATAGTCTATCGTGCGGACGTCCAACAGGTGTGCATAGACATTAGGGCTCATGGGGGACTCTTGTGCTGGGAGATGGTGTACGAGATGGTTAAAATGGGAAGTGAGATGTGCAATGAATCGTCCTTGATGCAAGGTAAGTGTCCGTTCCTTTCTGTTCCTGACGATGTTCATGCCAAGGAATCTACATGCCTCACCCGAATCTGTCATGCGATAACGTAGTGTGAGGAGTGGTTTGGTGTGTATAATGAGGGTGAGTGAGGGGGACAGAATGAGTAGATCATCCACATACACCAAAAGAGCCATTGGTACATTGTCCGCCCACTGCAAGAAGAGAGACAGATCGCAATGAATCTGAGTGAAACTGCCACTCTCTACAGTCCGTTGAATCTCCTTATTCCAACGTCGTAGCGCTTGCTTCAGGCCATACAAGGCTTTCAACAGGAGCCATAACCCATCTGTCCCATCCTCAAATCCTTCCGATTGTTTCACATACAATTACTCCTCTAGAGGACCATTGAGGAACACATTCTTAGCGTCCATCTGATGGATTTCCCAGTCCTCACCAGCCGTCACAGCCAACAGCACATGGCTTGAGCTGTACTTGCCAACAAGCGCATAGGTGTCTGTGAAATCCTGCCCTGAAATCTGGTAGAACCCCTAAGCTACTTGTCAGGCTTTGTACTTCTCAATGATACCCTTCAGATTGCGTTTCAGTTTGAACACCCATTTGACGTCTATGGCTTTCCGCCCAGGAGGCAACGGCACCAACTGGTACACTCCATGGTCTAGTAGAGCGTTCAGCTGAGTACTCATGGCTTTCTCCCAAGCCAGCGCATCAGGTCGCCCCCTCGCCTCCTTGAGTGTCAAAAGGTTCTGTATGTGAGGTGTCGTTGTTGTTGACACCGACGGTGTGATAGAACTGTCTGTAATGGACGCATGGCAAGGTACGCAGAGACCGCCTTGTTGGTTCAGGCGAGGGTGTGGAAGTTAACTCGGCATCCAGGTGTGTGCCCGTGGGATTTAGTCTCGGTGGGGGGACGATGCACCAGAGCTTGTGCTAGCAAGATCTGAGGGTGTGAGAAGATCTCGAGGCATAGGTGAGCCAGTGTCAGCTCTAGGAGCCATCTGTTTGCTGAGCCTTGTGTCGGGCTGGGAACAAACACGGGAACACTGACGTATGTTGGGTAGTGTTGAGGGGAAGGCATGGATGGAGCATGCCTCAGGGTGCGGAACTCCTTGCAGGACAAGTGCTCTAGAAAGGAAGCATCGTGACTTTCCATGAAGGAGTGGTTTATGGGATCCCAAAACCGCCACGTTTTCGATGCATGAGAGACCTCCACAAAGACACACCATCGTCCACGTGGGCTGAGCTTGTTTTCACGTTGTGAGTGTAGGAACTAGACACATGCCATCGTTCCCCACACTCGAGCTGGTTGTAAGTCGGCTTTTCCCCTAAACCAGCATTCCCAGGGTGTCACTGTTTTGGGTAGTGAGCCTTGGGGCACACGATTCCACACCCATGTGCCATATTTGAGTGCTTCTTTCCAAAAACTGTATGGTAGACCTGATTTTCTGAGCAATGTGTATAGCGCATCCCCTAGTGTTCGGTGCCACCGTTCTACCACATCGTTCTGTTGTGGTGTGTATGGGGCGGTGGTCTGATGTTGGATACCTTTAGACTTAAGCTCAGCAGTCAGGGATCCAAGGAGTTCCCCTCCACTGTCCGTTCGCAGTGTTAGAAGTTTGCATCATGTTTGCCGCTGAGCGAGGGCTATCCACTCAGCGATAGCCCTCTGGGCATCTCCCTTTGTTTTCAACAGAATTGCGCACCTAAAACGACTGTAGTCAACTGTGAGTGTCAACACATACAGAGACCCGTATTGGAGAGAGGGCACAGGCATATGTCCAGTGAGATCCGCATGAACCAATGCAAGTGGGGAAGTGGATTCCCTTATAGACTTAGGAAAGGTCTGTCGATGTGCCTTCCCCTCAAGACATTCTAGACAAGTGTCTTCTTTGAGACCATGAGCACAACATCTAGGCTAGAGACCATGTGTAGGAACATGCTTCAACATGTCTGCAACAGAATCAATGTGGGTGTGTGTCAACCGGCAGTGGATGAGGACCGTATGCTTTGAAATCATGGCTGTCGAAGTATGCACTTGTGGTCGTGATGAATGTGTGTGTACAAGAGGAAAGAGTATTAGATGGTAGAGCATGTCAACGTGTAATGGCCCGTCAGCCAGCAGGGCACCAGCAGCATCAAAGAGCATGCATCATTGCTTTTGCGTTAGAGTGGACACGTTTAACTGGTTGTCTAGCTGCCCCCCCCACAACAGATTGACTTTTAGCCGAGGTACATAGAGCACACCAGTCAGCCACAACACCCCCTCTGGTGCCTCTAGAGCAACGGTGCCCACCCCTTCAACCTCTAAGACCTCGCTTGTTTTATTCTTCACCCCATCCACATCATGCACGGCATGCAAGGCAACAAACAACTGGCGATGCGCAGACAATTGATGCAACGCAACAGTGTCAAACAACTATTCGTGCATGGGAAGTGTATGGCTCGTGGTGACATGGGTGTGCCCTAGCCGTTGACCTGACGGCTGTGGCATGGAGATTGCCTTAGGTAGCTAGGTCTCCATGGGAACTGCCCAGCCAAACCGGGGTGGAGACGCTAGGGGCTGCTGAGGCTCAAGTGTCTCTGCGTAGACACGGTGCGCCCACGCCGGTACGGGCGTGGGAGCACTCAAGTTCTGCGGCACCTAGTAGGGGTCCTGGTGTGCAGAAAGTCGAGCCATAGGCGTGGGCGGTGGCAGCTGCTGCTATGGCAGGCCAAAGGTAGCACCACAAAACGGCCCTGAAGGTTGGGTGGATGAGCTTGGTCCCTGCATGTTTGGCCCCACCCAGCTAGCCATTGGGTATGCTGGATGTGACTTCTGCATATGTTGCTACTGGCGCTGCTGCGGTTGTGGCTGTTGCCACTGCTGCTGCTGAGTAGGCTGCTGCTGCTGCCTTTGTTGCTTTTCCATCATCTGCCGCTACAGTGTGCAACGCTGGCGCCAAAAGAGCCCCGCGTGATTGCAGAAGCTACACCTTTATCCTTTGCAACTGCGCCCTCGGCCGCCACCACCACTGCCTGAGGTGCCTCGCCCTCGTGCACCACTGCTCCCGGCCTGTGTCTATGTCACGTGTGCAGCGGTAGCAGCACCCGCTGAGGTATCCTTGTGTACGTATGCCATTGGAGATGTGCTTGCTGCGTCACAGGAATTGCCTTTGAGGATGTCCTCGTAGTTGCGCAGCTGTGCGAAGATGACAAAGATATCTATCTTCTTGATCTCTTCCACTGGATGGTAATGGAAGACCTCACGTCTGAATTCCTCATACATCTCTCCTAGATGCAGTAGTACAAAATCCAACCATTCAAGGATAGATCAAGCTGCGCAAAGCCCCAGAAGTCGACGCCGAATGTCCATCGCCTCATCCCAATATTCTACAACCGGTGCTCCTAGTTTTGGAAAGAGGTGACGCAGCTTGTCACGCAAGGTCACGACGAGAGTCATCCCTTGCTCCTCTTGGCAGGTTGTGAGGTGCTTCTAAGCATCGTAAGGGCGGGGATCTCCAGTGCGAGGGTCGGTCGGATCCGCACCCTTGCTCCCAAAGCGGTACTCGCTCACTGCATTCGCCTGAGAGTCAGGTAGAGCATGATGTAGTGCAGTGAAGGCACGCATCAGGATGTATGCCTGTGCGGTGTCTCGGGTTGGGATAAGGTAGCATGCTTCAAGATTGTGCTCGGCGGCCCAATCCAGGAAGAGATATTTCCACGCAAGGAAGTCTCTTGTTCCTAGTGATGAAGGGGACAGGTCCTTGTGCCCGCGCCCAAGCTACGCCATGGATGCTACCGTTAGGGTGACGGACGGCGTATCGCCGCCTGGCACTTAACCGATGTGGCCGCCCTCTACTTCGATCATCCTTACCCCTTCAAGAGTTCCTGCTCAGTCTACCTCATTTCCGCTATGCAGTGACTCAAGTGTGTGGCTGTTAGCAGTGCAATGGGGGGCCAACAAAGTTTTGAGAGCAATTCCCCTGGCCCACATTGGGCCCAGCTTTTGGATGAGGGCCGTTTGCTCTGGGAGTGCGCCTTACACTGCGGTAGGAACCCTGCAGCCAACCCCCCCCCCCCCCCCCCCCCCCCCCCCCCCCGACCCCTCCCTGCCCTCCCTCAGCCCCAACCTGGTTTTTACCCGTTGTTTAGGTGGTCTTAGGGCGGGTATGGAGTGGTGGCGCCATCTTGGGCCCCCAATTCCCGTTGAAGGCATCTCCCTTGCCTAGGCGACGATCTAGGTACTCTGGCGGAGACGCCCTGGGGCTCCCACAAGCCCTGGATACCTCTGGCCGTAGTGGAGGTGGCCTCCTGCGCCCTCTTGGGTTGTCCACGATCACGGTCTGACCCCTTTTTTGGCGCATACAGCATCGTCCGGCCGCCTTTTGGCCCGCGCAAGAGCTCTGATACCATGAGAGAGCAAAAACAAACAGTTTGGGACCAGTCCCACAGCATTTGGTGAACTGTAGAGTGCGCTAGAGATGAATGTGCATGGCGGCCTAGGTAATCTGGTAGTAACAGCCCATCGAGCTCTTACGGGTGAGACTCGCTAACCGAGTCTCATCCATCGGCCGGCGAGCGAGGCTCGCCGGCCCAAAAGCGAAGTGAGGGCAAAGTCCTTGCTTGACCCTCGAAAGAGGGATCCTAAACTCGGATACCCCAAATCAGGGTCCGAGACAAAACCTAGTCAACGAGCCTACATTAGTTCAGGAAACATCCAGTAAACGGACAAATCTAGGTATTCTAAGGTGGTGAGCATTGCACGTAAGATTTAGCATCTAGTCTTTCTAGGCTGCATCAAGCCATGCGGCCAGGCCGGAGGTGACCACACTAGGGCGCGAAGCCCCGAGGCCATGAGAACGCCCGTCAGAATGTCGCGCTCATGGTACGTCACCTCCACTCTCTAAGCCAGCATGCCCTATGCACTCACGTCCACACCAATGGAGAGATATATACATAAAATTTACACCCTAGTTGTGCCCTACTTGCACACTACTTACACCTCATTGGACCCTTTTTGTCCCCTAGCTACCACCTACTTGCACCCTACTTGCACCCTTATTGTGCCCTACTTGCACCCTTGTTCCACCCTACTAACGTCCTAGTTGCGCCCTAGTTGCGCCCAAGTTGCGCCCTAGGTGAGCCATAGTTACAGCTCAGTTGGACACTAGATATGCCCTAGTTGCGCCCCAGTTGTACCCTACTTGCGCCATACTTGTGCCCTTGTTGCGCCCTTGTTGTGTCCTAGTTGCGCCCTAGTTGCGACATAGTTACGCTCTTGCTGCACATCAGTTGGGCACTAGCTACACCCTTGTTGCGCCCAAGTTGGGCCCTAGTTGCTTCCAAGTTGTACCATAGTTGTGCCGTAGTGGCACCCTAGTTGCGCCCTAGTTGCGTCCCAATTACGCCCTTCTTGCGTCCTAGTTGTGCCCTAGTTGCGGCCTGGTTGTGCCCTAGTGCCATACTGGTTGCGCCTTATTTATGCCGTAGTTATGCCCTAGTTGTGCCCTTCTTACATCCTACTTGGACCCTAGTTGCGTCCTATTTGTGCATTCATTCTGCCCTAGTTGCGTCCTACTTGCATCCTACTTGCGTACTAGATACGCCATACTTATGCCCTACTTGCGCCCTATTTGCGTCGTACTTGTGTCCTAGTTGTGCTCTAGTTTCTCCCTAGTTGCACCCTACTTGCGCGCTACTTGCACCCTACTTGTGCCATGCTTACGTCCTTATTCCGTCCTACTTGTACCCTAGTTGCACCTTAGTTGCTCCCTAATTGCATCCTAATTGCGGCCTACTTGTGCCTCCCTTGTACCCTAGTTGGCCTCAGTTGTGCCCTAGTTGCGCCCTACTTGTGCCTTTTTTAAACCCTAGGTTATGCCCTAGTTACACCTTGGTTTCGTCCTTGTTGAACCCAACTCGCACCCTAGTTGCATCCTCATTGCATCTCACTTGCGTCCTAGGTGCACCCTAGTTGCGCCCTAGTTGCGCCCTACTTGAACCCTACTTGTACCTTACATATGTCCTAGTTGCACTCTAACTGCGTCCCTATTGCGCCCCATTTTTATCTTACATGCGCCATACTTTTGCCCTCCTTGCGCCCTTAGTTGCGCCCTTATCGTACCCTAGTTTCACCCTAGTTGCATCTCAGTTGGATACCAACTACACTCAAGTTGCGTCCTAGTTGCATCCTGGTTATGTCCTAGTTGTGCTCCACTTGTACCCTGCTAGTGTTGGAACTGGAGGAGACAGGGAGCCTTGGAGCAGTAAACACGTGAGACTGAAAGGGCATCACTTGTGCTGAAGAATGGTTATTGAATCACTCAAAATGATGGAGTACATATAGAGTTAGAGCTTGGGTAACTCAGCCCTCTCACAAGCCACACCACGTAGCCATGGAGGCTAAGGCTCACCAACTAGAGCCAATAATCTCACACAAGAGAGGAAATCAGCCTAGCAATGAGGATGACCACTCACACATGACCAAGAGAGCTAGAGAATGCTCTTATGGCATACTCCTAGTGGTCACATAACCCACAATCCCATGGAGAATCGCCATGTGTCCATGGCTAGCTCACAACGATCTCACCTCACCTAGAAAGTAAGGAGAGGCCCCTTTTCCCTTGTCAGCATACTTTGACAGGGGAACCCAAGAATCTAGAACCTTTTGGATGCTTCTCCTATCATGTCTTGACCCTGGACCTCTTGCCTTTTTCTTTTCTCAGGCTAAGGCATGGAGCCATCATCCATGGTCACCCAAATATCGGCCATCGATGACCCCACAAACTTTGGAAATTGATGTATCCCAATCCGACTGTTGGATTGGCCTCAAACTTGGACCATAAACATTTTGCCACCTGATTTTTCCAATGAAGAAGTCGGATTGACAGTCGGAGCACGCATCTTGTAGTTTTCTAGAATTTGCTCATGTGGACCTGAGACGGAGCCGCATGCCTCCTTTCCCAACAATCTCCCACTTTGCCGTAGTCAGAGTAGGCTGATTCCACATGCCTTCATGCAGAACGTCTCTCACGGGTCACTGGCTTGGTACAAAAATCAGCGACCTGCTTGCTGCTTGGAGTAAACTGCAGCTTGATAGCACCCTCCTGTACGATGTGCCTGATGAAATGATATGCAATGTCAATGTGCTTGGTACGTACATGGTGCTCAGGACTCTTGCTGAGTGTGATTGTGCTCTGGTTGTGGACGCACAGAGGAAGTGGAATTGCTGCACTCCTACTCATCTCCGTTGTGAGACGTTGAAGCCAAACGGCTTCCTTGGTACCAAAGCTGAGAGAGACGTACTCTATTTCCGTGCTTGAGGTGGCCACGACCACCTGCCACTTGCTGGACCAGGTGATGGCCCCACTATTCATGAGGAACACATGTCTAGAGATGGACTTGCGATCCTCAAGGTTTGAAGCCCAATCTGCATCTGTGTAGCCGATGATTTTCTTGTCACTGCCATTGTAGGTGATGGCGATGTTGATGGTTCCAGGAAGGTAGCGGAAGATCGGCTTCACTACCTCTTGGTGCTGAGGTATGGGATTAGCCATGTGTTGGCTCACAGCACTCATAACCTGTGGGAGGTCCGGCCTCGTTGCCACCATAAGGTACATGAGACTGCCGTCGGCGCTCAGGTACCTCTGCCGCTAAGCTGCACCCGCTTCCCCATTAAAGCTCGCGAGGTACTATAGCGTTTTGAGCAACGTGCTGATGGGTTTGGCCTATGTCATGCCAAACCGTTGCAAGACATCTTTGATATAGTGTCTCTGCTGCAGTGACAAAGAGCGTGATTTGCGGTCACGCGTGATCTAGATTGAGAGGAAGAATGATGCCTCCCTGAGATGAGACATCTAGAAGCATTATTGCATGGCTTCTTTGAACTCCTACTGTGTAGACATGCTTTTAGAAAGGAGGAGCATATCATCCTCATAAACGATGCTGATGACAACCTCATGACTATGCTGCCAGCGATGAACAGTGTAGTCACACTTACTATGCTCGAACCCCATGCACTATAGTACCGCATCCAGTTTTGCGTTCCAAGTACGCGACACTTACTTGGGATCGTATAACGACTTCTGCAGCTTGCAAACCAGGTGCTCCTGGCAATCCATGATGAACCCTTTGGCTGCTCCATGTTATTCTCCTCCTCCAGGTCACCATTCAGGAACGCTATCTTGATGTCCATGTGGTGAATGTCAAAGTCCTCAGCTACTACATAAGGAAGGGGCGTGTGCACAGAGGCAAACTTTGCAACAAGACCAAAGGTTTCTATGTAATCAATGTCTTCCTGCTGCAAATAGCCCTTGGCTACCAGCCTCGCGTTGGACTTTTCCAGGTTGCCATATGCTCCTCGCTTCTTGTTGAATACCCATTTTCACTTGATTACATTTTGTCTAGATGGACGCTCAGTCTGCTCCCATGTACCGTTGCCGAGCTGCGACTTTATCTCTTGGTGTACAACTTGCGTCCAATCTGCTGCATCTGGTGCAGCCATGGCCTCCTCGTAGGACATTGGCTCATCTTAATATGCTGCAACTGCAACATTCATCTCATCTGGTTTTTGCAACATCCAGAAATGCCCGCACTCATCAGGCTTGTAGCGCACGTGGTGTTGGAGTGTTAGTAGGCGGCTGGCGCGGTATTGTAGGTACCACTGCTGCTGTTGATGATGCTGCATCTTCTTCCTCTGCTTGTGCCGATGAGGCTGTTGTATCTGCTACATCAGACATGGGGGATTAGATTGGTTCTCCCTTTGTCACAGTAGAGGAAGGGTCGGGAGAGATGGGATCAAGGAGAATATCTACTCCCACTTCTTCGTCAGCTGTTGAGTCTGCTGCCTCTTTGTAGATGATGTTGGTGGCCATGACGTTACTCTCGTTGAAAACGACATCCCTGGGGATGATGACGTGGCCATTATCCCTCTCCTAGAGTCAATATGCCTTGCTTGCCACGTCATACCCGATCTTCAGCATCTGTCAGCTCTTCGTGTCCCATTTTTGCCGCTTCTTCTTCGGCACGTGCATGTGCGCCAAGCTGCCAAACTTGCGAAGATGACCCACGCTCGGCTTCTTGCCAACCCACGTCTCGTATGGCATCATTTGCGCCACGTCCTTGGTTGGACTGCACTTCTTGATGTACACCACAGTGGTCACTGCTTCGGTCAAAAAGTCGTAGGTGAGCCGAGCCGCGTGCAGCATGGAGCTCGCCGACTCAACTATGGTACGGTTGGCGTGTTTTGCTAAACCCCTCTGCTACTGTGAGTATGGAGGGGCGCGCTACGCATTGATGCCTGCTGTTAGAAGGTAGTCCTGGAACTCTTTGCTCAGGTACTCTCCGCCACGGTCACTGTGCAGCCCCTTGATCTTCTTTCTTGTCTAGTTCTCCACCATTACCTTGACTTCCTTGAACCTGTCAAAGCACTGGTCCTTGGAGGAAAGGAAGTACATTACTGTGTAACGGCTTAAATCAGCAATGAAGGTGAGAAAGCACCTAGAGCCTCCAAGGATATGGGTCTGCATTACGCCACACAAATCTGTGTGGACCAGCTCCAGTACCTCCTTCGCGCGCTCCCCTGCTTTAGAGGATGCGTCGGGATGCTGCTTCCCCTCCAAATAGCCGATACATAACTGCTGCTCAAAGTTAGAGATGGTGGGTAAGTTACGCACCATCTGCTTTGTCTGAAGTTGCTACAAGGCACGCATGCCGATGTGGCCGTAGCGCTCATGCCAGATTTCGCCATCTATCGCCTGCACCACTGCTGCAAGACTTTGCTCCTCCGGGATCTTAGTCTCCCCCAACAGGCGGTAAATGTCGCCTTCCTTCACTGACCTGGCCAACTCTTTCCTGTTTCCTTGTCAAGGATGTAGCCATAGTTTTTGTCAAAGACGACTCGCAATCCTGTGTTGGTGAAAGAGGACACTGAGAGAAGATTGAACTCAGCATTAGGTACATACAGCACGCCATGGAACACTCCAACTTCAATGCCACGCGGAGTCTCCAACCACATCTCCACAATCCCAAACCCCTCTGCATACACCACCCGATCATCACCCAAAGCAGTCGGTCGCAGGAGAATGGAGAGCAGTTGCATAAACCACTCCTTGTGGTGCCTTTGACTCTTGGTACGCCCTAAGTCCTTGTACCATGCCAGATCCGCCTTTTTCCTTCTGTGACATGTGAGACTTCGCCATGAAGAGGCGGTCGCGCACCTCCTTGGGCATGTTCATATTGCCAAAAGGGCGCACACCGGTCTGGTTCTGTAGTTGTTGCTGCTGCTGCTGACGTTGCTGTGACTGCTGCTCCTGTTGCTGTAGAGATTGCTGCTTTTGCTGCAACAACTGCTGCTCCGTCTAGTCCCTTTTGACCATAAAGCACTCTTTCTTGTAGTGCCCCTATTTTTTGAAATAATGGCACTTGCCCTTCTTCTTGCCTCTTTGCTGCCCGCACAGTTGGTGCTACTTGTTGTGTCAGCCCATGGCCATGAAAGCTGCTTCACTATTGCTGCTACAGCCATTGTGCTTTGCTACATTGCAACGTAGTTCAACTAGCACCACGTGCATGCACATGAAGTCCGGGTTGAGAGTCGGCTGGCACTCCACCGTCTCTTGCACTGTGTCATGGTTTGTTGGGAGTCCCCCCAGTAAGAGGAGGACAAAACGCATGTCTTCCACAGAGTTACCGGCCGTTTTCAGCTCCTTCGCAAGCTCCTTTACCCTATTGAAGTATGCCTCCATCCCTTCACCACCCTGGATTCACAACGCCATCATCTTCTCCTCCAAAAGCATGAGGAATGCAGGATCCTTACTCTCTTACTTTTTACACAATGTATTTCACCCCTCTTTTGCAATAGCCTTGTCCCTCACGTACTCAAGATGCGGGTTGGAGATGGTGTTTACAAGCAGCCCATAGGCTTGCCTGTCCTTCTTCTTCGACTCCTCATATGCCGCTACTGCAGTTGTAGATGAACTTGAATCTGCTGCACCTTTTTGCGGCCTCTTCCACGCCACCACCTCCGCTGCGGTGATGCCTTTTGCTCATGGAGGCGGAGCGCGCTCGTCGCTGCTCACTACCTCCAATAAGCCCCTCTCCTCTAAAAGGAGGCAGGTACCGATCTTCCAAAATGTGAAGTTGGCATGTCCTTCCAGCCTCTCCAAGGGTTGTGCTGCTGTCACAAAGCCAGCTGCTGCCGTTTTGAGCTTTGGTGATGCTCAGCACTGCCCTTAAGTGGCGGCGCTACCCCTGCTTCTGCTGCTCCTTCAGCTAGAAATCTGTCGGACATAAATGGACTGTAGAGGCCAGCAGACTTGACATTTGGAAAAACTGAGCCCACCACTTGAAAATGCAGATAAAAACATTTGAGATTGACCCATGAAACAGGGCCATCAACAAGGGATTTTCAGAGATATGCCCTTTCAAAAACAGGGTATGCTGCTGCTCCTACTCCAGCTCACACCAGCCAGGTTGTAAACGACGTTTCTCCCAAATGTACCTATGGAATGCAAATATTTGTCCACCAATGGAAAGCTTAGGAAAAATCATTCAATTGAATGCGCTACTTTTTTAATTTGACAAAGAAATAGAGAGAGGTATGGTCATCACAAGGCGACAATCTTACTCAGAGAGAAGAGTGTTGCCGTGGTCCACTTTGTTTTGAGCATAACTCTCCATCCCAATGTTGGATATTCGTGATTTTGAGCTCGTTGGAAATCTTGTCTCTTGAACTTGAATATTCAGTAGTTGATCCTAAAATTTGGTGAAGGTTTCATCCCAACCCGTCACTCTCAACGTGACGGATTGTGCTGGCTGGAAGTGGCAGATCTTGGCTCAAATACCAAGTGTTGGAACTGGAGGAAAGATGGAGCCTTGGGCAGCAAACACGTGGGACTGAGAGCACATCACTTGTGTTGAAGAATGCTTTTTTAATCACACAAAATGATGGATAACATATAGAACTAGAGCTTGGGCAAGTCAGTCCTCTCACAAGCCACACCACTTAGCCATGGAGGCTAAGGCTCACACACTAGAGTCCATAATCTCATACAAGGGAGGAAATCAGCATAGCAACCAGGCTGAACACTCACACACAACCTAGAGAGCTAGAAAACGCTCTCATGGCACACTTCTAGTGGTTACATAACCCACAATCCCATGGAGAATCGCCATGTGTCCATGGCTAGCACACAAGGATCTCACCTCACCTAAAACGTAAGGAGATGTACCTTTTTCCTAGTCAGCACACTCTGACAAGGCAACCCAAGAACTAAGGACCTTTTTTGATATTTCTCCCATCAGGTCATGACCCTGGACCTCTTGCCTTTTCCTTTTCTCAAGCTAAGGCATGGAGCCATTGCGCATAGTCACCCGGATATCGGCGGTCAATGACCCTGAAAACTTCAAAAGTTCATATTTCCCAATCCGAGTGTTGGATCGGCCTGAAACTTGGACCGTAGACATTTTGCCACCTAATCTTTCCAATGCTGAGGTCCGATTGACGATCGGACGCATCTGGTAGTTTTGTGCAACTTGCTCCTATGGACTCGAAACTGAGTCGGATGGCTCCTTTTCCAATAATCTCCCACTTTGCCGCAATTATAGTTGGCTGAGTCCACATGCCTTCATGCAGAATTTCTTTTTCTCACAGGTTACTGGCTTGGCGCAAATCAGCGACCTGGTTGTTGGTTGGAGTAAACTCCAGCTTGATAGCATCCTCCTGCACCATGTGCCTGATGAAGTGATATGCGATGTCAATGTGCTTAGTGCATGCACGGTGCTCAGGATTCCTCGCGAGTGTGATTGCGCTCTGGTTGTCGCCATGCACAGGAACTAGAATTGCTAAACTCCCACTCATCTTTGCCATGAGACGCTCAAGCCAAACCGCTTCTTGGCTCCAAAGCTGAGAGAGACATGCTAAGCTTCCGTGCTTGAGGTGGCCACGATCACCTGCCGCTTGCTGCACGAGCTGATAGCCCCTCCATTCATGAGGAACACATGTCAAGAGATGGACTTACGGTCCTCAGGGTTTGAAGCCCAATCTGCGTCTGTATAGCCAATGATGTTGTTGTTGTTGCCGTTGTAGGTGATGCCGATGTTGATGGTTCCAACAAGGTAGCGGAAGACTCGCTTCACTGCCTTTTGGTGCTGCGGTCCGGGATTAGCCATGTGCTTGCTTACAGCACTAATAGCCTGTGCGAGGTCCGGCCTGGTTGCAACCATGAGGTACATGAGGCTGCCGACGGTGCTGTGGTACTTCTGCCCCTCAGCTGCATCTGCTTCTCCAATGAAGCTCACGAGGTACTGCCGCGTCTCCTGTGATGTGCCGATAGGTTTTGCCTCTGCCATGCCGAACCGCTGTAAGACATCCTTGATGTAGCGGCTCTGCTAGAGTGAGAGAGAGAGCGTGATTTGTGGTCACGCATGATCTGGATTCCAAGGAAGTATGACGCCTCCCCGCAATTAGACGTTTGGAAGCGTTCCTACATGGCCTCCTTGAACTCCCATAGTGCAGACATGCTGTTGGAAAGGAGGAGCATGTCATCCACATAGACGATGATGATGAGCACCTCATGACCATGCTACCAGCGATAGACGCTATAGTCACACTCACTGCGCTCAAACCCCATGCTTTGCAACGGCGCATCCAACTTCTTGTTCCAACCACACAACACTTGCTTGAGGCCGTACTTCGACTTCTGCAGCTTGCGAACCAGGTACTCTTGGCCATCCATGACGAACCCCTCTGGCTGCTCCATGTAAAGCTCATCTTTGAGGTCACCGTTCAGGTACGCCATCTTGACGTCCATGTGGTGAATCTCGAAGTCCTCAGCTACTGCATAAGAAAGGAGCGTGCGCACAGATGAAAACTTTGCAACAGGAGGAAAGGTTTCTGTGTAGTCGATGCCTTCTTGCTGTGAGTAGCCCTTGGCAACCATCCTTGCCTTGTACTTTTCCAGGCTGCCATCTGCTCCTCGCTTCTTCTTGAACACCCACTTGCACTTGATCACCTTTCCTCTAGGTGGACGCTCAGTTAGCTCCCACGTACCGTTGTCGATCTGCGACTGTATCTCCTATAGCACAGCTTGTGTCCAATCTGCTGCATCTGGTGCAGCCATGGCCTCCTTGTAGGACGTCGGCACATCAGAGTGAGGTGCTACTACAACGTTCATCTGGTCTGGTTTCTGGAGCATCCAGAAATGCCCGCGCTCACCAGGCTTGTAGCGCACCCTGAGAGGGGATCTGCGACCTGGTGCTAAAGCGCTAGCACCAGCTGGCGCGGTGCTGCTGGCACAACTGCTTTTGCTGATGGTGGTGCATCTTCTTCCTCTCCTTCTGCCGATGAGGCCACTATATCTGGTGCATCAGACATGGGAGACTAGAGTGGTTCTCCCATTGTCATAGTGGAGGAAGGATAAAGAAAGATTAGGTCTGGAAGGATATTTGCTCCCACTGCCTCGTCAGCTGCTGCTTTTGCTGCCTCTTCACAGACAATATTGGCACTGATGACATTTCTCTCATTGAAGACAACATCCCTGGAAATGATGACGTGGCCTATATCCCTCTCGTAAAGGCGATATGCCTAGCTTGCCACGTCGTAGCCAATCATCAGCATCTGCGTGCTCTTTGCTTCCCACTTTTGCCGCTTCTCCTTTTGGCACGTGTATGTGCGCCAAGCTGCCAAATGCACGACGATGACCCACGCTTGGCTTCTTGCCAAACAATGCCTCGTACGGCGTCATCTACTCCAGGGCCTTGGTTGGACTATGGTTATTGACGTACACCGCAGTGCTCATTGCTTTCGCCCCAAAGTCATAGGTGAGCCAAGCCGCGTGCAACATGGAGCGCGCCGACTCAACGATGGTACGGTTGGCGCGTTCTGCTACGCCATTTTGCTTCAGTGAGTATGGTGTGGTGCGCTGCGCCTTGATGCCTGCTGCTGCGAGGTAGTCCATGAACTCCTTGCTCAGGTACTCTGCAACGCGGTCGCTGCGCAACGCCTTGATTTTCTTGCCAGTCTGGTCCTCCACCATGGCCTTGAACTCCTTGAACCTGTAAAAGCACTAGTCCTTGGAGGAAAGGAAGTACACAGCAGTGTAACGGCTGAAATCTTCAATGAAGGTGAGAAAATACCTAGAGCCTCCAAAGCTCTGGGTCTGCATCCAACAACACAAATCTGTGTGGACCACCTCCAGCACCTCTTTCGGGCGCTCTCTTGCTTTAGAGAACGTCTCACGATGCTGCTTCCCCTGCAAACAGCCGATGCACAACTGCTGCTCAAAGTTAGAGATGGTAGGTAAGTCACACACCATCTACTTTGTTTGAAGTTGCTGCAAGGCGCACATGCCGATGTGACCGTAGCGCGCATGCAAGATTTTGCCATCTGTGGCCTGCACCACTAGTGCATGACTCTACTCGCGCGGGATCTTGGTCGCCCTGAACTGGCAGTACATATCGCCTTCTTTCACCGACCTGGCCAACTCCTCTCCTGTTTCCTTGTCGAGGATGTAGCCATAGTCGTCGTCAAAGACGACTCATAGTCCTGTGTTGATGAGAGAGGACTCTAAGAGAAGATTGAATGCAGCATCAGGTACATACAGTACGCCATGGAACACTCCCACTTCAACGCCACGCGGGGTCTCCAACCACATCTCCACAATCCCAATCCCAGAGCATATACCACCCGATCATCACCCCAAGCAATCGGACGGGGGGGGGGATGGAGAGCAGTTGCCTTAACCACTCCTTGTGGTGCGGCAGGCTCTTGATACACCCGGAGTCCTTGTACCATGCCGAATCCGCCTTCTCCTTATGCGACATGTCAGACTTCGCCATGAAGACGCGGCCGCGCACCTCCTTAGCGATGTTCATGTAACCAAAATGGCGTACGTTTATCTGGTTCTGCTGCTGCTGCTGCTGCTGCTCACGTTGTTATGATTGCTGCTGCTGTTGCTGTGGAGATTGCTACTTTTGCTGTTGTTGCTGCTGCTCCTTCTTGTCCCTCTTAAACTTGAAGCACTCTTTCTTGTAGTGCCCCTCTTTCTGGCAAAAGTAGCACTTGCCCTTCTTCTTGCCTCTTTGCTGCCCCGACTGCTGCTGCTAGTGGTTGCATGAGCCCATGGCCATAAAAGCTGCTTCACTGCTACTGCTGCCACCATTGTGCTTTACGGCATTGCGACGCAGCTCTTCTTGTACGAGGTGCGTGCAGATGAAGTCGCGATCGAGAGTCGGGTGGCACTCCAATGTCTCTCGCACCATGTTATAGCTTGTTGGGAGTCCCCTCAGCAAGAGAAGGACGAAGCGCGATTCTTCCACATGATTGCCGGCTGCTTTCAGCTGCTTCGCCAGCTCCTTTGCCCTGTCCAAGTACACCTCCATCCCTTCGCCACCCTGCCTTTTCAACGCCATCATCTTCTCCTCCAAAAGCATGAGGAATGCAGGATCCTTTCTCTCATACTTCTTGCACAACGTGTCCCACCCCTCGTTTGTAGTAGCCTTGTCCCCTGGTTCTGCTGCTACTTTTGCCACATATCTGTCTGAAAGAAAATGGCCTATAGAGGCCAGCGGACTGGGAATATTGAAAAACTGAGCCCACCACTGGAAATTTTCAGCTCAAAACCTTTCAGATTGACCCATAAAACAGGGTCATCAACAGGGGATTTTGAAAGATATGCCTTCTTGAAAACAGGGTATGCTTCTGCTCCTACTCTAGCTTACACAAGCCAGCTTGTTAACGGTATTTCTCCCACACGTACCAATGGACTGCAAATATTTTTGCACCAATAGAAATATTAGGAAAACTACTTCAATTCTTATATGCTTCTTTTTCAATTTGACAAAGAAACAAGAGAGTTATGATCATCACAAGACAAAAGTCTTACTTGGAGAGAAGAGTGTAGCCCTAGCCGACCTCGTTTTGAGCATAACTCTGGATCCGACCGTTGGATCATCGTGATCTTTGGCTCGTTGGAAAGCTTGTCTCTTAAACGGTCAGTCCGGTTGATTTATGTCAAATTTGGCGAAGGTCTTACCTCAACCCGTCACTCTCAAAGTGACGGCCTTTGCTGTCTGAAAGTGGCAAGACTTGGCTCTGATACCAAGTGTTTGAACTGGAGGAGAGAGAGAGCCTTGGAGCAGCGAGCATGTGGGACTGGAAGGGCATAACTTGTGCTGAAGAATAACTGTTGAATCACTCAAATTGATGGAGTATTTATAGAGCTAGAGCTTGGGCAAGTCAGCCCTCTCACAAGCTACACCACTTAGCCATGGAGGCTAAGGCTCACACACTACAATCCATAACTTCACACGAAGGAGGAAATCAGCCTAACAATCAGGCTGACCACTAACACACAACCTAGAGAGCTGGAAAATGCTCTCATGGCACACTCCTAGTGGTTACCTAATCCACAATCCCATAGAGAATGGCCATGTTTCCATGGCTAGCACACAAGGATCTCACCTCACCTAAAAAGTAAGGAGAGGTACCTTTTTCCTCGTCAGCTCACTCTGACAAGGCAACCCAAGAATCAAGGACCTTTCCCGATATTTCTCCCGTCAGGTCTTGACCCTGGACCTCTTGCCCCTTTCTTTTCTCAGGCTAAGGCATGGAGCAATCGCCCATGGTCACCCGGATATCGAAGGTCGATGATCCCGAAAACTTCGAAAATTCATATCTCCGAATCCGACCGTTGGATCGGCCTGAAACTTGGACCGTAGACATTTTGCCACCTGATCTTTCAACTACTGAAGTGTGATTGACGATCGAAGCAGGCATCTGGTAGTTTCATGGAGCTTGCTCCTGTGGACCTGAAACTCAGCCAGATGGCTCGTTTTCCAACACCTTGTTGCACCCTAGTTACACCCTAGTATTGTCCCACTTGCGCCCTACATGCACCCTCTCTGTGCCCTACTTACACTCTAGTTATGACATATTTGTGCCCTAGTTGTGTCCTTGTTCCGTCCTAGTTGCACCGCAGTTGGAAAAAAGCTACGCCCTAGTTGTGTCCTACTTGCGCCCTACTTGCATCCTACATACACCAAACGTACGCGCTACTTGCTGTTGACCTGATATGCTCCTTGACCATGGCTAATATTTGGACAGGCACACGATGGACTTGGCTTGCACTGCTTCCTTGGAGTAAGTCCCCTAAGTCTGGTCCAGATAACCAAGGCAAGCACTACTCCTTTGGAGCCAGTCCCTTGGTCTAATCTGGATAGTATAGCCAGCAAATGCTACCTAGGACAACTCCTTGTGGCTTAAACGTTCCAGAATTTGTCTCCAAAGTGAGAGGTCATTGGGTCAAATCCCAACCCGGTGACTAATTCTCTTTGTGACCAAAAGGGCATAGGAAGGTTCTAAGAGACATCTTAGAACATTCCAAGGTCCAACCTGGTAGATGGCGCCACTTGGTAGTCACAGGGAGCGCCATGTAGGCAGGGGGGATGATGTAATCCAGATTGCCCCCAAAGCGGCTCATTTAGAGAGCCACTGCGCGCCTATGCTAGAAGCTGGCTCTAGGACTATAAGAATCTATATGTTGTCTATCATTAGGTACAGTTCTTACATTTGAGACTTCTTACAGATTTTTCCACCAGAGGCAGACACAAACGAAACATTGGTTTCTCTAAGCCTCAGGAGTCCGCTCCTAGCGCGAAAGTGAACAGGTGCTATGGACACAATGCAAGGAAGTGATTACTATGAACGGCTCAGTGTGGAACCTTTGCTCTGAGAGTGATATCATCTCTTGGTTGCAATACGAGGAGTGGTTGGCAGCAACCACTGTGTCGGAATCCGTTTTCTAGACCATTGCCTCGGGTAGGTTGACAAAGGGTTATCGGCCCACGTTGACTAGTTGTCAGGTACGCTTCTGCGCACTCTGTCGCTCTCTCTGTCTTGCAGCATGCATCAACTCCAACTGCTCCATCTACTCCATCAGCTCTGACAGCGGGTATTGGCACTTAGCGAACAAGGGCCAAGGATAAGCGCTGCCCTTGGAGGTATGACCCTTGGGCCCTAACCAGGATAAGCTCTGCCCTTGGAGGCACAACTCTGGGTTGGGTAGTGTGTGTTCTTCCCTTTTTGGAGGTGATCAACGGCTAAGGGGTAGGTGATGGATCTGCACCTTCTAAACTAGTAGCAGACAATAGCATACATCAGCCCACATCTGCCTCAACAACGCAGAGAAGTAGAGAAGGAGTATGACAACACCCGTGATGCACACTATCGAGCACGTCAACGGTTGGATGTCAATGTTCACAAGGCTTGGTTTTCCCTTTGAGAATCGGCACTTTGAGATTGTCATGAGGGGGTGTGGCTACTTGATTATGTTCATTGGAGAAGAGGCTTTATATCTAAAAACAGATCCTACATATGAAGCGTGGAGTGTCTATAACTACATTGAGCTTGCGATTCTTCTGACATTAGAGCATGAGTCACAGCATGTCCACCTCCAACATATCACACATGCATCAAATATTCATGAGAATCTTGCGGGTATACACCAATCAACTGCTCTCACAAATCGCCTCTTCATCCTTCAAAGTCAATTTGGATGAGGGTGAGCAAGGGAGAGTCGATTCCAGACTTTTTGTTGCAGTTTGAAGGACTGCTGCAGCAAGCGACTCAAACCAAGTGGGAAATTGATGCCAAAATGCAGGCCATGATCCTCCTCATGGCACTACCTCAAAGGTGGGGTCCTCTGATCACCGTCTTTGGCGGTTGAAAGGAGGAGGATTTGACGTATGAGACAGTGTCCGAGTACGTGCGCAACAAGGCCATGCGTCATAGTGGTAGTGAGGCTAACGTTTCAGCCTATGCTGCATAGTAAAGTGGTCGTGGCAACAACTCCTCTTCTGGTGAGAGCAGTAGTGGAAGCGGTGGTCGCGGAGGAACAGAAATGGTGGCATTGGAAGGAGTTGAAATCATCGTGGGAAGTGCCATAACAGTGGCAAGCCCAGGTATTGGGCACGGGAGTGTAGGGCTCCCAAGAAGGAAGACGGAGATCATGGTGGTAAACAAGAGGGCAAATGAATGGGTAAGGAGTTGACGAACATGATGGCTGAGAGCATGGCGACAACCAAGGGAGCGGCACTAATCAAGCGTGGAGCCTATGGGCTCTACTTGGGCACAAACAACCACTCTTCAAGGGAGAAGGATGGGTTTATCTCCACTAGGGACACTGAACGTCGCTTCAGGTGCGTCAATGGCAGCCTTTTCCACGCGGAAGGGGAGGGAGATAAGTTGATCAGCATCAACGTGAACGGTGCAGAAAATGACTTTAAGCTAGAAAACATCGTCTACATGACTCTTTTGCGGTAAACCTCTCGTTGGTGTCAAAAATCACGGACCACGATATGACTCTTGTCTTCACGAAGGAGGAGGCCATGATTGTCAAGAAAACGAACATCAAGATCTCCTATCGCAAGGAGAGTCTTGTCGCACGGGTCCCAAGAGTTGACGTGCTCTACGTGCTATGGAACAAACCCTTTGAGAGTACAAATGAGGGATATGCCACAGTTGAAGAGCTCAGGTCTCCAAAGCCTGATGTTGCACCACAAGCCGTCACCATGACGGCCAACTCCACCAACACAGATGGTGAGCTGTGGCACATGCAGATCGGCCATGTGGCTGATAGCATACTACAAGCTATGCAGTAGCATGAAGTGGTTTATCGGATGGAGGGATACGAGGCCAAGAACGAGAAAAAGTGGAAAACGCTGTGTGAGCCATCCCTCCAAGGCAAGGCAAAGACAAAGCCCTTTGGATGTCATACGCCACCTGCATCACCAATCTTGGACCTGATTCACTCTAATGTGTGCGCACCATTCCGCACCCATTCGAACGCAAGTAGCAAGTATTTCTTGACCTTCATCGATGACCAGAGTCACAATATGTGGATCTACTTCCTCAAAGGGAGAGGTCAAGAATCTGCAAGAGTTTGTCGCGATGGTAGAGCGGCATACAAGTAAGAAGTGTCAACCGGCCTGAGGCAAACGGACTAGAAAACAGGGCCGACACAATAGCACCTGCCGTCCGCTCCTAGCATTTCAGCTAGGAGAAGATATCACCCTCAGGATCACGGTTCCACACTGAGCAGTTCCTAAGCAATCACTTGCTAGCAACTGTGTCCACTTAACACTTGGTCACTTTTGCGCGAGGTGCTAGTCAAAGACTAACTCCTGGGGCTTAGACCAACCAGTGTCTTCTTTATACTGTTCCTTAGTTGGACAACTCTGTGAGGAGCATCTAAGGCCAGATTGTGTAATTAGAATGAGGAATGAGCCTGGTACATATAGTCCTAGGCCTGGCTTCTAAGGTGTGTGGGNAGAAGTCCGCAAGCATTTTCTTGGTTGCGACGTGCTCCAGTTCCACGACACCCTTGGCGATAAGGTCACGTGAGTAGTGGTACCGAATATCGATGTGCTTTGTACGCCGGGAGATCATGTCGTCCTCTGCCATAGCCATGGCACTTTGGTTGTCGATGCGGATGACCGTTGCCTCCTCTTGTGGTGCCTTGATCTCATCAAGCAAACTGCGAAGCCACTGTGTTTCCTTGCAAACTTCGGAGAGTGCAATGTACTCCGCCTCAGCAGTAGAAAGCGAGACGCAGTCCTGCTTCCTGCTTGCCCATGAGACCGCACCACCGTTGAGAAGACAAACAAACCCTGAGGTGGACTTCCTGTCATCAATCCGTCCTCCCCAGTCCGCGTCGGTGTAGCATGTCAGCCGCAGCAAGTCTGATCCTTCTAGACCTCCAAACCGAAGTCCGACGTGCCGAGTCTTTTTGAGGTAGCGAAAAATCCGCTTCACGACTTGCCAATGTTCTGGCCCAGGGTTGGCCACAAACCTGCTCACCTGACCCACCGCAAAAGCAATGTCAGGTCGTGTTCCCACCATTGCATACATGAGGCTTTCGACTGCGGACTGGTATGGACTGTTTTGCATCTCCCGTCGGTCTGCCTCGTTGCTTGGTGACATGGAGGAGGAGAGCTTGCAGTCGGAGGGCATGGGGGTGCTGACGGGCTTGCAGTCCTCCATGTTGTAGCGCTTCAAGATGTCCATGATGTACTTGGTCTGGTTGAGCTCGATGGTGCCTGCTTTGCGGTTGCGGTGAACAGCAATCCCGAGGTAGTACTCGAGAGGTCCCATGTCCTTCATCTTAAATCTGCTGGCCAGATTTTTCTTGAGGTCCGTGAGGGCCTCCTGCGAGGAAGAACACATGATAAGATCATCCACGTACAACGCCACAAGTAGCAAGCCACGTTCGTCCTCCCGCACATAGACGCTAGGGTCATTTTTGCAATGTGCGAAGGAGATCTCAGCCATGAAGCTGTCCATCTCCTTGTACCAGATCCGTGGGGCCTGTTTCAGCCCGTACAACGCCTTCACCAGCTTGCACACCTTACCCTCGGGTGCTTTGACACCTTCCGGTACCTCCATTAGCACCTCCTTGTCGAGCTTCCCATAAAGGAAGGCTGTCTTCACATCCATCTGGTGGATCTCAAGGTCTTTGGCGGCAGCGACAGCAAGCAGGGACCTGATGGAGGCAAACGTGACGACCGGTGCGAAGGTCTCATCGTACTCAGAACCTGCGCGCTGTGAGAACCCTTTCGCCACGACCCTTGCCTTATACTTGTCGATGCTATCATCTTGCTTC